>PPHJ01000048.1:0-416396 GCA_002991585.1 Ilyonectria mors-panacis
TATCTTAGTGAATATAAGATCCTAAAGGATTAGCTTGTTTGACTGCGTGTATTATAGATAGATCTTTAACCCTTAAGGCTAAAAGGATAAGTGCCTACTATATATTTATATATTTTTTATTCCTATCTTTCTTATGTTTTTAGTATTTGAGACTGTTTAATTTAATATTTTTACAGATATACTTCTCTTTTAATATTTAGATATACTTTTAACTTACTTTAACCGAATTTAGTTATTTTGATATATATATAGAGCTTATCTTTTAAAAGTACTGCCTACTAAAGGAATTAAAAAAGACTGCCTTAGCTTTTTTAATAGTATTAAACTATAATAACAGTTATTTTTCGGGATAGAATTAAATATCTTAAGATAGAGGGAATCCAACCTGTATATATTGTAGCTGAGTTTGTATATCTATTTAGGTACTTTTCTATCTAACTTTCTTATTATTCTAAATGCTTAAAGGCTCTTCTAATTATCTTTCATTAGCTGTATTGCTTTTAGTATTTAAACTTATTTAATTCTATTTTTTTGTTTTTAGATTACTTATAACTGGCTATTAATTACTAGTAATAAATAAAAGGAATATCCTTAGTTAGAAGTAGCTTTAGCTATTTCCCACTAAGATAAAAAAAAGAGATATTAAGAGTTAATAGTAGATATTTTAAAGTAACTTTTAAGAAGTTAAGTTTTATTGGGCTTTTAGGTGTTATTATACTTTTATATAGTAGTCTTTTTCTTAAATAATAATATTATAACTATTTAATTAATTCTATCTCTAAAGTATATTATATTTATAGTAATATAGTAGTAACTGTATTTAGGTTTTATATAGCTAAGTTAATACTCTTTATAGTAACTCCTTTTAAATATTTTATTTTTCTGTTTTTTAATCTTTTTAAGTAGAGATTTTTTTATATTTTAAATTCTAAATATTATAGCTTTATTCTAAAGCTCTAGTTTGCTTAGAGAATAATACTTTAGAGCTAGTTTATATATAAAACTGTATTAATTCTAGCTGCTTTAATTCCACTCTTAAGACCAGCTAGAGCTTTTAGAATAGGCTGTTTATATGCTTTTTTTTTATTATTCTATGTAATTTCTGTCTCTTTTTATAGGGTTTTTCTGAAATTTTTAGCTAGAGTAGTGAGTTTTATACTTTAACTGAAACTCCTCCTCCCCTACTAATACACTAGAATCCTAGTTTAGTATACTAATACCTATTGTAATTCCCTAGTTATTTAGGTCTCTAAACTGAGCCTAAAATCCTTTAGTATATATAGTAAGTAAACCTTAAGCTATAAAGTCTTTTTCTAAGTTAGGATTCCTAAACTGGCTTCTAGAGGAGTAGCTTTATTCTTAGATCTTAAGCTTAAGTAGTATAAATTATCTAAGTCTCTATTATTAGAATCTGTCTGATTAGACAGTTTATTATTATTTTTCTTATTAAAGATTGAATCTAAAAAGCTAAAACTACTATTCTTATTTATCTTTATATAAACTTCTTAAGAAGTCTCTATTAGTAGGTTATTAAAAGATAAATACCATTTTAGTATCTTAAGTCTGTAGGATATAGGAGATTTTTAACTAAGTTAAAATATAAAAAGAGTCTTACTATTTAAGCTTTAATTTGATTTTAGATGTTGGTTTATAGTCTTTTTGATATTATACTTTAAGACTAGTCACTAGGCTTTAGCTATATCTTTTAAAGCTAGAAGTAGTTCAGTTTTATTATTTCTTTTAGCTATCTATCCTGCCAGAATATAGCTACCTTCTAAATAGCAGCTTTAATATCTTACTTTCTTTTCTAAAGGATTCTAATTCTAGCTATAAGTAGCTCTTTAGAAGTAGAGATATTATTTCAGTTGATAAGATGTTAAGTTAGGATATTAACTTCTAAAGGAAGAATAAGCTTTTAACTATAAGAGCAGATAGAAAGCGGAAAATCTATGTAAGGCTTTAATAGCTAATTAATCTGCTAGTAGAGCTCTATTTAGATTAGTAACTTATTTTTCTTTCTGTCTATTAGTAGTCTTCTTTAAGATTCCTATAATAGAGGTATATCCAGCTACTTAATAATGCTATTTACCTTCAAATTGTAGAGAGAAATAAAGATAATAAGAGTTTTAATATCTTTAAGAGATTTCTAAGACTTTTAAGATTTTTCTTACTATTATTAAAAATAGTAATAATAATTATTTCTAAATTAGTAGGTAATATATTATATAAAGGCTCTTATTGGAGCTACTTTAAGCTCTTTTGTAGCTCTAACTTCTAGCTACTCTATAAGATTATATCTTACTTCTAGAAGGAATTTTATCTTTTAATTAAGCAGTAGGTACTAGATATCAAAATATTCTCTTTATTATAGAGAACTAAAGGAATAGTTAGAATTGCTATTTCTAATATTCTTTAGAGGGTATACTTTTAGTATACTAAGCAGTATATAATAGCCTTTTTAACTTAAACTCTATATATCTAACTAGAAATACCTTTTACTAAATTAGATTGTAGGTAACTTCTTTATTTTTATAGTCTCTATCTTTATAAAATACAATAGATAAGAGTTTTTTGGTTTTTTTGTTATTTATAACTAATAATAGGTCTTTATTATATTATAATTTCTCTTCTAAGCTATCTATTCTTAATAAAGTATAGTAGCTCTTTTTTTTAAAGGTTCTTTAAATTGCTAACTTAAGAGTTCCTTAGGTTTCTTAAATATAACTAAATAGTAAGTAAGTATCTAGAAGGTCTTAAAATACTGCCTTCTTAATACTAGCTTATTTTTTAGATTCTTTACTTCTAATCTTAATAGAGTTTTAAATAAAGATTAATAAACTCCTTTAGGTCTTCTTAATTTAGATATCTATTTAATTAGACAGTCCATTAAGCTTATAAGAAAGCCTATTAGTAATACTATTCTTCTTTTCTAAGTATATACTTAACTGTAAAGTTATAGAGTATAATATAGCTAAGCTAGTAATTAATTATAGCTTTTAGAATATTATTAGCTTAACTATTAATTTAGTAAATAAGAACCTAAGTATCAGTCTCAAGAGTAAATCAGACCCTATAGATTATACCTTAAAACCCTTTAAAAAGTATATACAAAACGGCTTAATACTCTCTCTTTATAGTATTGTAATTAGATTTAGTCTTACTCTAAAATGCTGGATTTAAAGCGGATAGAGTATCTTTTTCTATTAATAACCTACATTAAGATATATCCCTATTCTGTCGTACTGATATCTACTATTAGAATAATCTCTCTAATGTCTTTTAAGCAGTTTAAAGTAACTAAAATAGGCTTTAAGGTAACTTTAGTCTTTAGTTCTTACTATTGTAACTTTTTAGTTTAGTTTCTATTTCTATTTAGCATCCTTCTTTAACAGTTTAATTTAAAGGCTCTACTATCTATATAAAAATACAGAATCTATTTTCTATAGTAGCCTATTAGACTGAGAAAAGCTCTAATTTTAGAGATATTATTATAGCTTTCCTACTTATTAATCTTAATAACTAATTTATCTGTAGGCTGACAGCTATATATTCTATAGAGATATCTTATAACCTTAGCTATTTACTAGTAAAATTGGGACTTAACTGTTAAAATAGTACAGTCAGTAAGCTTAATATTAATAAGAATCTTATTAATATTAATTAAGTGCTTTAATATAAAGCATCTAACGCCTAGAAGGACCTCTTTCTTATTATAGATAGTTAAGGGATTTTTAACTATAATATTATCTAAAAATAGTTAGTAGATATTAGGAATAAAATCAAATAGAATCCTTTATAATAATTTTAATAAATTAAGCTATAGAGTTTTATAGCGCCTTAGAGAAGGGTATATATTCTTAGCAGTCTAATTAGGATATTAAATATTATTAAGTTTCTGCTTTTCTTATTAAGAGGGATTTAATTATACTTAGAAAAGAAATTAAGTATAGAGATAATCCTATATATACTGAAGTCAGCAGAGAATTTATTAGCGCCTATAGGGATAAAACTATTACAGATTATAAAGGTATTAATCCTTATAGCTGAATTAATTAAATAAAGCCTACTGTTCTTTTTTGTAATAAGGAACTAAAAGTTGCAGTAGGAGGTATAAAACTCCTTTAAAATCTTTCTTTTTATATAGGTTTTTAGAAGCTTAATAATCTTCTTCTTTAGGCCCTTAGGTATAGGAATACTTTCTGCTTGTTAGGTCTTATACTTAGTGATTTTAATAACCTATAGAGGGGCTACTATAGGGTTAATACTTCTGCACTCTATAAAGTCTTAAGTAAGAGCTGCTTCTCTGTTAAATATAATTTGTATAAAGATATCTATTTCTTCTTTTAAGAGGTTGTTTTAAATGCTATCTAGTAGCTTCTTCTTGTACTTACTGTAGATATAGAAACCTATTTTAATTATAGAGAATTTAGGTGTAATATAGTTAGGATACTTAAATTCCTTATTTAGTAAACTCTATACTTCCTTCTACCTTTTCTCTTTTCAGTAGGGGTTTTCTTTAGAAATTAAACTATTAGAAGGAATATTATCTTAAGGATGTATTTTAACTCTCTTTCTCTTATATAGGGTATTTATATTAATAGACTTTTAATTAGGCTTAGGATCTTACTTTAAAAATATAAGCTTATTCTTAGCCGCATTAATTATCTTCTAATATATTCTTTAGCCTTTCTTAATAATAAGACAGATAACCTTAATTACTATCTTACAGCTAATTAATTTAATTAAATTATTATTATCCTTAATATAGTAGGCTAATATCTCTAAGTCTTTAAGGAAATTCTTAACCTTAAACTATAGTCTGTTCTTATTGGAAAGAGGGCTATTAGAGGTTTTAGGTTTACTTTTGTTATTGTTAGGCTTATTATCAGAGGGGATATTAATAAAATTATTCTTATTATCTATATTATCTGCAGAGCTTATTAAGCTATTATCTATAAAAATAAAGTTATTAGGAATTAAATAAGTATTAACAGATAGATTAAGTAGCTTAGCTTTTTATTGCAGTGTTTCCTATTGAATTCCTCTAGCTGCTAGTGTAATAATTTATATATTACTTATTTAGTATTTTATAAGTATATTGCTATCTTTAGATATATAATTAAATAATACCTTAGTAGAATGAATAAAAGATATCTTTAGGATGAAGTTAATTAAGATTTTTCCTTTAGAAGCTATATATATCTACTGGAGTATTATAATATTGCCTAAGTAAAGCTTTACTTCTATTACACTAAGTATTTTAATGTAATTATTTAAATAGAAAGTAGTGCTTATAATAGTAAGGGTGTAGGCTATACTATACTGCTCAATAAGGTTATAAGAGATAATATTCCCCTTAGAGTCTATATTAACTATAGCTTTTTAAAAAAAGCCCTTTAGAGTTATTAAGTTATATTTAGATTCTCAGGAGATTCTGGCTTTATCTAATAATTCTATTGCTAATAATAAAAGGTTAACTGATCCTAGCGATATTAATTATTTAATCGAATAAAGTTATCTATTTTACTGAATATCTTAGGGTCCCTATAGTAATATATTCCTATTTTTCTTTAGTTTTAATAAGATATTCCCTAAATTTCAGCTAATTTGGGTTTCTTTTAAACTCTTTCTTTAAGACCTCTATAGCAGTAATACTAACTGCTTTAGTCTTTTAATTTAGATTATTAAAATACTTATTAGTAAAGTCTGGAATCTTAAGGGTAATAAGATTTATTTAGGCTATCTGCTTCTTCTCCCCTAATAATAGACTAAAGTCTACCTACTTAATATTTCTTATACCTTCTCTATAAGGTTATTAAATATAGAAGCAACCTTTTTTGCTACTATAGGGTTTAGAGTATAAAGGTTTTTAATAGTAAACTTAATCTTTACTTTTTAAATTCTCTTAATAATTTTAATAATAGCTTCTATAGTTTAATCTCTAGAATCTTTCTTATAAAGAGATATCTAAAAGTAACTTTAGGTTTATATAGGTGCAGTAATAGCCTTATTTATTAAGGGTGTACTTATTATAGCCCTTAGAGCTTAAGTAGTACTCTTTAAGGCTTTTTATTTTTATTATTTTCGATATACAGTCTCTTATATTTATTAGTAGTAACCTTTAGTAGGTTAGTTAAAAGTATTTAATTAGATGGATTCTTATCTTCTTCTATTAATACTATATTAATAGTAGAGTTACTTTATATTTTTCTATTTTTATACAGTAAGGAGTCTTAAGGGGTATTAAATCTAACTATAAGAGGGAGTTTGTATAGGTAATCTGAATTCTTATCTATAAATTTATCTATTAGTTATTTCTTATTCTTTATAGCTTTCTACAAGCTATTAAGTATCTATTACTTCTTTATTTTCTTTAGAAAAGAAAACTCTATTAAGCTTGGAAACTTCTTAATCTAAAGGATTAAAAGTCTTTAAATATATAAGTTTTATTAGAACTAAAACACTAAGTAGGGTAATATAAGGTGTTTTTTAGTTCTATTAAGTTAGGTAGAATCTCTATAGGTATTATAATTAGTATAATCTTTCTTCTTATTAAACTTAAGGTTGAAGTAGTTATAAGTACTATATTTAGTCTTCTTACAGTAGAAGTATTACCAGCTACTTATAAAGATATTAATAGAGATAGACTTATTACTAAATAATTAATTAAATAATACTAAGCTTATTATTAATCTTTATCTGCCTAAATTCCTCTATATATAGTAGTCAATTTACTTCTATATTTAGTTTACTTTTTTATTACTTTTATTTATATTAATTATTAATTGCTTAATTCTTTAGATTAGCTGGGATATTTAGTCTCTAGCAGTAGGCTTTTTGTGCTTCTTCTTAAGAATTATAGGTAGAGATACTGCAGGCAGTATACTATTTTAGGTGCTTTTCTATATTTCTATAGCTTTAGACTATTAGGATAGAAATAATAAATACTAAGTGCTTTTAGTATAAATATTAATCTGTCTGTTAATAAAGAATTTAATTCTATTGTAAAAGTTATAGTACCTTATTATCCCTATATCTGTAGGTAACTTGTCCAGACTCTTATAGAGGTTCTACTAAATACTAAAAGGTATAGTATTAAAGATAGCCTTTAACTGAGTTACAGACTGACTCTAATAATTAGAATTAACCTTCCAATAAAGGAATATATAGTTATTAAGTTACCTAATAATAAGGGGGTAATCTTTCTGTAGCTATTTTATATTCTTCTAGATAAGCTGGTTATTAAATAACTATTTTTAGTTTTTATTTTAATATTTAAACTTATTAAGTAAGTTTATTTAAGCTTAGGCCTAAGGTAGGAATTCTATATATCTCCTAACTTATAAGGAAACAGCCTTAATAATATAGAAGTTAAGATAGTTACCTTAATTATTCTCACTTATATACTAACTATCTATATAATAGTTATATTATTATAAAAACCTTATAATATTATAGCTATTAAACTTATTATTAAAAAAGACTTATAAGGCAGAAGCCTTAAAGTATTTAGTAGTTAAAATAGTAATTATATTAGTTATCTTCTTTATGCTTTTTTTATACTAATTCATTCTGATAGATATCTTTAATACTATTAGGTCTAAATTAACAGTTATATTATCTATATCTATCTAATTAAATAATCCAGATAAGTTACTTAGGGCAGTAACTTTCTTTAGTGTAATTTAAAGAGATAAAGATAGGTTAGAGGTAATACTTTTGTAGTTATTTAGGTTTTCTGGAGTAAAGGTTAGTTTGTATTAAATAGTATTAAATAAGTCTGAGTTTAATCTTTTTGCTATTAGGGGCTTGTAATTACTATAAGGCTCCTAAGTAGATAGACAGACCTTATTAGGGCTATCTAAAGAACTTAAGTTAGAGTTTATAGATAAACTGAAAAAGAGTTTTAAAGAATTATATATAAGGGGATTAGAATAAGAAGATAACAGCAAATTGTTATTACAGTAAAGATTATAAAGGTATTATTAGTTATTATATTAAGTGTTATTATTTATCTTATTAGTAAAAAGAGGCAGCTTTAAGCCCTTCTTATACTCTTACTAATAATACAGTCTAACTACTACTATAATAATAACTTAGTCTTTAGTAATAAGCTAAATAATAATTATAATAATAATTATTATCTATTTATAACTAGATATCTAACTGAATACTTCCTCTATACATTCAGACTGCTACTAGAAATTATAGTAGCTAATATTGGGTTAGAAGCTATTTAGACTACTATTTATACTATTAAGTTACTAGAATTTAGATTTTAAAATTAATTCAGTTTAATTTCCTCTCTTTCTTTTTATATTCTGCTAATATAACTCTCTATATGCTAAAACTGAAGCTATATTAAAAGCAGTATTAATATATACCTTTTTAGCTAACATACTGGCCTTCCCCTACACAGAAAATATAAAAGTTTCTTAATATCTATTAGTATTAAGCTATTTACTATTATTTAATCGAATAGTATTAATAATAGTAACTTAACTGCTATAATTTATAGTTATATAATTAATTTAGAGATCTAGCAATACTCTAACTTCTAAAGGTTAAAAATTTTCCAATACTTTCTACTTTTTTAGCTATATATATACACTCCAGCTGTTAATATTAAGAAGTAAGAGTTCTTAGGGTAGCTAAAAAGTACTGCTGCCTCTAGAAACTAGATATATCTATCTCTAAATCTTTAGTTAAAATACTTTTAATTACTAGCTGTAGGACTGGCTTCCTTCTGTACCAGTTCTCTATTACGCCCTACTGTAACCTCTAAATTAAGTAGTAGGCAGAGATAAGAGACACTAGAAATATATAACTTACTTAAAAGGCAGCTTTAGTAATAACTGAAGGAGTAAGATATCTGCTATAGCAGATAGGGGTTAGGACTAAGGGCGGAAAAGACAGATTAAATAAATAGGACTAATAACTACTGCATTTAGTACTATTTGATCAAATAGTTTACTTAAAGAGACTGAAGAAAATAGGCTAAAAAGACTGTAAATTAAGCTAAAGACTGATTATAACTGAGGGTATTGCTGGATAGCTATTCTTATAATGATCTTATAAGAGGGATGCGTTTTGCCTGCTTCTAGCTATATATCTAAAGCTCTTTTATGGGCCCTAATAGGTTAGGCTACTAGTCTCTATATTATGTAGCCTTTTCTATTAAAGAAAGCTGTAGCAATCTTAGCTCTAGCTGCAGTAAGGATTCAATTAAATGACTAATATCCCTAAAGACAGTAAATCCCTAACTTACTACTATAAAGTAAGATATTTATAACTATATTATATAGAATAAATAGAAACTTACTAAAAGTTAAAGTAATATATATATACTTACTAACTAGCTTAAAAATAAGAGCTTTTAAAGTTAAATTTATCTTAATAAGAGTAATAGAGTTATTATAGTATTATTTATATATTTAAAGTCTTTAGGATACCTTAAATTATATTCTAAAGTATTTATATTAAACTGTATATATAAGACTAATAAATATAAGATACTCCTTTTTAATATAGTTAGTATTAATACTTACTAATAATCTTTTTATATTATATTTATATTTCTTAGTAGTAAGAAAGAATATAACTTTATTTAAACTCTTAAGTAGTTACAGTATATATATAAGCTTTATAGAGCAGTTTTACTTTCTGTAATACTTATAGATTGCTGCCTTACTTATATAAATACTATTTCCTCCCCCTTTTATTTTCTAGAGTTAATCTTAATATTATACTTATAGTATATTAATAAAGCAGTTCTAAGCTATTATCTGTCTGTATTTACTTAAAATTCTAATAATCCCTAGGGATATAAAGAGTAAAAGAAGTTCTTTAGCTTTTAATATAAGATTATAGCCTTAATAACTAAAGATATCTATAATAAGAGGCTAGAGAAGTTTAAAAAGTATTATACTTCTAACTATATTAATAAAGTAGGCTATATTATAGAGACCTAGCTAGATCTCTATAAATAGATATTTATTAAGGTGTAGGTTAATTAATATTTTTACTTTAAGCAATATATTATATTATAGAATAAGAGTATTTATTAACTTATTAAGTCTTACTTAAAAACCTTATAAATTAACCTCTTTAAGACCTAAAGGATTATTAAGCTTATTCTATCTAACTAGCTTATTAAGCTTAAGGTAAATTAAGCTAGATAGTATATTAGTATACCTCTTTATCTATCTAGGGTATTATATAGTAATATATATATAGTTAGATCTTATATAAAGCTCTATAGAAGATTAAGGTTTAATAGAAATAACTAGTAAAAGAACTATTCTATATATATAGGAATCTTTATTAAGACTTTTAGTCTATCTTATACCTATATTCTTTAGCCTCTACTATAGTAAAATCAGCCCCTTTAACTATATTATTTCTATTTATATTAATATCTCTAATACTTTAAAATCCCCTAACTTATTATTAAATCTTATAAGCAGTTTAATTATCTAGCAGCTAGTTTAATACTGCTACTAATAAGTATATAATATAAATTCTATATATTTAAGTATATTAAGAAAGCAATATAACTAAAAGTACTGCTAATATACTCAAAATATTATAAGTAAGGCTATATAATAAGATCTAAAGTATATCTTTTATATTACAAATATTTATTAGAGGCTTCTGCCTAAGGCTCTATAATAATATAGATAACAATATATATATTTACTCACTCTATAATCTGCTTATTATCTCTATTATCTCTATTAGAATCCTCTATAGTATTTAAAACTGTAGCCTATATAATAATATAAATAATAATATATACTATAACTTATATACTGCCTCCTTTAGAAGCCAGACTAATAACTGCTACTATAGTATTTATATTATAAGCTGATAACCCTTATACTATCTTCTAATAATATAAAAAAGCATAAAAGGCCTAGTTTACTATATTGCCTTAAGGAGTCTATAAGACTAATTAATAATACTAAAAAGCTATTAGATTATCTCTATAGTTCAGTAAAGCAGACTATAAGTAGTATTTTAATTTTAAGTAAATAGGGAGGTATTACAGAATAGGAAATAGTATTAGAGACTAAACTAAAAAGAAGATAATAAGTTATCTTAATTAGGATAAAGCTGAGAATAAGCAGGTTGAATAGAATATAGGAATAGAGATAGTAGAGCAGTCTTTCTTAGGGTGGTAAGGTATATAAGATATATAGGATACAGCTAAAAGAGATCTTTAATTACAGAAGAGATAGTATAGTAATAAGAACCCCCCCTGCTAATATCTGGAAAAGCAATAGATAATATAATATAATAGGCAGTTAGGGACTCTTAGGCTAGCTGGTTGCTAGTGGGGAGGTCTTAGAGGTTAAAAGGGGGAGATTATAACTAGCAGAAGGAAGGAATTATTGTGTTTTCTTTTATTTGAGATTTTTCCTAGAAGTTAGAAAGACTAAGAGATCTTAAGGCTTATTGTTAGAGTTAATAAATTTACTGTCTTTATTTTTAAGAGATTTATTTAAGTCTATTTTAACTGACTTCCTAAGCCTTATTTAACCTCTATCTTCTACTCTACTAAATACCAAGCTGCTATAGGCCTTATTGAAGTCTTGCTAGTAGAGTTTCCTGCAACTAACCTGATATTCTATTTAATAAGATACTTTTCTATTAGAAGATATTAACTTTAGATCTATCCAACCTTATATGTATATTCTGGTGCAGCTTTAGGCTGACCTTATAAGATGCCCTATATAACGATTTTCTGTGTATCTCTCTAGGATAAGTTAATAAGTTGGGTATTAATTCTTGTTTTTTCCTACTGCTAAAGTAATTATAATATATTATTAGAAAGAAAAAAAATAGAAGAATTTCTAAATATAGTTATAGTAATCTAATAGCTTAATTTAATAGAGTTATAGCTAAATTTCTATATAGAGTTAAGTAGGCTTAGTAGTTACTTATAAGATAACTAGAAATACTATAATAATAATATAACTATATATTTATTAAACTATTTAATAATATTACTATATTTCTTACTATATCTACTAAATATACTTATTTAGATTAATATTCTAAATATAAATTCCTAATCTTTCTATTACTTAAAAACTTAGTAGATTAAAAGTTATACCTATAGCAGCTATTAGCTATACTATATTTAGAACTATATAATATTTATATTATAATATAAATAATTAAGAGTTTAAAATTAAATATAAATCTATATAGAAGTTATATCTAGAATAATATACTATTACTATTAATAAAGAATATTATTAAAATACCTAATATACTACTCTCTCCTAAGCTAATATCTAAATAGTAGTACCTCTATAGTAACAGACTGCCCTTAAAAAGAATATTAAGTAGCTTAAGCTCTTATAAGCACTTAAAGGTCTATATAGAATATAATAGGAAAAGTTAGATCTATTAGTAAAATAGTAATAGACCTCTAATACTTAATAGAAAATAGAGCTATTAATATATAAGAAAGGCAGAATAAAAGCAGTACTTATTAGTTATTAGTAATAGGCTGTAGAATAAACTAGTTATTACTATTTACTGGAAAAGGCCCTACTGGTATTACTATATTATCTATATAGATAGGGATGTCTTAAGCGTTCTAACGCTAGCTTTAGTTGCAGTTATATATCTTTACTATAATATTTAATAGAGGAATAGAGAGCTTATTCTAAGAGTCAAAGCCCTACTTTATATATTACACAATATAAAGTGATTTATTTCTATTGTAACAGCTATAATACTATCATAAGGTATTGTATGTTATTTACAGCCTTGGGCAGACTGATACACTGCCAAAAGATTATATATTGTGTATTAAATAGCTATATATACACCGAATTATCTCTCTCTTCAATTGTATGAAGAAATACTGTGATGTGTGTATGTAAGAGATATCTTGCATATATATATCATTTCCTTCTTACATAACGGATCTTATTTGCACCGGGGGCGGTGCAGCTAGTCACGTGGGCTTATTTGCACCGCCCCCGGTGCAGGTATGGCTTCCCGCTCACGTCACGTTGCTGACAAACCTGGTAACTTAGGCACTAGTCCGAAGGAGGCAGGTGTACAGTTGTACACCTGCTCCACAACAATGAATACGGCAATAAGATCTGTCGCGCATGCCTTGAAGAGCAAAGCCCAGGCAACCACCCATTTTCGGAACATGGTCAAGGGCTGGAGAGGAAGAGCGAATGGACGAGCCATTGAGTCAAGGAGGGCATGATGTAGGCAGGACGTGATGGCAGTGCATTTGAAGAAATAAACTATTTTCTAATCCGCCAACGGCTTCCGGAGAACTGAAATCCAACACTGCAATCCAGTTCGTATCAGTCTTGTTGAAAGACAACCGTTTTAATATTCCCATTACTCCTCGTTCCTCGCCCTAACACCATGGTTTTTGCAACGCCAGCTATTTGATCCATTCCTTCAACGGAGAATAGTCGTCGTTTTTCATGGAAAGCACCAACTGAGAGTCGTTCAAGCTTCTGATGGTAACGGTGAAGGCTGCATCGCATTAGCTGGGAATCGCGAAAAACTTCAAATTGATTTACCGGTCTTGCTGGAAATTTTGTGGACTTCCTCTACGAGGTCATCCAAGGTAGGGGTCGGCTGATGGCTGATGTGCGTGATGAAAGCTGACTTGGGAAGCTTCCAGTAATGGGCCGGCGATCCACAGTCCACAGCCGCCACGTACACCTCACTGAGCAGCCTCGCTGCTTGTTGTCGCACCTCGCTGCGGAGATCCCGTGGTAGTATTATGCCTCCCACTTTCAACAACACCTAATTCCAGCGACAGAACAGCCACACGCTCGTTCTACTGACGCAACAACTATCTCCGATGCATAATCAATTATATCAGCGTTAAGTTTTACTGTAAAGTAGATATAAGAAAGGCCTATATTGGATTATTAAAGCCTTTTAGTAGCTTAGTGCTTATAAAACTGGTTAATATATAAGTTATATTACTTCTATAAATAGAAGCAGTATATAGCTTTTTATTATAGAGAGATATTTTATATATTTAGAAGCTAATATACTTTAAATAGCTAATTTATTAGTATAATTTCAGTATATATAAAGTATAAATATAAGAATATTATTACTTTATAATTAATAAATACCTTAAGCTTTTTAGCTATATATATAAATTTATTTTAAATAGACTTATATTATTATTAAGCTAAAAAGAATTAATAAAAAGTAGTACTTTCTAACTATAGTATATAGTTTTTTTTAAAAAGAATTTAAGTTATATATAAAATACTATTATAAGTAGTAAGAAATAGTATATTAATAAGTTTTTAAAGATTCTATAAATAAAACTCTATATATTATATTATTAAAGAGTAAATATATTCTTAATATAGATTATAGTAATTTTAATCTCTTTAGTATTATAAGCTTTAATATTTATATAATTAAATTTATAAATAATAGTAATAATATTAAATATTAGGTTTTTAAATATTTATCTATAAAGTTAATAGTATTTAATAAGTTTAATAGTATTATTATAAAAGTTATTTAATTTAATAAATAGCTAATTAACTATATAGTATATTAAATTCTTATTAAAGCTCTTATTTTTAAAGAGTATATAAAAGTAAATATTATTTTATATAAAACTATTTTATATTAAATATTTATAATAAATATAAATAGCTTTAGCTATTAATATATTATTATATTTATACTACTAAATAATAGTATAATAGTATTAATAAAAAGTAAATTTATAGTAAATTATCCTATAGTATAATTTTCTATAATAAAGTAATTAACTATTTAATAGTTTCTTTTAGCTATAAAAAGCTATAAATTTAAATTCTACTAAAGATATTTTTTTTATTAAACTTTATTTAGCTAGCTCTTAAAAAACTAAAAAAACAGCTTAACTTACAGTTAATAAGAAAAAAACTCTAACTGCTATTATAGTAATATTATGTATACTCTTTTTATAATAATAAGACTATAAATTAAAAGGTCTATAAAAGCTTAATTTTTAGCTTTTAAATAAACTTAAATTATAATTAGTATAAAAAGTATTAATAGATTTTTAGGCTATAAATTAAAATAGATATTATATTAAAAAGATAAAAAAATTAACTTTATATTTTATATAATAATATACTATTTAGTTTTTTTTAGCTTTATTTAATATTATTAAATAGATTAAAGTTATATAGTATTTTTAAATAATAAAAAATAAATAGTTAGTATTATATCTAATAATAAAATAAATAGTAGCTAAATAATAAGGTTATTATATATTAATTTTTATTTTAAGCTTTAATTTAATTTTTTAATTTTAACTTTACTATTTATAATTAATAATCTTACTATTTATAGTTAATAATCTTATTATTTATAGTTGATAATATTACTATTTATAGTCAATAATTTTATTATCTATAGATAATAACCTTAAGATAGTAATTTTATTTTAAGTAATAAAATATAAAAAGAATTAATATCTTTTATTATTATAAAAATAACTTTTCTTTTAATAATTATTTAATTCTTTTAACTTTAATTATTTAATTTTAACTTTTATTATAGTAATTATTTATAAGGTTTTTTATAAAATTAACTTTATATTTTAAGAATATAAAACTAAATATTAATATAATATTAAGTATTTATATAACTTTAAAAATAATATATAGAGAGCTAAATATAAAGTATATATTAAAAATTTCTTTATTAATATAAACTTTTAAGCTATTTATATTACTATATATTATAACTAAATATAAGTTAATAGATTATATTAGCTATTTTTAAATATAATTTATTTTTAAATAATAGTAATATAGTTAATTTATAAGAAAATAAAGTTATTTAATATTAATTTTAAGTTTATTTAAATAGAGAAAACTACTTTATTAAAGTTAGCTAAAGTTTTTAAAAATAGTAATTAAAATAATAAAAGCTAAAAACTTATTAATAAAATAAATAAAAAGACTTTTAAGTTTTAATTTAAAAAGCTTTTATATTATATATAAATAGTATAAATAATAGCTAGTTAAAGTATTAGTTAAAAAGTAGATTTAAATAACTTAAATTAATGTAGATATTAAGAATTTTAAGATATTAAGTTAAGTTATTAAATTTATAACTATCTTTTAGATATAAAGATTAAAATAGCTATAAAGTGAAAAAGTTAAATAGAATTCTAATAGATAGAAAAAAAGCTGCTTAAAGTTTAAATTTAAGTTTTAATAATTATAATATATATAATAAAAATACAGTAAATTTAAATATTAAATCATCTTATTAAAAGATATCTTATTAAACAATATCTTTTACTATATTTAAAAATTATTTTAAATTTTAAACTTTAAAATTTTATAATAATTACTCTTTTAAATTAATAACTAAATACTATAGTAAATTTATAGACTGTTAAATACTAATTATAAAATAAAGTTAGTAGCTAAAATAATTAGCTTTTTTACTATAAAATTTAATAGCTATTATTATTAATTTTAATATTATTTAAATATTTAAAAATAGTTTATTAACTATCTAATTAAATAAAATAGAAATATAAAATAGTAATAATAATAATAATATTATTATTATTATTATTACTATTATTATTATTATTATTATTATTATTATAAAGATATTTACTTAAGATATTAATAGAATTCTCTAAAAGTAAAATAATATATTAAGTTAGTATTAATAGCTAAAAAACTCTAAGTATAATAACTTAAAGTTAAAATTACAGCTTAAATAAATTTATAGCTTAAACTTATAGTTTATATAAGTTAAAATTACGTTTTTTCTTTCTTTTTTATTTAGTAATTAAATAGCTTTATTTAACTTATTATTTTAAGCTTAATATCTATTAATAAATTATTAAAGTAGATATTAATATACCTATATTTATTAACTAGCTTAAAAGTTTTTAGTATTTCTATTTCTACCTATTAATATTTAAAACCTTTAGAAATTAAAATTTATATAATAGGAAAAAATTATAAATAGAAAAATCTTATAAAAGATAAAAAGAAAAACTACTATAGCTAATATCTATTAATTAAAGCTATTAAGTTAAAACTTTAATATCTATAAGTAGCTTAATTTTATTACTTTCTATAAATTTAAATTTACAGTTAAAATCTATAAATTAAAATATTTAAAATCTAAAGATTATAGTAATTTAAGTTTAAAAGCTAAAGTAAATATTAAAATATAATAGCTTTATATACTTAAGTATTAAAATATAGAAGTTAAAGTAAAAATTAAAGCTAAAAAGCTATAATTAAAGCTTTAACCTATTTAAATTAAAGTTAGTATTATAATTATTATTAGTTATAATAGCTATACCTACTATAAGATTTAAGTTAGTATTATAATAGATATAAAAGCTATAATAGTATTATTAGCCTTTTTAAGCTATATTACTTTCCTACTATTATTATAGCTATTTAATTAATTAGAGTAATAAGCTTTAATTATAGCTAAAGCTTTTAAGCTTTAGTTATAATTACTATATAAAGAAAGTTAACTCTTTTAATTTTTTTTTTATTATACTATTAGTATTTAAAAAAGTATTAATACCTATAGTAGCTAAATTTAATAAGTCTATAAAAGTTTTCTCTATTAATACTAATAGCTATAATAGTAGTATATTAAGTACAGTCTATTAAAGTATAAAAACTTAAAATTAAAAATCTTAATTTTTATTAATATTAAATATAGAGCTATAGCCTTTATAGCTTACTATAATTATAGAGCTTTACTTATTATAGCTTATTATATTTCTACAGACTATAGTAGCTATAACTTTTAGTATTATAGTAAGTTATATCTATATTAATAAGCCTTTTAATAGACAAAAAGCTATAGTTATCATAGCTTACTATATTAAAAAAGACTGTAACTACTATAGCTTTAATATAAAAAGTAGAGTTATAGCTACTATAGCTTATTATAAGAAAGAGACTACTATAGCTATTAAACCTTAGTATAAAAATAAGAGCTATAACTTTATAACCTGCTATTAGTAAGAGAGCTATAAAGCTATATTATACTGTAGCTTTATCTCTTTTATATTAAGCTCTAACAGGTATAGCTCTACCTCTTATACTAGGCTATAGTAGCTACAGCCTTTTCTAATACAGTAGGCTATAGCAGCTGCAGCTTTTTATCTATTAGAAGGCTTACTAGTATAGATATAGCTTACTATAATACTAGAAGTTATAGCTACTATAGCCTACTAGAAATATAGTGGGCTATAGTAGGTAAAGCCCTATAATTATGGCGGGCTACAGGGGCTGCAGCTCTGTATTTATTGTTAATAAAAATCTAGGATTTTGCGATTTTGCGATTTTGCGATTTTGCGATTTTGCGATTTGCGATTTTGGGTTTTTGCACTTTGGCGCACCGTGCCGAATGTGCCACCGTAAACAGCCGCTAATCATGAAAAGTTTTTACAGGAGAGAGTTGATAGCGCCGACATCAGTAAGAAGGCATGATGTTAAAGGGTCAAATTGAAGGCGGGATGTCTGGATGCCGCGTATTTCCTCCATACATGCGCCATCGTCGCGGCGCCAGATCCGGACGGTGCGATCGTGAGATGCCGACGCCACCAGGGTGCCATCAGGCGAAAAGGCCACCGACATCACCTGGCCCTCATGGCCCTTAAGCTCCTGCACACATACGCCACCGTCGCGATGTGGCTGTGACATTGAACTGGTTGCCATCGAGTTCTGCACGAGAAATCTAGAGGCACCAGAGTACCTCAAGAGACAATGTCTTTCAACTGCTTTGTGCCTCTCAAAGAGTACCCAACCTCTTGGCCTTAGCGCCCCGAGCCTTTGCTCTTGGTATTGTGCGTCCATGGTTTCAATTCTTTCGGATGCTCTTGGAGACTTTGGAAGCAAAATAGAGTCACAAGAATAATAATATTCTTCGGAGAAATGTCAAATGTGCATGTATATAGGAGGCATAAAATCTATTGACTCAAAAGAGTATCGACCTAAGTGTCTAACGAGCAGAATAAACGCAGAGTTGAAAATTCCATGTTCAAAAGTGCAATAAAACAAGCAAATAAACAAAAGTTTGACTAAACTTCTAAAGAAAAATAATGAAATCAAAATCAGAGTCTGGAGTTCTCAGCTTTATCTAGCTCCGCCTGAATCTCCCATAGTTATACTGGGTAGCCTTGAAATCAGAACCGTCAGAGGGTCCGGGTTGGTGGTCACAACCGTCATGTTCACCAGAGAAGTCGGGAATATCGTGGTAGTCAAAGCCGGTATCCCTGACACAGTCTGGACCGTTGACTTGCACGCCCTGTCCGGTCTTCTTGCAGTCGGTGTGCACGGAATGACCGCTTATAGGCTGAGGAGGACTTTTTTGTTTTCGGCCTTGACCAGAAGGAAGTTCAATATAAGGACCATTTATTTGGTCAACATTAGGCCCTGCGGTGCAGTTAGCCCATCTCTTGGGCAACGGTCCCCTCTGCGCTGAATGCGAGGGCGGCGTAGTGTCACTCGTAGGCTGGACCATTGTCAATGAACCATAAGTGATGGTGTTCTTTGGACTTGGAAGAATGATTTCTTCGACATCGTCGTCCTCGAGATCGATGTTGCGGCTTGGAAGTGGAACGAGATCCGTAGGGGCTGGTCTGAATATCGTTATGTCCTTTTCATCTACGGGATGATCGGCGGACTGGGCCGGGGACAAACGACAGGAGTTGGAGGAGCTTTCGGCCATGGCTCTTATATCGCTTTGGATCTGATGTAGAGCTCTAGACTGAATGTCTTCAATAGCCAAAGATAGACTTGCTTTCTGACGTTCTAGTACGGCGAAGACGTCGATGATGTCTCGCTCTCGATAAAGCAGACCCCACGTGCGAAGCCAACGACTCTTTTGGAGTAAAGTGCTAAGGCAATTGTCCTCAATAAGGGACAGAATAGTTCGTGTAAGAAGTCCGACTTCAGGGGTCTGCAGAAGGGGATTTTTGGAAACGGAATCTGAAAGGCTGCGAAGCTCCTGAAGTCGCTGATGGTATCTTTTCAGGGTCGAAGATGCCTCTTTTATCTTTTTCATGAGATCAAGTAAAGAGAGGCAGGTCACAGTTAACTGGGCCGCCGAGGCAGCGACCCCAACAATTTCCGCCATGAGTTTCGGCGTGGAAGCGAGGCCACATGGCGAGAATGGTCGACCAACTCGGGCATCAAGAAGACTCGCCGACCAGGAGTCGAAGAATGGCAACTACCGATGGTGCAGGACTGACTATTTTTGCAATCTCTTCTACTGAAAAAAGCGTCTGGACTCAGGATGGTGTGCAAATGTGCAAAACCGGTGACGGTTGCAAACGACGTGGCATGAAATGAGTCCTAAGAAACCATCATGACAACACTTCGACAGGCCAGAGATATGCGGTCGGTGTCTGATATTGGGCCTCAAAAATCGTCAGAGAAAAATTTTTTCACGGGAGGCATGCTGCTGTAGCAGAGCCTCATCTGATGCAGAGCCGAACATGGGGGCGGAGTAAAACTTCGTCACAGGCAGGAAAATTGACGGAAAGCAAGAATTGCATGGAAAGATTGCCATAAGGCAACCGGAAACTTGTCGGTGTGATCAAGTGAGGCTGACGCCTTCTCGAGGTGTGTCGTGGGAATCGAGGCTTTTGAGCAGGGGTCAGCCAGCAAACCAGAGGCAAAGTTCACCCACCCACCACAGTTCAGAAAGGTGCCCAAAGTTGGTTGTCTTCAAAATTCAACCGTCTCATCCACGGAATCTGCTCTTAGTCCAAGAGCTCCTATATTTACTCCAGTTAGCAGTCGGCTAGGTGTTATGGCTCTGAGACGTTGGTCCAGAGTAATTCAGTCAATGAAGCGAGACGTTGTCAATGAAGGGTCACCGAGATATTTCAGCCTCTAGGTAGCCTTCGAATTAGAATGGAGAACGACAAACTATGCAGGTGAGTGGGAACCAACCAGAGACGTAGGACCGAGAGCTTCGATGAGCCCTAAGGAGGGTGGAGAGGAAGTGCTAGGACCGAGACCACGATACATTGAGATGAGAAGAATGAAATTCAATAGTGGTAGAGGAGGGATGTATCAGAAGGTCTTGTGTAACATGAGTTGAGCGGGCTCGGAATGGATGGCACCACATATGCAACCAAGCTGCATCTGTAATTCTGCATGTCCAAGGTCTTTGGTGAGGCGACTGAGGCTGAGCACGCATACTGTAGTTGTGATGGTGCACTGAATTTTGAGGCCCTACACTATCACAAATATGGCGAAATGGCTTGAAAATATGAGACATGGATCATGTACAGATTCTGTTTCGCAGGTACCGCTACGCCGTCTTCGCCCGAGACAGGCTGTCTCGGCATTACCGCATTGGCATGCATGGAAGACATGAATATGACTGGATCAGTCACAGATATGGGAATGGACAATGGATTACACAGAGAACTTTGGGGGGAAGACAGGCTTGTACGAAGGATATCACGTCACTTATGTCCCCAAGCCCGCGCCGCCCTTTCAAGCCAAGTCTATTATGACAGTCTGCTGCAGAGTGAGGACGAGTGGTATGTTTCGATTCCACTCCATTGTTTTCTGTGCTCAGAGCCTTGGACTTGAAGAGAAGCTCTCTAGTGGCGTGGCGTTATTTGCAGGCGTCATCAGGCTCAGCTCATGCGAGGGGCCGTCAACCCCAGTCTCATGTAAGCGGGAGATCAGGCTCTGTCCTTGAGGCCCTCAGGCGAACCCTGACACATCGCAAATTGGCGTCGGATTAGCCTTCAAGTTATAAGAAAAAGCCAGAGAGGAGCTGGGTGATTCTTAATCTGAATTAACTGACAACAGTCAAAGCTCTCTTGTTTTATTATATATACATGCGAAAATTAAATCCCTAGATGTCCTTGCCAAACGACCGATACATCTAACAAACATTATAGTGTGCCAGCATTTTGCGCCAATTAATGTCCAAAGACAGTATGGGTGGCACCAAGCATCCATTAGCCAAAAGCCATATTCAAGGCTGTCAAGCCGGGATCTGATTTGATCGTTCCACAGGCCTGGTCGTGTGGAATAGTCGAATCACCGCTCGTAATGCTAGCATACGCAGGGAGAAGGCATCACTAGAGCTGAGACCGCAACCGTGCCAAATACGAAGGTCAGATCTACAGGAGCCTGATAAGCCATTGGACGCATGTAAAAGTGGTGTGATGAGACCGGAGGCCGAAGGGGGGTTAGGTTTGAGACACACTTACAAGTAAAGTACACCAGGCATGGCAAGGCAATCCGAGAAGGCCGTGTCTGTCTGCGTTTGCGTTTGTGACGACGCCTAGACGTGGAAAAGCGTCTGACCACCCGAAACTGCCGAACTCGAGGTAGAACGATGTTCAAATTGATGTCGCCGTGCTGTGTGTAATGACCGTTGACTTGTGTGCCCTTCCCTTGGAAATTGATATGGCTCGCTGAATACGACGACGCTTCATCCTCGCCGTGGTACGTCGATTTTCTCGGGTTTTGTGAGACCTTAGGCTCATGTTGCTCGACGAGCTGGTTTTCTTCCGCATCTGCATCCGTTTTCGTCCCTTCTCTCGGCTCCGAAAGGCCTGCGCTGCGTGCGCACCTCCGCACCCTCCCTCTCGACATCTCCATTCGAGCGTTATTGGCTGCCTGCTCCTCCTCAACCGATGCAGGACTCAAGAGCTGCGAATGGTTGGACGAGGAGAAAACGTGGCACTGCAGAGATGTTGGGGCAGTGTGTTGGGGGCTGGGGGGCCTCAATTCCTTAAATGAGCCCTAGCATGACCAGGGGCATGCCGGATAGGGGCCGGGCCGCGCGGGTGCACATCTTCCTCATTGGCTTATCATTTTATGGATGCGATGGTAAGACACCCGCGGGGTTATATTGATGTGTGGAAATGGTAAAAATCATCAAGAAGCTTGGTTGACATATCGTCCAAAGAGTTCCTCAACCTCCTCAAGGGTCCCCCTTCGGCCGTGGATCACCGAGACTCGGTGGTATGGTGCCCACAAATAGAGCTCCGTTGAGGGAATATCTCACAGAGTCTCTACTCCATAATGATCGGCCTTCCCATGTTCACTACTGAGTCCATGTGACATGTCGCATTAGGAAGTGACAATCTAAGTTCTATCTAGACGACCCAATTCCGGTCAGCTGTACAGATCTTATGAGTCATTCGGATGCTGTTCTGAGATCTCTATCATGATCACCTGCGAAATCGCTGCAACAATCAGTATGGAAATAGAATGGACGATTGGTAGGGCAATTCGGAGATCCATCAGTAGCACCCACTGGAGTAACACGGCCGAGCCGCCTGATAACTAGGCAGATCAATAGCAATGATGTGCAGAAGCGGCAGGTCTAAGGCAAATTTTTGCTCATGGAATTATTCGACGCTTAGAGAAGGAATATTGGGCACCGTTGGGCATGAACAGTACAAATGAGCAGGCTGGGGAAACTTAGACTGCCTAGCCAACATCCTATGGTCCCTAAGGTGGGGACCCACCTTTCCGCGCACCCCCCCTTTCCGTGCACCCATAACATACGCGATTGCGTAACGCGCCTATTGTAACTCCTCTACAATATTGCTAATTCTGGACTAAATCCACCCAAACTTTTGTTATGAGTACTCAGAAGGCTAACTGTAAGATATTGCTAATTGAAATACTTAAAAAGGTTTTAGAAGGTAGTATAATTTATATTTTTATAAAGTAATATAATATTTTAAAGTTTATAATTTAAGGATAAAAAGAAAGTATAAAAAATATGTATTTTAGATAAAAAATATATAGAAATTATTATTAATTTAAAAATAGCTATTAATTTATTACATATTTTAAAAAAAGCTATTAAAATAATATTAATATAATATAATATATATAATATATTATATAAAATTATTAATTTAAAAAATAAAAATAATTCTATTAGTAAATATTGAATTAAATACTTTTTTAAATATAATTTTAATATTAAAAAAAGATTATATTTATTAAAGCTATTTAATTAAATAATATTATTTTTAAAGTAATTTAATTATTTTATAAAATATTAAAATAAAAAGTTATTAATAAAAATGTTCTATTAATTTAATATATTTAATATAAATAAATATAATATTACTAAAAGTTTTATTAAAATAAATTTTTATTATAAAAATAGTTAGTATTATAAAAAGATATATTAAGTTTTATATTATTTTTATTAAGAATAATATATATAAATAGTAATTTTTAAAGCTTTTTTTAATTAGATTTATAACTACTTATTAATAGATTAAATAAATATTTAAATTTATAAAAAGTAACTTAAAAATATATTTCTATTAGCTATAAAATTAAAAAGTTCTATTTTTTAAAAATTAAAAATTTTTAATAGCTTTTTTTTTATATTTTATTTTAATTTTACTTTTAAATATTATTTTATTATATTTAGCTATTTTTATTTATTTATTTATTATATATTATATAGCTACTTAATATTAATATATTTAATTTATTAAAATTAGTTTTTTAATAATATATAAAATAGTATATTTCATTTTTAATTACTATTTCTATTTAGAAATAATACTTTTTATAAATATATAAAGAGATATTTAAAAAAGTTTTAAATTAAAAAAATATTTAAAATAGTTTTTTAAATATAGAAATTTAATCTATTAATATAGAAAAGCTATTAATATATATTATTATTATTAATTAACTTCCTACTATTAAGATACTACTATAAATATCAAGATACTATAAAACTTTAAAACTTTTTAGAAATTATATTCTATATATATTTTAAAATAGATTTAAGCTTAAAATTTAACTTAATTAAATATATAAAAATATTAATAATATTAGCTAGCTTATTTATAGTATTAAAAATTATATTAAAAATAATATTAAGTAGCTTTATATTATTAATACTATTTTAAATAGAAAATATATATATTTAGAAGATTTTTTAAAGTTATAAAAAATTATAAATTATAAGATTATTATTTATAATATTAAGACTTAATTTTTTATAGTTAAAGAAATTACTAAAGTTTAATTAATACTTAAAATTAATTTAATTTTAAAGATTTTATATAAATACTGTAAAATTAAGCTTATATAATAAGAATCTATCTATTTAATAATAAATAGTCTAATGAGTAGTTTCTAAATATAGTAAATTAATTTATATTTATTTTATAGAGAAATTTAATATTAAAGTTATAACTGTATTTTATTTAAGTATATAAAAAGAGAGAGTATATAAAAAGATAAATTCCTACTTTATTTACTTAAACTTAGATATTTAAATATAGAATATCTATAATAATATACTCTATTAAATAAACTGTTAAATATTCCCTTTAGATATTAGAAAAAGCTATTTATTAGCTTTTAGTAAATTTAATTATAATAAGATAAATATAGGCTTACTATATACTATAAAAAGAGTATTTTAAATTCTATTTTATAATATAATAAAATGTATTATTTCTAAAAGTTAGTATATTTTATATTAATAGTTACTTTAAGTAGTATACTGCTTTTAGTTATATTAATAGTATAAATTTATAGACTATTAATATATTATTATTACTTACTTATAGCTTTTAGTATATACTATTTATTATTATTATTTATAATAAATACTATAGTAATTATGTATTTTAAAATTTAAGCTTTATAATATAATTAATATTTTAAACTTCTTCTATTATATAATATACTATATTTATTTACTTATATACTATTATTACTTTAGTAGTAATAATAGTATAAATATATATAAGAATTATATTTTAAATTACTTTATATAAAACTTTAATAAAATAGTAATTTTTTTAATAGTATAAATACTATTATTAAAATAGGCTATTAAAATTAAAATAATAATATTAAATATATATATAATTATTTAATTATAAAATTTATTAATATTAATATTTTTAAGTTATTATTAAATTAACTATTAAGCTAAAAGTATAAAGTTACTTTAAATATTATTATAATTAGTATTAATAAAATTTATAATTTAATATACTTTTTTTAACTTAAAAATAGTTTTATTATTTTTTAACTTAAGTTTTACTTTTATTTTACTTTATTAAGAATTTATATTTAACTAGCTAAAATTTAATTTAAAAGATAATAAAATAATATATACTACTATAATTTAAACTTATAATATTTTCTAATTATATAATATAAATAAAACTCTTAATTATTAAATTAATTATTAAGCTAAAAGTATAAAGTTACTTTAAATATTACTATAGTTAGTATTAATTAAGTTTATAATTTAATAGTTATTTTATATATTAATTTCTTTTTGTATGAATTTAAATTAAAATATAATTTTATAGTTTTTTTATTTTAATAATAAGATATCTTTTTTTTTAATTCTTTAAGTTTATTTCTATTAGTATTTAAAATATTTAATTTATTATACTATTTATAGTAATTATATTATAATATTATTAAAAAGAAAGTTAAATAAAGATATTTTTAAAAGAACTTACTATAGTATTTATATTATTTTTAAGCTATTTAAGTTAAATTATAATATAGGCTATTATTTTCTATTAAATTTTATCTAAAGTAATTTATATCTTTTATAGTAAGTAAAAAAAAAGAATATTTTAAAACTTTCTTTTAAGTTTAAGTATTTTATTTTTTAGCTATTTAAGTATATTAAGTAAGCTTAAAAAATATACTATAAATTAATAGTAAGCTTATATAGTAACCTTCTATTAATTTAATTACTAACTAATAGTATTTTTAGCTAGAAAAGCTATTTTAAATATTAATATAAAAAGTAAAGTATAATAGATTTAATATATTTTACTAACTAATAGTTAAAGAAATAAACTTATAAATTATTTTAGTTTTTTATTTAAGCTATTAAATAGTAAGTAAAAATAAAAAAATACTAAAAATATATAATCTATTTAAAAGGCAGCTTTAATAATAACTAAAGGTATAATATATTTACTATAATAAATAGAAGTTAAAATTAAAAGTAAAAAAAAGATTTAAATAAATAGAATTAATTTCTTAATAAGAAAACCTAATATTTAAATTTACTGTATTTTTATTATATATATTATAATTATTAAAACCTAAGTTTAAATTTTAAGCTATTTCTTTTCTTTCTATTAGAACTCTATTTAATCTTTTTATTAGGCTATATCTATTTTAATCTTAATATTTAAAATTATAAATCTAATAATTTAATTTTTTAAAATACCTTAAAATCCCTAATATCTATATTAATCTATTTAAGTTATTTTAAATTCACTTTCTAATTAACACTCTAACTAGCTATTATTTACACTACTTTTATATAGTATAAAAGCTTTTTAAATTAAAGCTTAAAAGTCTTTCTATCTATTTTATTAATAAATTTTTAACTTCTATTATTTTAGTTACTATCTTTAAAAACTTTAGCTAAATTTAATAAAGTAGCTTTCTCTATTTAAATAAAGTTAAAGTTAATATTAATAACTTTATTTTCTTATAAATTAACTTTATTACTATTATTTAAAAATAAGTTATATTTGAAAATAGCTAATATAATCTGTTAATTTATATTTAGTTATAATATATAGTAAAATAAATAGTTTAAAAGTTTATATTTTTTAAGAAAACTTTTAATATATTTTATATTTTACTCTTTTTATATTATCTTTAGAATTATAAAGATATTTAATACTATATTAATATTTAATTTTATATTATTAAAATATTCAGTTAGTTTTATAAAAAGCTTTTATAGATAATTATAGCTATAATAAAAGTTAAAATAAAATAATTATTAAAAAGAAAGTTAGTTTTTTTAATAACTAAAGATATTAATCTCTTTTATATTTTATTATTTAAAGTAAAATTACTATCTTAAGATTATTACTTATAGATAGTAAGATTATTAACTGTAAATAGTAAGATTATTAACTATAAATAGTAAAATTAAAGCTTAAAAAAGTTAAATTAAAGCTTAAAATGAAAACTAATATATAATAACCTTATTATTTAGCTACTATTTTTTCTATTACTAAATATAATACTAACTATTTATCTTTATTATTTAAAAATACTATATAGTTTTAATTTATTTAATAATATTAAATAAAGCTAAAAAAAGAAAAAAAAACTAAATATTATATATATATCTATATTATTTAGGTAAGTAAACTTAATAGATTTATTTTTTAATTCTTTTAATAATAGTAATCTTAATATATTTAAAGATTAATTTATAGTATTTAAATTAGAAATTTCTTATAGAAAGACTTATAGTTTATCCTACTTAATATTTCTATATTTAATACCTTTTATTATAGTATTTAGTCTGTAATTTTACTATATATTACTATACTTTTTATACTTTAATATATATTTATTAAAGAGTTATAATATACTTAATAACTCTTTAAATTAAAATCTTAAAATATTAAAAATATATATTTTATAATTTTAAGGTAATATCTATATAGTATCTCTATTAAAGAGATTCTAATAGTATTATAATAACTATTATTATATATAAATACAGCCTTTAGTAATTATACTACTTACTGTAATAATAAGTTATTTATATAAATTTAAAAGTATTTTATTATAATTTAGTTTATTTTTTTTAATCTAACTATCTATCTATAGATAGTATATAATTAATATTTATTAAGTAGTTATCTATTTTATTATAAATTCTTTTTAAAATTAACTATATAAAAGCTTATTTTAATTACTAATAATACTCTTTAGGATTTTATATTAGTATTTTCTATACTTATAAATTAGCTATATTAATTAGATTACTATTAAAAAGATTTATATAGTAAGAAAATTACAAACTTAATTATATAGTAGTATATAATTATTAAAAATTATATTATATTTTTTACTATTTATTTAAATACTATATAGTAACTTTATAATAAAGTTTATATTTATTTCTTAAAATAGATAAGTTAATAATAATAGAAATTATAATATACTATAGAGCTTATATTTTAATATATATACTTTAAGATAATATTAATATTTAGTAGTATATTTTACTATATTATCTTTAATTAGATTTTAATAGAATTTTTAACTAATTAGCTTAAATATCTTTTAAGCTTCTATATATTTAACCTTTAGATTATTATAGTATTTATATAGAATTTCTAATTTTAATACTTTTTATATAGAAATTATAAGTTTACTCTTAAAAAAAAGTATACTCTATTTATTATAATAATATTCTTTTAACTTATTATTAGTTACTTATTAAACTTCTTCTAACTATAGCTAATAGAATTAATTTCCAGCTTATAGTTTTTAAATTGGTTTTTCTAACTTTATAAAAAGTTATAATAAGAATACTATTTTACTCTCTATTAATTCTTTTATAATAGAGTATAGAATATATTACTTTAAATTAATAATTCTAACTTTAAATAAGTTTTTTAAATTTCTATAAGAAGTTTACTTTTATTAAGTATTCTCTATTTAATTTATTATTACTTAAGCTTTTTTAATACTTTTTATAATAATAAAAATTAATATTTCTTATATCTAACTTTTTTTAATAGTATTTTAATTTTAATTTTAAAATAAAAAATATTTATATTTTAACTTAAAATTTAATAGAGTCTTTTAAACTTATTTATACTATTTATATATATATTTTAATAACTTTTATTCTCTTTTTTAATTTACTAATTATTTAATAAATATTTAATAGAAATTTATTAACTATATATAGCTTTTAAATTAGTATAAAAAGTATATTATTATATTTTACTTTCTTTTTTATATAGTTTAATTAATAAAAAATTCTATTAGCTAAGTTTAATTTCTCTAGTTAATATTTAATATTAAAGTTAAATAGTATTAATCTATATATCTATTTAGCTCTTAATAAGGAAACTTAATATTTAAATTTACTGTATTTTTATTATATATATTATAATTACTAAAGTCTAAATTTGGATTTTAAGCTGCTTTTTTTCTATTTATTAAAATCCTATCTAACTTTTTCACTCTATAGCTATTCTAACTTTAATATCTAGAGTTATAAATCTAATAATCTAACTTAATATCTTAAGATTTCTAATGCCTATATTAACTCTTATTTAAATCCACCCTCTAGCTTGTACTCTAGCTGGCTATTATCTATACTCTCTCTATATAATATAAGAGCTTTTTAAACTAAAGGTTAAATATCTTTCTGCTAATACTCTTAATAAAATTCTTTTTCTTTTAAATTTAGCTTTTAGTTTTAAAAGCTTTAGCTAATATTAATAGAGTAATCTTCTCTATTTAAATAAATAATAAATTAATATAAGTAATCTAATTTCTCTATAAATTTAATCTATTAGTATTATTCAGAAAGAGATTATAGCTAAAGATAGCTAATATAATCTTCTATTAAATACTTAGTAAATAAGCTTTATTTAAAGGGAATCTTAATAGACTAAAAAGCCTATAGCTCTAAAGAAATTAGCAATATATAGAGTATTTTATTTTCTCTACTTTATTTTTAGTATTATATTAATACTTAATATTATATAGGTATAAAAGGTAATTAGTATACTTTAGGTTTTTATTAGTATTAAATTATAAGATTTAGTAGATAATTAAAGTAGCTATAATAAAAGTTAAAAAAAATTAGATAATTATTAAAAGGGAAGTTAGCCTTTTAATAATAGAAGATATTAATTTTTTTATATCTTATTACTTAAAATAAAATTACTATTTTAAGGTTATTATCTATAGATATTAAGGTTATTAACTGTAAATAGTAGGATTAAAGTTAAAAGAATTAAATTAAAGCTTAAGGTAAAGATTAATAAGTAATAATTTTATTATTTAGCTACTATCTTTTCTATTATTAGATATAGTACTAACTATTTATCTTTATTATTTAAAAATACTATATAGCTTTAATCTATTTAATAATATTAAGTAAAGTTAAAAAAGACTAAATATATCTATTTAGTTAGTTTTCTATAAAAATCTCTAATTAGTTAGTTTTCTATAAAAATCTCTAATTAGTTAGTTTTCTATAAAAATCTCTAATTAGTATTTTAATAACTTTCTTAAGAACTTTATAGTCTATTAATAAAAGGAATTTTTTTAATAATCTAAAGAAATAGTAACTTTAGTATTTTAGGCTTTTAATAATAACTAATAGCTTTTACTATTTAATACTTTAGTAATTATTAGAGGCTAAACCTAAAGTAAGAGACTAAACTAAAGCCTAACCTAAAGAAACTTATATCTAGCTATATAATAAATATACAGAGTTTTTATAGTAACCTCTTAGTAAGATTACTTCTTTCTTTCTTCTCTCTCTTTAGCTTAAGATACTTAATATATAGAATCCTACTATTAGATAAACTTAAAGTGCACCTCTTATATTATCTTAAGCTTAATATCTTTATATTATTATTGCAGTAAGCAGGCAGTAATAAAATTTAAACTAGCAGTCTATTTAATAAGTAATAACTAGCTGGCCTAATTTCAGTAAATAATCCAGAAGGCAATATAAGACTAAATATAGCTACTATAAAAAGAGGTAGCTCAGCTTAAGTTATAATATCCTTCTACTAATATTATAGCAACTATAATAAGTTCGCTAAATACCCCCCTTATAGAGGTTATCTTTCTATTACAGAAATAACCCTCCCTTTAGGCTTTAATACAGCTAAAGAGAAAACTCCTTTTAAATTTATTTAAATTCTCTAGAAACTGCAGTAACTATACTATTTAGTTATAGTAAATAAAAAATAAAATTAGAATTAATAGCCTTCTTATTAATAACTGTAAATAAGTTTAATATCTTATTAACTTCTATTTTATAACTAAATCTTAATATACTATTACTACTTTTTATACTTTAAATAGCCTAAAGAGTTATTATAATCCTACTAACTTTATAGTCTATTTTAATTAAAACTATAAGAATAGAAATATCTAGAAGTAAGCTGTAATATTACTATAAAAGCTTATATAGAGTAATAATATTATATTCTCTATTTTTCTTTTAGTCTTTAAGTAGAAAATCTTAAAAGCTAATAGAGCTAATTAGAATAATAATATTAAAATAATCTTTCTAAAGGGAGTCTTTAACTTATAGCTATAATACAGTTTAATTACAGTTAACCTTCTAATAAACTTCTTTAATTAGTTATATTAAGTTTAAAAAATTACTTAAAAAGTTAAAAACCTTAAGATAAGAATATACTAGCTGCACTATAGATATATAGTATAGTATCTAAAGAAAAAATAGAATATTAAAAGAGATACTATAATAACTAGTATTAATTAAATTTAAAGAGCTTTAAAGAATACTTAGAACTATACTATAAGACTTCTACAATCTAACTGCTATTATTACTATTATATCTATATCTTATAGAACTACTTAATATAGAATTACTTAAATTAATATACTGAGTTTAGAGTAATAGCTATTAAATTCCCTACCTACAGTAAGAAAGCTATAGATAAGCTATAGAATAGCTATAATAGCTCTTTTAATAGAGTATTAGAAAATAAATAGCTTTAAGATAAAATTAAGCTTTAAAGCCTCTAGAGGTATTAAGAAGAAAATAAACAGAATAAAAAGAATATATAACTAGTAAGTTAGCAGTAATAAAGATTTAAATTAATAATATCTAAATATAAACTCTAGTTAATAGCAGCTATAATATATATATTCTAATTAATACTATTTATACCTAGAAACTATACCTTCTGTTTGTAGATATAAAGCTATAATAATTTAACAGTTTTACTAAATTTACTATACCTATTACAGCTAAAGGTATAGTAGTAATAACTCTTAAGATAGAGGGTTACAAATAGACCCTCTTTACCTATACTATATAAAGCTTAAAAGAAGAACTATTCCTAGAGAAACCTTAGATAGAATAAAATAATATTAGCTATCTAATCGGAAAGAAGTAGGTATACTATAGCGCCGCCAGACTGACCTTATAGGTTAGTAGCAAGAAAGAGCCAGTTTAAATCCAGAAGATCTATACTGTTAAGCTAGTTACTAGAGCTATTATAGCTAGCTACTATCAGTAAGCTTACTGCAGGCAGCACTACTAAAAGGGCGCTGCAATATCCATTAGATATATCAGCCTTACTAATATTAACTAAGCCTTTTATAAAAAGACTCCTATAGACTTAAGCTTATATATACTAGCAGAAATCCTCTAAGAGTTCAGCAATTTATTCTTAGCTGTAAAAGCTAAAAAGCTGCCCCTATATCAATTTAATATTAACTATAAAGTAAACTTACAGTAAGAGCTAGAAGGAGATAAACCTCTATTACTCTAGAGATCTCTCTACAGTATATCTCAAGAAGAGTTATTAGTTTTATAGGAGATACTTACTGACCTATTTAATAAGGGATATATATATACTAGCAGCTTAACTGCTACAGCTTTAATTCTATTTATTAAGAAGCCTAAAGGAGGTTTTTACTTCTACTATAACTACTATACTCTTAATATAATTATATAGTAAGATTACTACTTTCTTCTACTTATTATTAAGACCTTCTGCAATTTTTTTAAAAGCTTAATAGTTTACTAAATTAAATATAGTTACTGCTTTTTATAAGATCTAAATAGCTTCTAAATATAAATTTAAAACTATATTCTATATTTATTTTAAATCTTTTAAATAGCTAGTATATCTTTTTAGACTTAATAGTATTTCTACTATATTCTAGTAGTATATTAATTAAATCTTATAGAGGGAGCTAGATAACTTTATAACTATATATCTTAATAATATATTAATCTACTTATTAGGATTTTATAAAGATTATATAGGGAAGATATAGTAAGTATTTAGTATTCTTACTGAAGTAGAGCTAAATTTAAACTCTAAAAAATATAAATTTACTATTAAAAAGGTAAAATATTTAGAATTTATTATAATAATAGAAAAAGAAATCTCTTATAACCTAAAGAAATAGCAGACTATCTATAAGTAGTAAGTATTTATAATAGTTAAAAGAGTCTAAAGCTTTTTAAAATTTGCTAACTACTACTATATCTTTATATTAAACTTCTTTAAGATTGCTATACCTCTAATAGACCTTACTAGAAAGAATATACTCTATAAATAGAAATTACTAAAAGAAGTAGTATTCTAAAAGCTAAAGTACTGCTTTTATAAAGCCTCTATATTAGTATAGTAGGACCTAAAGAGAAAAAGATATTTCTTAAGACTAATTTATTAAATTATACTTTAGGTAGTGTCTTTTTTATAGAAGAATTTATAGAGAGTATACTGCCCTATTGCTTTTTACTTATAGTAACTTATAAAGTATAAATATAACTATTTAATTTATAACTAAAAGATACTAGCTATTATATACTATTTAAAAAATAAAGAGTAAAGCTAACTAGCTATAAGTTCTTTATAATTATAACTAACTATAAGAATCTACTATACTTTATAAAAAAATAGTATCTTTTAGAATAATAAAGCTATTAGGCTAAAGACTTATAACTATATAATTTTATCCTATAGTATTAGTCTAACTGTAAGAATACTACAGCTAACACTTTTAGCTACTATAAATAAAATATACTACTAAAAGTAAATAACTACTACAAATAAAATAGATATACCCAGCTTATACCTAACTTAATAATTCTACTAAAGACTTATATTTAAATTGCAGTAATTATAGTATAGCTAACTACTATATTCCCCTTATAACTAAATCTATAGATCTTATAGAAGAAGACTGTAAAGCAGAATAAGATTTACTAAGATACTCTAGCTATAGTATTATAAAAAGCCTACTGCTTTTCTATTAAGCTTAAGTTAAAGGTTAATATTATAAAGTATAGAATAAGCCTCTAGAACTAGCTAATCTATAGGGACTAACTTTAAGTTTTTAGAGGTAATAACTTAAAAGAGTTTAAAAAGGTTATAAAGAACTAGCTGTATACTTTATATTATCCAATTAGAATATAACTTAATAACCTCTAGTTACTCTAAATAGAGTAGAACTATTACTATTATTAAAAGGCACTAATTCTAGCCGGACTACTTATAGCTTATTTACATTTTTATTACTAACTGTAACTTCTATAGCTAAAACTATATTTAGAGGAAAGTAAAAAAGAGACTCTTAAAACCTCTTTTTATTCCTAAGTAGCTCTATAGTAACTTAATAATAAACTTTATTATAGATTTTCTTCTAATAGATACTAGCAAATTATACTATCTCTAGGTTATTATTAACTAACTTATCTATATAGTTACTCTAGAAGAAATACCTACTATAGATACTAAGGTATATATATAGCAATTTATTAGCTATTACTACTATTTCTATAGAATACTAAACTCTATTATAAGTAGCTAAAAGAGTAATTAGACTAGCTAGTTTTAGTAAGCTTTCTATAAGCTAGCTAAAGTAAAGTAGTAACTTAATACTACTTACTACTCTTAAACTAATAGCAGACTAAAAAGATATAATTAGAAGATTTAAATTTACCTATAGGTCTATATTATCTACTTCTAGAAGAATTAAGATTACTACTTACCTACTGCTTAATTAGTACTTAATAATAAAAAATACTTCTCTATTAAATTAAACTTATTCTTTATTAAATATAGCTACTATATCTACACCTTTAAGATAGAGGTAATTAAGGTATACTTACTATTTAATAGCAATAAGAAAGTAGTACTCTAACTAGTTAAAAGGCTATATAATACTTATAAATTTATTTAAGTTACTTTAGCTACTATATAATAATACTATAAAAATAATACTAATAAAAAGTAATATCTAGCTAAAAAGCTCTAAGTTAAAGATAAAGTCTAAGTAAATTTAAGAAACTTTAAGATATTAAGGCTCTTTAAGAAGCTTAACTAACTATACTAAAAATACCAGATTACTAAGATTATTAGCTTATATATAGTAAAGCTTAATATATTTAGAGTAACCTACCTATAGTTTTATATTAACTTACTAAAAAGAAATATAAAAAGACTTTCTTTCCAGCTAAAAAAGAGACAATATATAGCCTCTATCTATTTATATAAAAAATAGCAATAAATTTAAAGTTAAAGAGATTCTATATACCTAATAGAAGCTATAAAGGTATAGTGTATTTTATAAGGCTTTAATATAATAGTAAGAATATAAAAATCTAATATAGAAACTAATTAATAGTATATAGAAGCTTAAAGCTTTAGATAAATATAAAGTATATTATAGATTTATTAATATAGCAGATAGACCTTATAGTAAGTATAATATCCTAAAAAAGAAAAATAAATAGCTACAGTTATAGATAAATAGAATATTATAAAAAAAGCATAGTAAGATAGTAATAACTTATTAATTTAGCTCTAACTTAAGGATATAGATATACTAGCTATATAAAAACCTATAAATAAAATAGAAAATACAGTAGGAATATAGTAAGAGTATAGTTATAGCAGAAATAAAAATAAAACTAATTTTTATTCTTTTTATTCTTATTTTTATTAGTAGTAAGATTATTTAGAAAAGCAGTAAAATTAATATAAGTTAGCAGTTTAGCTATAAAGCTAGCTATATAGGCTAGAATACTCTAAAGAGTATTAGTAATATTAAGCTAGATATATAAGAAGATATAAGTAAAATACTATAACCTCTTAGAGTACTTAATCTTTATTTAAGTTTTATTAGTAGTAGTAGCAGTAAGAGTAAAATAAGCTTATACTATTTTATTTCTATAGAAGATATAATAGAAAATACATTTAGCAGTCTTATAGATAGCAGTTTAGGAATATTAATAAGGTTACTATAGGAATATAATAAAATACTTACAGTTTTAGTAATAAATTTCTTAATAGAAAGATTCTTATACTTACTAATAGCTAAATAGAGGAAGTTAAGTATAGTATAATACTTTTTAAATAGCTAGATATAATAAATTAATAGCTAAATTAAGATAAATTAAGAGTATATTAATTCTAATATATAATTTATTATTACTTATATAATAGGTATATTTATTAAATAAGGCTAGCTAGAGTATTAGTAGGCAGCTAGATATAAGATTACTATAAACTTATATTTAGATTTAATCTTATAGAAAACTAAAGTAATAGTAAGAATATTCTTACTTTTATAATAGAAAGTAGTATTAAAATACTAAAATATAGTATTAGCTAAATATTATTTATAGCTAATAATACTATATAATAAGTTAATAGTAATTTAACCTAAAGTATTAAATTAAAAAAAGAAACTTATATTATATTTATAGAAGAAATAGAAAAAATACTTAAAAAAGTAAACTCTACTAAAAAATTAGCAGTAAGTTAGCAGTAAGTATAAAAAATACCTAAAGATAAAAGAAAAAGAGAAAGAAATCTATATTAGTTATAATAAGGTTAAAAAAGGAAAAAAGTCTCTTTTAAGAGTAATAAAAATAGAGTTTAAGTAGCTATAGAGCTAAAAACTAAAAGTATAAATTACAGATAATAGAAACTATATTTTTTATTATCTTTAAAGATATTAGTTATAGATAAATACCTTATTATAAATAAAATATAATATTAAAAAGCCTATAACTATATAGCAATACAGTATAACCCTACTATAATAGAGTACTTATATAGTACTGTAACTATATTTACAGATATATTGCAGTTAGATAGTTATCTAAATTAGATAGCAGAATAATAATACCCACTCAATTAGATATAGTATTTATTACAGCTAAATACTAAGTTGCAGATAAAGTTATATAGAGAGATACTCTTAACTAAGCTGCTATATACCCCAATCCAGTAGAGACTGAGCATATATAAGGCGCTATAACTATATCTCCTTATACAGTAAGATAAGAATAGTCTTCCCAATCGGACGACAATAAGTTGAGGCTAACCTAATTGGGCTGTTTAATAAGCTACTACTAGTGAGCTATATTAGTCCGGCCCGATTGGGATGGTAGGAGGGCCTAAAAGGGGGGGGATATATTAGAGGCTAGGCTTAAAGTAAGAGATTAAGCTAGAGTTTAGCCTAGGGGAACTTATATCCAGCTATACAATAAGTATGTAAAGTTTTTATAGTAACCTCTTAGTAAGGTTGCTTTTTTCTTTTTTCTCTCTTTTTAGCTTAAGATACTTAATATATAGAATCCTACTGTTAGATAAACTTAAGGTGTACTTCTTATAGTAATATTCTATATTAAAAAGCTTTTTAAATTAATATACTATTAGTTTCTATTAGTTTCTATATAATTAAATTAAGATATTTAAAACTGCTTTTAGTAATATATCTATTTCTATTTAACTTTATAGCTTTAAGTTTTAATATCTTAAGATACTTATTAAATAGAATATAAATTTTAAGATTTAGAATATCTCTTTTTATTTTTATTTTTTAAAAAAATCTATTTTTCAGTTTTTAATTTTTAAAAGCTTTATTAATAGTACTATAATCTTAAAATATTTAGAAATAAACTTATAATAAAAGTTATAAAATCCCTAAAATATTCAAAGATTTTTTATATTAATAAATATTAGCTATTTAACTACTATTTAAATCTTTAATAAATTTATATTTAGACTTTTTTAAGTAATTATATACTTTAAAAACTTATCTTTCTATTAGTAAAATTTATATTTAAATAGTTTTATATATAGCTAGAATTACTGTAATCTTTATAATATTTTTCTAATATTTTAGTTAGTATATTATTTTTATATCTATAAGTATATTACAATATTATTAAAATATATAATATAATAGATATTTAATAATTTAATAAGTATTTAGTAAATATATATTTAAAAAGTAGTAAAAATATTAATTAATTTAAATAGTATAACTATGCACTTAAAGTATCTATATTTAATATAAAAAGCTATTTTTAGTAGTAGTTTTCTTTTTAATTTAGATTTTATAATAGATATTTTTAAATATTAATTTTTAAGATTTATTTTACTTTTAATAGTCTATTAAAAAAATTACTAATTAATAGTAATAAGTAATAATTCTTAACTATTATAATATTTAAATTATAATAGTCTATATAGATTTTAATTTCTTTATTTTTTTTAAGTATAAAAAAGAATAAAAGCTTTAATTCTATTTATAGAATAATAAATCTATTTATTCTTTATCTTTATAATAAAATACTTATAAATAATAGCTATTTATTTCTTATTAGTAAAATATATTTATTTTAATAGTGGTTTTTTATTCTTAAGTAGCTTAATTAAATATTTAACTTTATTTAAAAAAGGTATCTTTTTTATAGCTTTCTTATTAAAAGTTTTTTATTTTAATTTAAGCTTTAAGAATAAAATTTCTATATTTTTATTTTAAGTTTTATTTAAGATAACTATTAGCTATTTATTTAATAAAAGTATATATTATATATATATATAATATATACTTTCTTTTTTATATTTATTAAACTTTTAATAAAGAATATTAAATTCTATAGTAAGATAAATATATAGCTTTATAAGTATATATAGATATTAATAATAATTCTTTTATCTTCTATAGTTTTAAAAAATAAAAATAAAATACTAGCTTTTTTAAGATATAATACTTTTATAAATAGATATTAAATTTCTTTTAGGAATCTTTAATAGTTTATTAAAAAGAAAGTTAACTAATATATTAATAGTATTAATATAATATTTCTATTAAAGCTTTATAAATTTAAAGTTTATTGCTTTTTAATAGCTTATAAACTTAATCTCTATATTAATTTATAATTAATAAGAAATATCTATATATAAGTATTTATATCTATACTAACTTTTTCTTTATTAAGTACTTAAAGAATAAATACTTATTTTTAAATAATTTAACTAATAAAAATTAACTTAAGTTTTAATATTAAGGTTTTTATTAAAAAATCTTATATCTTTTTATTTTTTAAGAAATTTAATTCTTTAACTTATTATTTAATAGATTAAATATCTATTAATTTAAAGAATAAAGTATATTTTACTTATAGCTAGTTTTTTTATAACTTTAAGTAATTTATAGTATAGTAACTATATTAATTATATTTATAATATTAAATATCTATAAGATTAAGTTTTATAAATTATTTATTATATAGTTTATAATTTCTATTTTTTAAATAGTTACTCTTTATTTCTCTAAATTAAAAAAATAGCTTTTTTAATTTTTAAAAGAAAAGAATCTTTCTTTTAATAAGCTATTTAAAAACTTTAATTAAGATACTTTAAACTATTTATTTTATCTATTATTAAAATAGCTTCTCTTTTAGCTTTATTATTAGTTATTAAAGTTAAAATACTACTATAGATATTAAACTTCTTAAGTTAATTTTTAAGCCTATAGAATATTAATCTATATTTTATAAATTTCTCTTTTTACTTTTAGCTAAAAGTTAAAATAATATTAATAAGTTAGAATTAAATTATTCTCTAGCTATATAGTATTTAAAAAAGTATAAATAGCTTTCTATATATTAAAATAATTTATATATAACTACTTAAAATATATTATTATAACTCTATAAGATTATTTTAAAGCTTAATCTCTTTCTATTTAAAGTCTATATACTATTTCTAAAAAAAGTCTATAAAGTCTTTTTATATAGAATTTATTAGGCTTTTAGTATATACTTACTATTAGATTTATAATATTATATACAGTTTAATTATTAATTAATTAATCTTTTAATAGTTTTCTACTACTATTTTAAAGTTATTAATATCTCTAATAGCTTAAATTTAGTTATTTATTTCTATACTACTTATATTTTCTTAAAAAGTAATATAGATATATAGAAGTATCTATTTATATTTCTTTAGAGCTTTAAATTCTAACTCTTTTAATATTTACTTAAGTAGTTATACTTAAAATACTTAATCTTTTTATTTTTAGACTTTAAATTATCAGTTTACTACTTTCTATTAGACTGTTATTGTTATAGGCTCAAGCTTGAGGCTTATACCTATAGCGCGGGATAGATTATGTGACTATACATACTTAACGGGCCTGGGATAAGCCTAAAGCGGATAGAAGGATTCCCCTTATGTTTATTAATACTATTATATAGCGCCTATTGAGCATTTATATTGGGGCTAGCCTTATTACAGTTATAGCTATTAGAAGTATTTATATAAAAATTAACTTATAATTAGACTTATATAAATAATAAGTACTTATTAAACAGCCTTATAATTAGAATTAATATAGTAGGGTTATATAATATTTTAAGAGTTTAAAATTATAAAAGAATTAGCTTTAAAACTTACTATATATAATAAGGTTTAATTTCTTTAGTTAGCTTTCTTAAATAAGAGTTTTAATCTCTTTTTTAATTTAAGGTTAAATTTCCTCTCTTTTTTTAGTACCTAATATATTAAGTTCTTCTTATATAGTAGTAAGTATTTATAATTTACTTACTATATATCTACTATATCTAGTAGTACTTTATATCTCTTATATTTTATATAATATATTAGTAATTTAATAAGGTATAAAAGTAAATAAATTATAAGAGTTAGTCTTATTAAAGTAATATAATAAATAGAATAAAGTAGATATAACTATATTATAAAGTGTTTACTTAATAAGTATAAATTTTACACTTACTAAGTAGCTTTTTAAAGAGGTTCTACTAGCTAATTAATAGCTAGACTAGCTAAATAGATAAATAATAGTATATTATTCTTATAATAACTTTAAGTTCTTTTTATATATTTATATTAATAGTATAATCTAATTACTATTATAATAATAACTTAATCTTTAGTAATATACTAAATAATAATTATAATTATTATTATTATCTATTTATAACTAAATATTTAGTTAAATACCTCCTCTATATATTTAAATTACTATTAAAATTTATAGTAGCTAATATTAAATTAAAAGCTATTTAAATTACTATTTATATTACTAAATTACTAGAATTTAAATTTTAAAATTAATTTAATTTAATTTCTTTTCTTTCTATTTATATTCTACTAATATAGCTCTCTATATATTAAAATTAAAATTATATTAAAAGTAATATTATTATACTTTTTTAGCTAATATATTAGCTTTTCTCTATATAAAGAATATAAAGATTTCTTAATATCTATTAATATTAAGCTATTTACTATTATCTAATTAAATAGTATTAATAATTATAATTTAACTACTATAATTTATAGCTATATAATTAATTTAAAAATCTAATAATACTCTAACTTTTAAAAATTAAAAATTTCCTAATTCTCTTTACTTTTTAACTATATATATACACTCTAACTATTAATATTAAGAAATAAAGATTCTTAAAATAGCTAAAAAATACTACTGCCTTTATATAAACTAAATATATCTATTTCTAAATCTTTAGTTAAAATACTTCTAATTACTAGCTATAAAACTAGCTTTTTTATATATTAATTCTCTATTATATTCTACTATAATCTTTAAATTAAATAGTAAGTAGAAATAAAAAAAATACTAGAAATATATAATCTATTTAAAAAGTAGCTTTAGTAATAACTAAAGGTATAATATATTTATTATAGTAAATAGAAGTTAAAACTAAAAGCAGAAAAAAATAAATTAAATAAATAGAATTAATAACTATTATATTTAGTACTATTTAATTAAATAATTTACTAAAAGAGACTAAAAAAAATAAGCTAGAAAGACTCTAAATTAAGTTAAAAACTAATTATACTTAAGAATATAGCTAGATAGCTATTTTAGCAACTATCTTATAAAAGTGATAATTTTTCCTTACTTCTATCTATATATCTAAGCTCTTTTATAGGCTCTAATAGGTTAGGCTACTAGTTTCTATACTGTATAGTCTTTTCTATTGAAGGAAGCTGTAGCAGTCTTAGCTTAGCTGCAGCAAGAATCTGATTAAATAACTAACATCCCCAAAGACGGTAAATCCCCTACTCACTATCTATATAGTAATATCTCCTCTATACCCTAAATAGAAGAATAGATTAAATTATATCTACAGCAGGCATCTAAAGGGATAACTTAGCTGGTACACTTTACTGACATACTGAAGTAATTATTTTAGATCTGACAGCTTCTAAACTCTTATCAGGCTCTATCTCTAGCTCTTCTAGTAGCATAAAGGCCCAGGGAGGATCTTCATCAAAGAAGATATAGAATGCCTCACCGTAGGGGCGGCAGATAACATCCTACAGAGTGCACACTTCATCCTCGGAGGTTATATTCCTTCAAAACTGGTACCTTAGGGCCGCGAGGGAAAGGGGGGCATTGACAAGAGCTGCCTCTAGTATTGCATGAAAGCTGGTGTTGTAACTCTATGTTGGATATCTCGTCGATCGTGTCTCTGAACCATTGAGAACAAGCAGCCTCCCTGTCGATGTATGCTGCAATCTTTTCAATGTTGATCCCGATTTGGTCGTGTGCTGTCAGCCTTGGTTGGAGACGTGGAACAGGATCTCTTGCTAGGAGGGAGAGGGGCGCCAGTTTGGCTGGATGACCGCTTCTTACTAGCGGCGCTGAGGCTGCGGCCCTTCCGCGCGGCCGTGATGCTGCTTGGCGGTATCGAGCGTTCCGGACGGTAGTTCGCCGCTCTTGTGACGTCCAACCCCCCTCGAACGTTGCTCTGAATGTCATCGTCCATCCCGTGGTTCTGAACCGTGCCGTGCCAATATCGAGCCATGTTGACGACGCCCATGGCTGTCGCCTCACGAGATGAGGTACCTAGGCAGACGGGGACATACTTCCCCTGAAGGCCACGGATGTGATCATATACTTTATTTTCGTGGTAAAGGAGCGCGGCATCCATTGCTTCAACGCCTTTCGCAACAAGTGTATAACCATGAGACGATAAGCGCACTTTGAAGAGCGACCGGCGTGATCCTGATAGATAGAGCGGCACGCAATCGGCATCGGACCCGCGATCCACGGCGAGTTGGCTGCGAATCAAATCAAGAAAATGTTGCCGGTCGATGTGCGCACTTCCGTAATCCGGGAAATTGGGGCATTCTTCGTCCATTGGGCTCCCGAGCGCTAGTCCACGTAGATACTTGTGGGTGCAGTATGGCCGGTCTTAAATATTTTGCCGTATCATCGAGTCCCCTTGCCAGGCTTCTCGTCTGCTATGATCTCGTCTCTCGCTCGATTCGGTGTCTTTTGAGATAACCGAGGTCTCTTTGCGACGGCCGACTCGATCTAGCGTAGGAGAAGGACTTTTATGATCATCGTGGTTGTTATCACTTGATTGCTGTGTACCACTCTCTAGTGGCAAGCATCGAGAATGTATCCGGATCGGAGAGCATACAAACCCCTTCCAACGTTATAGTTTGTAAGGACCTATATATTTCTCCTTACGCACTATAGCCAAAATGCTCCTTAATATATCCGTATATTCTACAGACTATATATTGAGGTTTTCGGCAGCACTATACTAGGCCTGGGATGGCAGCAGTAATTAGACAGCCTGAAGAATAAAGGCAAAGACTTATACAGCAGCCGTACAATAGAGTCTTATCTCGTCACCATCTTAGACATCCAGGCCCGGCACGCATATAGAGTAATAGACGCAAGAAGGATCATCCGGAATGTAGAGGAAAACATACGCCTCTCCTGTGCATATATACCCATGCTGGATGCCCTAGCACATCGGCCGGGCCTCATTTGCGAGTTTCTATCTGCCTTGCTTCGAAGGCCTACCACCGCGTGCTAGCCACAGACTTGTCCCTCACCTTTGAAAGGGCGTTCACAAAGGGTCATATACAGTGAGATGCAAAGGTGGTATTCAGCAGTAGCTAGCAGTGCGGTCCCCTATAAATTACAGTGGCCGCGTTCCCGGCTCCGCTGGTCTCCCCCACTTCTAGGTCCGCTCCAGGGCTTGCTATCCTTATGGGTCAGGTCTTGGCCCCAAGGTGGGTTCAACATCACCAATTGCCTACCCTGGATGACGAGGTGATTCCGAATTTCGACTTCAACATCCATAGATTGCATTCTACCAAACGAGGGCCATCTATATGGCAAGCCATAAATGGCGAGACATTACTGAACGACAACAATTTTGCAAGGAGTTCCATGTCATTATCGTGAATGATTGATTCGAGGATAGATGGTGGTTGTTTGGATTTGTGGCTGTGCTGCCCTTTGCCAAATGCCCTAAATTGTCCGAAGCTTATCCGATATCGATAGAGTGTCATTACCCTGGCAACGCGGCAGAGCATCATTTTCCCGCCATTGCGTCACTCCGCCGCAACCAATTTTATGATATTTAATAAAAGGAGCATTCTATTCTGACCACAGCACAGCGCAAATGTCCAACGCCGCCGTCACACCCCAATATCGGGCTCTCGGTTGGAACGTGCATTTTCTGGCTGGATCCGACCGAGACCAATTCGCCGGCCTCTTCCACCCCCCAAACAGCAAGAGCTTGACATATCGCGATGCCATCGACGAACTACGCCTCTGCTTCGATCTCTACTTGAACTCGGATACCACCAACACCGACCCTTGGACAGACATTGCATTTGCATATGAGGGAGCTCTGCCGTCGCTGACCGAGGATGGTTCGATTCCAGATCCCCCAGGCCTGATTTGCGGGCAATATCTCGACGAGCCCTTGTCTACGCTGCCCAGCGAGTCGGAGCTATCACCACCGCCGATCGTGCGCCTGCACATTGTCCGACATGCTGATTGCAGCATTGGTTCTATCGAACTATTGGCCGCTCATCTACGAGCCGGCTGTGCAAAGCATATACCGTATCCCTCCCTCCGCCGTGACGATCGATATCTCCCTCCAAACAGGCCATCCAAAGACGTCAACATCACTCGATTGCCCTACCGAAAAACAATCCGCTCCTCTCGAGGCTCTCGTTCGCCTCCCAAACGATCTGTTTCCGGCTCTGTGTCGCCGAACAAGGACAACACGCACGCATCGGCGGCGATGATGACGTGACGGACCTCATCGCTCCGCCCACAGCAGACATTCCCGTCGAGAACGCTCGTCAGACCATGGCTGCCTTTCGCGCGTCTTGCCTGGCTAGCAGCTCAAAGTGTGCAGTGACAGGCCAAGGCTGATCGTGGTATATGAACCCCAACGTCGGCCCAGCGGTCCAAGCATGCCACATTGTGCCTCAGCAGCACTACCACGTCTACCCAGTCCCAAGAGCCTTCACCGCCGACAGCAGGTACAGCCCGCGGCGTCTACGCGAGGCTTGGGACCGCACCTGGTCTGCTAAGAACGGGCTGCTGTTACTTAGTCACCTGCACGAGCTCTTCGACGCGCGCCTGTTTTCCATCCACCCCGAGACATTGCGCATCCGCGTCTTTGTACCTTACGACGTCATCTTGGATTATCACGGCTCAGTCGCCCAGCTGTCCCCGGTCGTGGATCGCAGGGCCCTGCGCCACCATTATGACATGTGTTGTATTGAGAACATGGCTGCCGAGATGCCTTTGTCCGAGCAGCCACTCGTTTCCGAGGCTGACGCGACATCTCCTGCGTCGGGAACGAGGTCCCCCCTCGATTTCGATTCGAGGCCTCATCTCCCCATCAATTTGAGTGCGCAAGGTGGCAGCAACACGGGCAATCAACAACAGTCAAAACACGGCCCCGGCGACCCGTCGAAGCGCGCGCGGTCCACGCAAGATCAAGATCAAGATGCTGAGGAGCCTCAGTTGGTGTTTACCGACGACGTTCCCACAGCCGACGGTTCGTCTGCGTCAAGCTCTCATCGGTGTGCGACTAGTCCACCTGATCAGGAGGATGAGGCTCTAAGAGAAAGAGAAAGAGAGGTATGTTTGTTGAACGAAGCGGGAGATTCAAATGGTACCAAGCGGCGACGAATTGCTGCATCCGGTGACTCGGTCTTGGTTCATGATGGTAGTGAGCCCGACGATGCATTCCATGATCCGCAATGGGAGGGTTCTATTACTCCGTGGAACAGCCGGGCCTTTTTGGCTGATGTGAATTGGGAGCTGGGGAAAGTCTATAACCCATAGTCCATTACCTAGGCAATTGCGCCTTCGGTCTTCAGGGTCTACATCCCTATCGTACTGTAACGGTGACATCTCTAATACGTACCTACCTCAATAGTCACCCCCGATAATTCTTGATCTCTAAATCCGTTCCTAATGTAGAGCCTGAGCTGTCGCTGCTTTACAATAGGGCATAACAGTGCCTCGGCTATTGGGGAGGGAATGGCGAGTTGAGTAACAGCGCACTACGTAGTGCCACCATCTTCACTAGACTTAAGTGCAAGACAATCAGAATAGCATCCAGATTTTGGGTTTCTCTTCTAAGGGCGAGACTGAACTACCGCATGGTGGGCCTTGAGCCCCGTAAGTTTTCGCCGTCTACCTAAAGGTGCCGAAACCACTTGAGGCCGACATGCCGAGTCTGCGCTCAGACACGGGCAAGGGGCTCGCCGTCCTTGATCTTCCTCGCACCGTACTTCTCGAGGCGGATAGATTGTATGGCGATGAAGCCCGATGTGTCTTGGGGCGTCCAATTCATGTCTAGCGTGTCCATGCTGCTCTCATCGGCAGAGTAGAGGTTGGAGGTCTCGCTGGAACGTCCAACGACGTACGCGCACCCTTTATAGGCGACGAGACTCACCTTGCCCTCGACTTGACGTTGTGAGAACTTGATGGCATGCTCAACAAGCTCCCGCTCAGGACTGAAGTACATGCCTAGTTGAAGAGTTAGGGATATTCAATTCAGCGACAAGACGTGAGCGTGGACGGAGATGACTGACCGTTGTAGATAGCGGCTGACCAGTCTTGAGCAAGACGGTCGCGGATGGAGCGCACCTTGGAGTCCATGATGAGTCCTTCAAGATCCATATGAGCCTGTCGAAGAATCGATAGGCCTGGACTATCTATGGACGCGATGTTAGAAATTGTACCGTCATTGAACCAGATCTAGCTGCATACCGTAACAGCCCCTACTTTTCAGGCCTGAGAGTCGTCAGCGGATAACACAGCTGACAGCAATACACTTCCTGACGAGCGCGAACTCACCGATAAACCTGGAATCGACAATGTCGACACGTCCGATTCCTAATAATTGGTCAGCAGGGACTCAAGAGCTTTCGTAGTCTGAAGCCTCACCATTGACCCGGCCGATCTCATTTGCTTCCTTGAAAATCTCCAGCGAGCCGGTGACGACTTTGTCGCCGACCTCAAGCTTGACGGGAACGCCTTGATCGAAATGGACGGTGAAGGGTGTCGGCTCGTCAGGAGCCTTCATCGGATCTACAGATGGACGTCAGCGTCGACTCGACTTAGCTGGAATGGCCGGCAGCGCCTTACCAACAGTGCGCTTCCACATATCCTTCGGGGGCTCCAGTTCTGTTTGCTCGAGGATCTGATAGGGTCAGCACGATGCAAGACAGAGTTTATCAAGTGGATGTAAGGCGGCTTACCCCAGCCTCATAGCTGCAGTGGATGATGTTGTCGTCCGGACCAGGGGGCCATGGGCGTAGAGCTGACGGGGATGTTTTGCTCGGCGGCGAACTTGAGTAGATCCGCACGTCCTCTGTGCGCTCGTCAGCTTGGCTGCGAGAAGGCTTGCCGACGATGTGGTTGACATGTGATGGACTAATGTTGAGAGATCTATTGTGTTGAGATACTCTACTGCCTTCTGCCTGCCTGAAGGGTCACCCGCTCCTATAGATCACTTTATTCTCTTTCATTGGCTGTTGCTACCACCTTCAGTTACCTATCTGCCTGCAGTGCTCACCCGTCAGCTGCGTGGTTGAATATACTTGCTAATGTGACGCAAACATCAGCTCATCCCAATGCTGGATGGTACCACAGATGGCTTAGGAAACAAAGTGTACGCGCATGCTTCTGCCCACCAGAAAAGACCGCCTCGCGAAGAGGTGAACCGTAGGTCTGGCAAGATTATGCAAGAAAGCCACAGCTAGATTCATCGTTATCAAATTGCAACATACTATTAGTGCCTCCCCACGGGCCAGGAACAAGGCTACGATTAAGAATACAATTGTAGTTCCAGATCAAGGCTTCAAGGCTTCCTACTTGCTCCGTATAATGACATTCTCCGACACTTCAACAACACAGTCGCTCGACGGTCCAACAAACAAGGCCAATGTGAAATGGCATTCGTGATACGCCGTAGGGCCCCACCACTTTCGCGCGTTCTTCAGCTTCGTACCTGGGCGGACTTCAATATCGACTTTATGGAGTACCTTCATTCCACGACTCTCTCCTTCGGTTGATCAGCAATGAAGGACGGGTCAGCTTCGACACGGAGCACTCACCGTCTTTCTTGTATTCAGGCAGGTCTCTTTTACCACTTAGCCACACAATCTCAGTCCATTTCCTTTGGTCGCTCTTCTCCAGGCGCTTGGTGATGTCGACGGTTATTGGTTTGCCCACCTCGATGGTGCCTTCATGCTCTACCAGCCAATGAATCTGATCTCTTACGAAGGTGGTCGCGTTCGCCGGGTATTGCTTGATATTTTTGCTGGCAGCAGACCCTCTGGATAGCGGTTTCTCGACGATGATGCCATAATTCGCTCTCGGCTGAAGGAAGAATCAATCTTGATGAGCTCAGGAATCTTGTTGCTGATGTGGATGTAGATCTGACGCAGGTACAGTGCCACAAGCTCGTAGACCTGATCCATCGTCCTCGGGGTCCAAGGCTCATGGCCATTGCTTGTTGATCGCTTTTGATAGACCTCTGGGTCCAAAAGCAGCTTGAACAACTTCCATTTTTTGTCTTCCGCCAGGTTTTTGCAGAGAAACCCCCATCCCGTCTCCCCTCCACTCGCATCTTTGGCCAAGACAGTTGGGACCTTATTTTCCGACCCTGACTCTCCAGGCCATTGGCTGATGATGTTTTTCTGGTTTCTCTTCTCGTTTGGGGTGTTCCAAGAGATACCTTTGAATGTTAGACAATCGGGGATGATTCAATTTGAGGGGACCGAGGCGTTTGCGTACCCGTATACGTGGTGCCGAAATCTACGCCGACACGTAGGTCCGGCTGAGGACTGTTCATGGCGACCACCTGCCAGTACCCGCCAGCATCAAGTGAGTAGGTACCGTGGGGAGATGCTGGGAGAGGCCAGGAGTCGAAAAACGGGGGCCTGCTAGTAGGTTCTAAGGGTTGTCTGCGGTATGTAGCCCTAGATGGAAGTCGAGCGGATTGAGCGTAGGTAGGTAAGGTGGGAAGGACAAAGAAACATAAAGAACATTGCATGATTTCCCCGGCCTTACTCTAATTGGGAGCCCCGACCTTTCATTCATTCACTGGAGCTGAAAGGTCCATGCATATTGGAATGTGCTCAGCTCAGCCTCTTTCTTTCACTCGACCACCTGCAAGCCAAGGCCTAGTATATATATATTTAGGTCCCCTCCTTTCATCTTTTCTCTTTTCTCACCTCACAAAGAAGCCGGCACCTCAGAACGCGGCCCAACTTTGCATTCTCCATTCAGCATCCATCATCAGTTCCAGGGCATTTATCAAAAATTTCATGGTAGCTCCTCACCCAGGTTCCAAATTGTCTGCAACTCCATTTCCTCGTCGGGGGAAACCTGCCTGCGCCCATAACCATGTCGTCCCGCCAGAGCGACGAGCGTTCGACCTCCGTAACCGATGAATCCGCATCAAGGTTTTCGACGGCCTCGACGGCCTCCGCTTCCTCCTCCTCCTCCTCCCCCTCCACCTCGGCTTCCAGCGCTGCTTCAACTGAGGTGTCTACAGATGCCACAAATACAAGGGCCTCCACCGCAACGCCGACAATACGATTCGTAACAAAGACAGCAGTAGAAACAGCAACAGCAACCATAACAAAAACGACCACAGCAACGACAACTGCAACACCGGCAGGAGGTAGTACGGGATTGTCAACCGCTGGCATCGCCGGGATTGCAGTAGCATCGGTAGTCGCGGCTTTCGCGTTGATATTGCTTTGTTTCACTGTTACCTACTTCCGCCAGAAGCGACGCCATCTCGATCTTGCGTCGCCTGCACCAGTCGCCGAGACGTATCCCGATGCGCCGAGTGAGTTATCGCTAGAAGAGCTGGGCACAACCACTGGATTCGCTGGACTGCCATATCGCAACCTATTGATTGGAGCATCCCACAGCGAGGTCAAAGGGGAACTCGCCTCTCTGGGCCTCCTGATCGAATATCACGTCGAGGGCTATTACCATCGTGACAACATTCTGGTGACACCAGACACTCTCTACGCGTCGCTACGCCAACTTCAGTTGACTGAGGTTACCTGTCGTATGGTTGCGAGATTGTCCATTGATCCGAACGCCCGATACGTCGCCATCCGTCATTTATTGGCGCTCGTCATCTTCTCGAACCTCGACACCCACTCTGTTGGCTTGCTTTCTCTCCTGCCGCCGACTCTCAAGGAATTGTCTAGGTCGCGGCCCAGGGCTTCCAAGGAGAAGCATGATTCTCTTGGTAACCACCCCCATCCATCCCCATACATCTTGCTCCGCTAACTCTAAGCGTACGGCCCAGTTGAAACGGGTCTTGTGTCCTGGAACCGAATTACCGCCTTCCTCATGCATGAGAATCCTCAGACTCGGACCCCTTTGCTGCCACCGCCGAGCGTGGAATCCCAAGTCAAGGCGCTTGTCACTCCGCTCCAAGAATTTTTAGTCCATTTCGTTCGCATAGACGACCATCACTCCCTTGACGACCAGCAGGCTGGCCTCGCAGGTGTCATTCGCCAGTGCGTCAAGTTCGGTTACGAGGTCTTTTCGCATCCGTGTGACTGGGAATTTACATTCCCACAACAGGAAGAGGGAATTGTTGTTGTGCCAGGCCTCGAACAACATAGCAGCAACATGGGAGAGCTATATGATCCACCAAGGATAGTTTTGACTCCCGAGGTTGTCACTGTCGATCCCATGAAGAACTAAGCACTATCCTCATAGCGGATAGGTCAACCGAGTTATTCGTAGAAGTCGACCCTGGGGCCTCTTTGTTGGATACTACTTAATGCTATGCTATAGGTGCACAGGTTCTGGGGAGGAAGGGCACAAAGTAGCAAGAATCTATCGTTTCACTTGATCTCAACTTAAGCCTTGCCACTGTAGCCAAGCGACGACTGTACTCTTGATGCAACGGTTCCTGACGGCACATCCACACTGAACCTCCCCCTCTCCTCCAGTTATCAGCCATGGTAGAACCAGACTCGTGAGTCCACAGTCTCAAACTCGCATAGGTCCTCATCATATGGTTCGGTAAAGGGTACTGTCCTCTCGATCGGGTGTTTCATATCGATCGGAGGGTTGAACAGGTCAAAGGATGACCGTCCGTACTCATGTGCAGGTTGTGATCCAGTGATTCTTTCTATCCTCTGAGAAAGAGTTTCCACTTGACGATTGTTCTCTTCCATCCTTTGCTTCAAGTTCTCGCAGTCCTTTAATGGGGGTCTCAATGAGCTGAATGCCTCTCCAACCCAGCGCATGATAGTAGTCTGAGACATGTCCTCGTCCACAAGTGTCTCCGCCTCCTTCAGGGCCCCAAGGGTCCGAGTTATCGTATCCTCCACGTCTCCGGCAATGTCAAAGTGTGTTCTGCGGAGATCAGGACACGCAAGGAACAGCCTCTCTAGCTTGTACACATTGGCCTTGTAGCTTTTAATTTCTCTGCGAGTGTGTTTGAATTGGCGTTGGGAGGACCCGCCGGAATACCGGGCACCATTCGGCGAGGAACTCATGGTCGACCGTTTCGAGAGATGATTGAACTGGACTGGTCTTCCAGCGCGAACAGTACCCGACGGGTTGCTGTTTTGAGGGGCCTGACCAGCAGGGCATGCCAGGGCGGCCCCTCTCTCTGCCTGGGGATGGCACAACAGTCAGGGAAGAAGGCTGGGAGCTGAAAACCCCCCGGCAGGGTGGCTGGAACTGGCCACTCAGATACTCGGCAGAGAGGCGCACGGGATCCCCCAAGCACCTCAAGAAGAGGGTGGACGTATCTCGACAGTCGCTCATAGTCCTGGGATGGGGGTTGGTCGTTTCCCAGCTCAAGCAAAGCCAGCCTCAACTCGAAGTCGAGTTCAGACCTAGAGTTCATCAAGGCCAGGCTTTTGGTCTCATTGTCGTTGGCAATGCTCTTGGTGATGAGTGGTATCAGCTTCCTCCCTCCCCGCAACGGCCTCCACCTCGGCCATGAATTCCTGCCATGAGCCAGGGTACTCGAGCGGTGCGCAGTCCATCCGCTCCTCGCACTGTTCCAGCCGCAATCTCCAGGGTGTCAGCACAAGAAAAACCCCAAGTCAGGTCGAACTAGACCTTCTACTGTCCAAGGGCGCTGGACGCGGTGTCAATCCGTCATGGCGCCGCAAGAGCTGGAGAAGCGAGACCTCTCCGAGTTGGCTCTCATCTGCAGAGACCTCTTCAACAAATATGCTACTCTTGACCCAGCGTGCTCTGCGCCACGCAAGAGCGCAGCGCGGCAACAGGAACGCTTCTCCACATCCGACTTGGCCGTTTTCACTCGCTCCAACACATCGCTCGACTGCGAGGAGATTCGGGCCTTGGCGATAGAGCAGCTTGTCGTGATACAAACGAATCTAGAGTTTGGTATGCTATCATGATCAACTTGAGAGCAATGTTGAACTCTAGAAAAGCTAACAGTGAATCCCAGCTGCTTTGCGTGACACAGAATTCCCGGGCAAATCGGACGTTTTGAGCTCACCCAAAGATGCCCAGAGACGAGAATGGATCCAGCAACTGGAAGGAACGCCTTCGGAGGCGTTAGAGGCGGTCGAAGCCACCATAGATAGACTGGACGAGCTCGGAGAAGCGATTCGACAACACCCGGCCCTCAACCAAGGAACCCAAGTCGAAGACGCCACGGATAGAGATGGAGAGGGGAGTGGCCTCCTGTCGATAAAGCGAGTTGTCCAGTCAAATTCTCCAACTGCCCCTCTCTCCTTGCAGAATCATCTTGTTGCCTCGGCCTTTGAACGGCGCAATTCCCTCCGACAACTGATGCAACGGCAGCCCACGCGTGTACAATAGCCAACCGACCGTGGAGGGACTCCTGCACCGACCGAATCATCTGGAAGGGGTTCTAATTCCCCAGAGAGTCAATCGAGCCGTCAGTCGAGGCTTGACATGTGTCTGGACACTCCACGACCACGCTCCAGCTTCAATTCCACACCCGGAAGCTCACGTCTGAGACTCGGGGAAGCTCGATCGCCTCATCTTCACAAAGCAGCATAACGACCATGGCTGAGGATGATCGCGTCGACTATCCTGAGCCGCCCAAGGCAGAGCATGGGAAGCCTGCACCCCAGTGCCCATACTGCTGCGAAGTTCTGGAGAGTTCTGATCTCTCACAGCCAGCCTGGAAGTATGCCTCCGTCGTGCCTGTGAAGGATGAGAATCATACTAACCTGGACTACCTAGGCGCCATGTGAACAAAGACCTCAAGCCATACATTTGCCTTTTCGATAATTGTAATCAGCGGAGTACCTTGTTCCAAAACGAAGAGATATGGGCAAACCACATGGAAAAGAGCCACGGGAAAAAATTGGCCACGCAAACTTGGCAATTCCCTCAACGAGCGACAAGCAACTGGGACCCAGAGCAGCAGCGCAAAGACACGAGCGGAGCTTGTCTGTCCTTTATGCGATTCGTGGTCACTGACCAAGGGCGGGACACTGCCGGACGAATATTGGAAAGAGTCTTATAAACTTGGCAGACTGGCAGAGCACGTCGCCAATCACCTGCTGCGGTTGGCATTCGAAAGTTCCGGCAAACTTGAAGAGAACACCCGTCAAACTAGCCCGTCTTCGTCAAGCGAGGAGATTGATACCAGCTCTGGTCAGGATGCGCTGAGCTTGAGCCCCGAGAATCCTAGCAACGGCGAAAGCGAATCTATCGTGGGCTCGGATCGCAGTTTTGACCAGCATGAGCCCAAAGCGTCTCAAGCTATCGATATGCCGGAGAATTACGGGCCCATCACCGCAAACGAGAGGCGTGAGTGTTCTGACGTGCCTACGGATACCCCAGATGCGACTCGCAAGTCGGTTTCGGAGAGAGAGCTCGGCAGAACTGCAGGAAAGGTGATAAACAGACCCAACGAAGCATTCCCCTTCCCAACGATGGAGAACAGGGTGGACTGGAAGCAGGTTCACTCCAGCACCGGGGTCCTTGTACCATTCCAACAGAAATCACCAGATGACGAGGCAATAGATATGGACAATGCCTTGGATCGGAACAGCAATCCCTCAACGCTTTCAAGCATGAGAAGTCTTGAGAGCTGCAACGATTATGCTGGAGCCGAGACCATACATCAACAGATGATGCACCCGAGTTCCCAGCTATCAAGTCCTGAGCATCCTCAGTCTCTCTCAAGCATGGTTGAGATCGCAAAAGCACTCTTTCACCGGCGCAAGTACCAAAGAGGCTGAAGAGGAATACCGGAAGGCGCTCAAGTTACACGCCAAGGTCATGGAGGCCAACGATCCTGGCATCATTTCAATCAAGGGCAACCTGGCAAACGCACTCGCAAAACAAGGCAAGCATCATGAGGCTGAGAACTTGTATGGGGAGATGTGGGCACTCAGCACCGAAACTCTCGGGGAAAAGCATCCGCACACGCTTTCGTGTAGAAGCAACCTGGCAAGTTTGCTCGAAAAAAGAGGGGAGTATACAAAGGCGGAGGAAATTTATCGGAATGTTTGGGAGCTTCAAAGGACGGCGCTGTGGGACAACCATCGCGATACGCTCTCAAGCAACAACAAACTTGCCAACGCACTGATGAGGCTGAAGGAGTTCAATGAGGCTACGGTCATCTACAAGGAAACGCTTGAGACGCGCAGGAAGGTGCTAGGAGAAGAGCATCCAGACACAATCATCACTCTAGGCAACCTCGCAAATTCGCTTCAGAATCAGGGGCAATTTGAAGAGGCCAAGGCAAAGTACTTGGAAGCAATGGAGCTTGGTACGAAAGTTCTTGACCATGAGCATCCACATCTGCATTGGATTAGGATTCGTCGTGAGGAAGCGCTGAAGGATGAAGGGGAATGATAGAATGGAATTTGATACCTGGGTTTAATTCTCAACAATGAAAGCCGCATTTTCTCTTGCCTCTTCGGCTCCTTTTCATCACTCTATCTTGCCATGGCATTATTAAAAGCAAGCTGATAGAGGTGGAATGAAGAGGCTGTCGAAAGAAACTGGGCACCATCCAAATAAGCAGAATGTAGAGAGCTTCATTGCTGAGAGTGTATACAGGCACCGATTCTGATGTGAGTGAGAAGAATTGGAGGAATGGAGTAGAGTAACAGTTCAGGATAAGAGATGTCTTGTCTTCAAGTTGCCTTTAGATGAAGTGCCAGGCTACATGAGTTCTCCGGGCTTTTATCCTTGGCAACAGAAGTTGCTAATCAGTTCCTTGAGTCTATTTCCAACACGTCATGTAACAAGAAAACAACTATCCACAGAGTTGATTGGTAGTTCTTCTTGACAAGAGCCAAAGATAGTCGATCGTTCCTTGCACAGTTGAAGTCATCGAATCACGACATGACAACAGTGTTTTCGGAGCATTTAGACGTGAGATGAATATCAAGAAGAAAGAAACCGCATGAATCAATTGTTTACTTTGTCAGGTGACTTTGCACGCAGATCAAGGAAAGGGCGCGAGAACAACGAGTACCAAGACACCAGATAGTATGTTTACACTCATACACTTTTTATACGAGAATACTTATACTAGTATGATATGTGTGCTAGCATGCTTCTCTTAGCATGCTTTATATGCTAGTCTACGTATACGAGCATGCTAGATACCCAAGAACCATCGTGCCTGATCAACATGCATCAGATATGATTAGCTAATTGACATCACTGTGCACTTCGAGGTTTCGCAGAAGATCGAACAGGCTGCTTGCCTTGGCCCTCCGACCCACCTCCCCACCCCCAATAGGTATAAGTACGACGATCGGCGCCACCCCGTAGCGCTCCCTCCCGCCCCACACTATGGAGGACAACCCCAAAGCATTCAATGTCCTCTTCCGGGTAGGCAGAAGATACCATCTTGTCTGGTTCTATAGGTCATTAAGAAGAAATATAAGAATATAAGCACTAATAATAAATCACTCTTACTTAATTATATAGTATTCTCTCTCTCTATATAGTAAGTAGTTCTAGATATTCTTAAATAAGCTTTCAGTTGCCTAACTACATTAAGTTATTCCGATAAGTAGGAGCAAACAACATCTAAATTCCTAGTCCTGAAACGTTCTATTGCACGTAATACTATTCTGCGCGGGATTGGATAAACCTCACCACCGTTCCTATGCACACCTCTCCAGCTACGAGTAGCAACAGCCTGCTCCTCTTTCTGTTATCTCTCCAGCTACTAGTAGTAACCACTTGCCCCTCTTTCTGTCACCTCCCCAGCTACTAGTAGCAACCACTTGCCCCTCTCTTTCGATGGTTTGTTCGCACATGCTAGGGTATTTAGACAGCCCCAAAATGAGACGAAGGAGACGGACGTGATAATGATGGGGTCGAGGCAGGCTTTCCAAGTCCTTCTCGATGCACTCTGGCATGTTATTGCAGGCGGCACGAGTCACGAGGAAGCATAGGCCCAGGGAAATGTGGATAGAGATGATTTCATAAGTATAGGACTGGATCCTAAAGAGACTAAGTTCTCATGCCTGTAGAAGCAACACACCATAAGAATTCCAACGCGGCTTTCGGACTGTTCATATCCATATCGACCTTAGTTTCAATTATATCCATCTGCAAATCAATCCAGGTTAGATTGGGCCCTAATGCATCTAGCTAAGAAGACGCCGGCTTGATGGGATGGGCCCAGGGAAACTTCCCAACCATGTGTTCCTCACCCGTAACATACTCAAAGACAGGTGTACGAGCCAGCGCCGGTGCGTTGCGATTTGAAAAGAACTTCTGCAGTGACTGCTTCGAGAGGATGTGGCGGTCCACGAACTTATGAGTTGAATCCGCCCACGTCGCGGCCCCGGTGGCTTGGCTTGCACCGGCGAGGCCTGCCTTGACCGTCTCGAGGCGTGCGAGTTGGTAGCCGGCAAACGCAGCCAAGACTTGCTCCTTGGTCGGAAAAGCCTTCGGGTTCGAGGCCCGGATGGCTTTGAAGGCGTGGTACGGCTCGTTGGCGAGCGCAACAACGTCGACGATGCCGTTGTTGCAACCCGCGCCGGTGCTTGGTGTGAACTTGTGCGCCGCGTCGCCGACGAGGACGATTCGGTCCCAGCTCCAATGCTTGACGATGCCCTCCTCGAGATTCACCATACCGGCTTGAGTCCGGTTGACATAGGCGTCCTCGATGGTCAACCCGCCTTCGATAATAGGCAGGTGACCCCACTGCTGGATGAACTTTTCCTCGTCCGCTTGGTTGTACCGTGCTCCGGTTCGCGTCGGCTTCTCCAAGCGCTCGTACACGCCGATGACCGACGTCTCCTCGCCGGCAAAGAGCTGGAGAGTGCAATTGTAGCCGTGTGTTTCGCTGGCGTCTCCGGCCTTGATCGGATGGATCGTTGGAAAGCGGACCCACATGGCCCGGTATGTAGTCACAAACGGCTCCGCTTCGTTGACTTTGTCCTCGGTGGTGGCCGGTGCTTGTATGGCCGCCGTCCGCATCAAGTCCCTCACCCGGCTGTGGGCGCCGTCAGCACCGACAAGGACGGATCCGGTATACGAGGTGCCGTCGGCGCAAGTCACGCTGACGCCGTCGGGACCCGAAGAGACATCTGTGACCTTCTTCCCAGGAAGCAGCTTCGCCTGCGCCTCTGGGGGGAGGCCATCATACAGGGTTTGCATCAGATCGTGTCGGCTTATCACTCGTGGATAGGCACCGTGGCTGCAGGGTCCCCGTTAGCCATAGATCTCATGAGGCTGCGGGCTTGTAAACTGACTTTTCCTTGAAATGTGTAAACCACATTGTGTCGCCAAGATCGCGTCCGTTGTGATCGATGCGCCTGAAACGGCTCATCGGCGAGCTGACGCTCTCAATGGTGGAGAGCATGCCCAGTTGGCCCAGTACACGCAATCCGATAGGAAGCAGGACGAGATTTGAGCCGGCATCTTCAACAATCTTGGCGCGGCGCTCGAGCACGACAAAGTCAAGGTTTGCCTGTGAGAGGGAGTGCGCGGCTGTCAGGCCGACCGGGCCACCACCGACAATGATAACAAAGGGATTCGGACTCATTGTACGTAGCGTAAGAAGCCGCTTTGTTACTTGTAGTAGTATTGCGGGACTGCGGTTAAGTCAAGGAGTTCTTAGTCACATTAAAAACACGTAGAGGAGAGCTTGGACGTAAGAGGTTTTCCAAGGCTTGACATGTATATGGCAAAAGTGTCACGGACTCAAGTTCTAAATCCAATTTGATAAAGTGAAGATGATCCACCTTCCCTGGCGTGACGAAGTCTCGTTATATACCCTTCTTCTCACACGGCCTCGGGCTGGTAGGGTCCAAATGGAGGCCCCGGATGTTACGTTGGGGAAGCAGACATTGTAGCAGATGGTGTCCCACCTGCTGAGCATCATGGCTAACTTCGAATCCTTATCGAATAAGCATATGCCACACATGCTCTTCTCACATGATTTCTGCTTCCAACATGGGGACCGTTGCGGCACAGCTGACAGCCAAGATGCGCCACAACGGCTTTGGCAAATCACGAGACGCAGCGACGCCACGGGCTTCGGTAGATTCGCCGAACGGAACGAGGGTTCGGGCAATATGTGGCAGCGGTAGAGATTAGCCGCCATTCAGTGACCACCTACGGCGGCTGTACGAGGCGTTGACGAGGGTGGGTTAGTATTGAAAGTTAGGCCGCGGCAGGAAGCATAGGAATATTGTGTTATGATTGATCTGACTAGCTAGAAGAGGGGGGGAAGCCGACAGCGGCTTTGTGTTCTGCGATGTCAGCTGTTGCCTTACAAATTAGGTGTAGATTGGGACGGTAGTTAAACCCGGGATGTACAGTTGGATCTATATTAATATACCCCCTTAGATCTAGCACCTTTTGAGTAATTAATTTAATAGCTTAAGGTTATTATAAGTTTATTTCTTTCTCTTACTAGCTGACTATATAGTATTTTAAGTATTAAAAAGAAAGAAAATATATAAAATTAAACTTATAATCTATAAAAAGATTTTAATTTTAATTTATAGTAAAATAAATATATAATTAGATACTATAAGTTAAGTTATTATATTATATTAAAGGTCTATATAATAACTGTAAATTAAAATTAATATATTATAGCTTTTAATAATTAAATATATAAAGATATTTTAATAAAAAGTAAATTAATTTTTAAATAAAATTAAAGAGTTTTATTATAATATAATATAATTATATATATTAAAGGATAAATTATAACTATAAATGTAATATTTTTAAATATAAAATAATAATTAGAATAATCTTTTTATTAATATAAATATAAAAATATTATTTATATTATTATATAATATTAATTAGTTAAGAAATTATAAAGTATTTAAATAAATTAAATTTTATATTAAATTATAAGTTTTAATTATAATTAAAATATAAAGTTTTTATATTTTTATAAGAATAATAACTTTATAAAACTATTAGTTAGTATATTTACTATAAATAATTAATTAACTATAACTTTATTTTTTAATAAATTTAATATAATTAGTAGTTATAAATATTAATATAATAAAACTTTATAATTAATTTTAAAGTTTTTTTAGTAATTAGTTTAAGTATTTACTTATTATTATAATAAATTAAAATAAAAATTATAATTATAATATTAACTTTTTAAAGAAATTAATTAAAAAAAATAAAAAATTTATTATACTTAAAAATATTAGTAATTTAATTTTTATATTAAAAGTTATAAGTATATTTTATTTTATAGTTTTTTATATAATTATATTACTATATATTATAATAATATATTTTTATAATAACTTTTTAATAATTAAATAGTTATTAAAAATTATATTATTAACTATAAAAAAAATTATATTATATTTTTAAAATTATTATATAATAAATATAAAAAAATTTAATATTAAAAAGATATAAAATATATTAATTAGTTATTTTTTAATTTAATTTTTTAAATTAAATTATTATTAATTTATTATATAATATTATTAACTATAAATAATATTTAATTAATATTATTTTTTAATATTTTAATATTATTTTTTATTATATTTTTATTATTTTTTATTATTTTTAATTAATATTAATTATTTAAAATATTAACTATTTTAAAATAAAAATTATATAAATATAATTAATATTAAATTAATTTTATTATTTTTAAAAAAATCTTTATTTTTTTTTTTTTTTATTATTATAAAATTAATTTTTATATATTTTTTTAAAAGTTTTAATAATATTTTTTTTTTTTTTATTATATAAATTAAAAAAAGAAATATTAAAAAAATTATATAAATAAAATAAAAAAAATATTTAGCTTTTTATTTTAATATAATAATCTTATTTTTTATTATAAAAAATATATTCTTTTTATATTAAATTTTACTAAAAGATATTAATTTTTATATAAAAAAAAATCTTTATTATTTATTTAAATTAAATTTTTTAAAATATTAAAGAATTTTTTAAATAAATATTAATATAAATATTTCTATTTTTATTAAAAATAAAATAGCTATTTTTAAATATTATAATAATTACTAAAAGTAAATAATAATAGTAAATATTAAATTGCTATTAACTATTATTTTAAGTAATATATAAAAATAATTATTTATTAAAGATATTAAAAATTTTCTTAATAGAAATTTAACTACTTAAATATATTATTTTATATTTAAATAGCTAAATAAAGTTAAACTAAATAAAAAGAAAAAGATTAATAATTAATTAATATTTAAATAACTTATAAATAAATTTACTATTAAGGTATTAAAGTAAGAGTTTAGCCTATTAAGATTTTATTCTTTCTTATATAGTATAGAGACTCTTCTAGCTGTACTCTAGAAGATATAGAGAAGTAGATAGTATGCACTTTATAAGAAAAGAGAAGTAAAAGAGCTTATTCTAGTAATAATACTATATCCAGAAGGAATATAGCATTTACTAACTATAAGCAATATCTTCTTTAGTTTTAGAAGTTTTAGAAGTTTTAGGACTAAAGAATCATTCCTTTCTATATATAGCATATTAGCCAATATCGCCTGAACTGAGTTCAGAAGATCAGACAATATATTTATTTTTATGTAATAACAACCTATCATTCTGTTCTGCCAAACCACCTATTCTATGCTCGGAAGAAATATTTGTTAACATCCAAACGCGGATATCTATTGAACATTTACTCTCCAAACTGCCTAATTTGATGATTCCATTCTGTTTTGGACTTCCGCTGCTCACCAGCTGGGATTTTTCGAGGTCATCGAGTAGACCCGGCCAGCGAAATTTCCCGGACGGGGATTTTTCGAGGTCCTCGAGTAGACCCCTCCAGCGAAATTTCCCAGGTGAGGTTTTGTCGATAGTTTCAGCTGGCCGCCTTTGCAAGACCCAATTTAGGGCCGAGATCTGACTATGGCCTTAGAATGGGCCTGAATCTTGGATGAAGCTGAATACATCTAGAGTGTATGTAGGTCTGGCCGCCTTTCTATTTTTGAGTGAGGCCTATTTTTGGTCCTATGGCCTGATGCTGGGTCCTCCTGGGACTGAAACTGGTACTTGTTGGTGTTGCAAGGTAGGCTACGTATTGGGATTTTGCATGCTTGCTGCGCGGACTAGTTCAGGGACTGGAGGCAATGTCGTTACTGAGATTGATTGAGTCTAAAAATAGGATCTGGATCCTTCTTTCGGGACTTCTTGTAAACTATGCCCTTCTGGTATGAGTAAGAAAGTGTTGCATCGTGTTGATGCTATGTAGCGTTGAAGGTCTTATTTGGCTATCAGACAACCTCCCTCCCTAACCCACTATTTCCAGCCAAACTCGACACTCACCCCGTGCCAAAACAGCGAACACCGCTTCAGCCGCCGTAGATAGGACACTGAACACTTGAAGAATAGGCTTCAAGGTAGTTCGCCAATAATACTACTAACCCATAGGAATCCGCAGAGAAGGAGAGAGAGACAATACGCAAGGGAAGTATGAGCAACAAGCGGACATAATATGGGCTGAAGGAGATCAGGACACAATTTGGGCAATGTGTGGATATACTAGTAATTAGTACCCTTTCGGCATAAGCCGCCGGGCGTCAATAAATTGATTGATTGATTGATTGTAACATAATTACAACTAACATTGGAAAACTCCCAAGCCAGCCTAGTGGTCCTGTTGACCCATGCCATTGCAGTCTGGCCCCGCGCCCGTAAAAGAGATCAACCCCGACATCCCGTCGCCTCTCTCAATTAGATGTAGTAGGCGCTGCCAAGCTCGTGCCGACAAAAACCACGAGAACAGCAGCGTAGGCGGCGGTGGCAGCTAACACATCTTTCCCTCCTAAGGTTCTTCCAGCAATTGCCAGGACCACTGTGAAAATGAGCGTGGCTACAGAAGCCGTGATGAGGCTTGTGTTCAAATCTTGACGCAGACTCATCAGGATCATGGGCCCAATGAGCGCGACACCGCCGAAGGTACCCATCCACAGTCGCTCCAGGTAAGCGTTCCGTTTCTCCTTTGCGAGGCGGAGCTCCTGGTTCAGTTCTAAATAGTAGCGATCCGACTTCCACCTGTCTAGATCAATGTTCAAATCTTTTCTGACCTTATTCAAAGCCCCTCCGTCTTTGGTATTTTGCCCGATCGAAGAAGTATGCGAAGAAGTAGTCGAACATCAGGGAGGCCAAGCTCGCATAGAATAGCTGATCCGGTTCGGCTTCTCGCGATAGTGTTTCGTAATCCCGCAAAGCGTCGGCTTCATTGGACCCAGGTTAGCGAGGTCACATGCACCTGAGATACTCATCGGTTGGCATACCATAGATATGGAGCCGTCCGTCAATTTCCTGATTGATAGTCTCAACATCTCTTGTTGCTTCTTCGACAGGCGTTGGAGGTGTCTCCGTTTCTGTTCCCGCAAGTGTTGGAGACGTCTGCCTTTCTGCTGGCGTTGGAGCCCTCTGCCTTTTCGCCTTCTCTTTCTCCTCGAATAAACATATGAGCGTTGACTGTAACTCACGGATTCTTACTGCCTGCTCAGCATGAAAGCTCAGAACTAAAAAATTGTCGGGGCTTTCAGAGTGAAGAACCGTGTTGATCCTGTTCAACGACTCGAGGGCGATGGGGACAGGCCCGAGTACAATGGCGGCAGCTTCCATTGTGTGACCAGCTACCTTACTGTTTATAGATAATGAGAATATTGAAGCAAGTAGGCGGGGAATTTTCACCTGGGCTGTTCATTCTCCCACCTGCCCGTAGGGCTGCGAATTTGATCATGCATGGATGCCCAACCTGACCTGCGGGGAACGTCCAGATTCCAATAGCAGGCAGCGAACAAAATGAAATATGATGAAATCCTTGCGAATTCGTCTAGACTAGTCTACTTACTCTCTCAACCATCGGTACGCTATGCTACCGTACATATGTGAGGCCCCCAATGGTCTCTGGGTGACATCCATGCCCGGTAAGCTAACGCCTACTGTACCAAGACCATAGCCGTCTCAGGACCATAGCCGTCTCAGGGCCGCCTTCTCTGTGAAGATGGCGCCTAGCTTGTTTGAGAAAGCGAAATTCAAGGCCAGAAGGTTGTTGCAGGCCGCTCTTGATGAACTTGGTCCTGCCCAGGTCGTGTCGAGTCTTGCCCTGACGTCGCCAGAGCATGTTCTCGACCACGCTCTGCGTCGAAATACTCGCGTGATCGATCATGATGTCCTGCAGCGAATTGCCCAGGGTGTGGCTCATATGCATGTTGCCGGTAATGTTTAGGGGGGGACAATGACGAAAGATCCCGCATCCTTGACCTGGCCTTCGTCCGTCAACTCTGGCGGGAAGAAACCTTCCTTCTCCCATTCTCCCACCACTCAGACCAGGCCGACTCGACGGCAATGGGATTGTATGCCTTGTAGTGGGTGTCATCGAAGGCCTTGATGCCTGTGGAGAAACGCATGGTTAGATGATTCGGCACCTGGCTGCTCTTTGAGGGTGCATATGCTTCTTTTCACCCGCAGACGTATCCTCGACAAACTCGGGGAGTAGCTTCTTCGCCTCCTCAACCGCCTTGGACCTTTCCTTCGACCGCTGGCCTTACTCGGTAGCGGCGGCGGCGGTAGCAGCCTTGGTCATCTTGAGCTCGAACTTGGCGTTCTTGTCTTTCATCTTCTGGTCTTTCTCCTTCTTGGCACCACGCCCATGCGCCTGGGCCTTGTCGCCCGCGTCGTCTGCTTCCTGGTCCCAGCTCCGACCCACGGTAGCCTCCCTTCAACTCGCATTAATGCTCAGATAATGCCCATCGGTGGTTGAACAACATCGTTTACAATAGGCATGAGTCTTGCTACAATGGAGTCGGCAGAGGGTTAGAATCATGCAATGCGGACCTGAACTGTCATGGAGATGATGTGGCGGGCTACTGTGCCGAGCTTGGTGACGGTGGCTGCAGGGCAGTCCGACGGAATGTTAACATCGGACACGCGGTCTGTCTGGGGAGGTGTTTATCGGTTCCTATTTGCATATCATACATTACAATATACCAGGGTTATGGGCCTGCCACTGCATCGCGAAGCCTGCGTCGTTTTCTCCCCGCCTCGTCTGTCTCTCTGCCTTTGTGATGCTACTGGTCTCACTGAGTTAATTCAGCAACCATATACGGAAACTGTTGAAATGAGCATATTGTGTTAATTGAAGGAGAAAAAGACCAGCGTTAACCAGCGGAAGCTATTGACAAGAAGACATCCGCATCCCAGCCACCAATGGATCGGAATAGCTATTGACCCGTTAAACAACAGATCTCAACAGAAACAGAACCCAACAGGCCTTGATTAAAACCCCCCCATATTTGATCAAGGTGAGCAATAGTCTCCAAAGTGAGTGAGACGAGAGAAGAATCCACACCGAGAGTAGTCTAACGGCTAAGAAGTGATACACGAGGACCAGCGGCGCCTGAATGATCCCCCCGAGGAGCCCAGCCGGTCCCTCCACGCAAGCGCCGCCCATTGCGAGGTACTCAAACAGCCTCGGCGAAGCGTTTCCAGGTAAAAGTCCTCAGCCCGGAATAGCGTGTACAGAGCCTGGGCTAGGACATTGATGACGAAAGAATAGCGTTTCCGCTGCCAGTGGAATGCCTTGGCTTGCTTAAAGACACGACAGGTGTTATTGAGATCCGACATTAGCAAAATGTGCGAATAGCATCGAAGATATCACTTGCGCTGTGTACTATACCCCTCCGTTGCGCCCTAATCTTAAAGGGCTACTTTGCCGTCGGCGGTCGGTACCTGACCTCAACGCTGATTGTTCGCTCGTCTGCTGGTGCTCGCGTCGAGGGTTAGCCGCTGTTTGTTATGTGTTGGCTGTTGCAGCCTGATCGGGAGACCTCGGACTAATTGGTTGAGCCGCACCGTGAGGCTGAGCGGCTTTCTGCTGCCTTCGCCAGATACTCCCTTCTGCAAGATACGCAAACGCCTCTGTCAACACTGACTCGCACCTCGCAATACGTGTTCCTAGTGTCTAGCTGCCTTCGAAGAGCTCAATTACCCTTGGCGAGACACGCCATATACCTGGACAAGTGGCTCTGACCCAGCCGCCCCACTCCGGCTAAGGCATCAATCCAGTCTCCACTGATGTTGGCTATGGATCTCTCCGATACGGGCCAGGTATGTTTGCCAGCCGTCCTCGCGATCCTCACGATCGTCGCCTATACCCGATATGTGAACAGAGCCAGATCGTTGGCCGCCTTCCATCGGCCGCCAAAGGAAGGGAAGACATTCCGCGTCCGTGGAGTGCCACTTGCATGGGACGAACCTCGCCTGCGCTCGTTCCTTGCAGACCAGGACAGCTCTGCCGGCCCGCGCATCCGGTCCTTGGCGAGCGAGGTCAACGCCCTGTCCAGTACGGCTACAGTATCTTTCCAAAACGTTCCCCCCCAGCTTCGAAAGCCCTCGGCGAGCAACTCCTGGCAGCTGCGCGTGCCGGAACAGTCCTCGCACCCGCCGCAAATCACCCTCGACGATGGCTTCCTCGGCCTCACTACTCTCTATGCTCCTCCTCCAGACGACCACAAAATCGAGTGAGCAGACCGGCCGGCTTGGATGCATTGTATATACTGACCCCATAGCGTTATCGCGACATCAGGCCTCGGAGGCCATGCATTCGGATCGTTCAAGGAGAGGGACGGCGAGCACATGTGGCTTCGGGACTCCCTGCCCTATCATCTGACCTGCGACGACCGTCCGATGGCGCGGGTGCTCACCTACGGTTATGAATCGGGTGTCCCGCACAGCAGGAGCATACAGAATTTGGAGGACCTTGCCACGTCCTTGCACGCCAGCCTCCTCACGCTGGCTGACGCTACGACCGTCCGGCCGATCATCTTTATCGCGCATAGCCTAGGGGGGCTTATTGTCAAGCAAGTAGGTCACGGGTTTTTTTTGTTTTTTTAAGGCTTCATGAAGCTTATGTGCAACACAGATCTCGATGTTACTATCACGGTCGAAGAACGACAACGATCAGAGGTTACGTCGAGCGATATATGGCGTCGCCTTCTTCGGAGTCCCACACGACGGCATGGATATCCGTTCACTTGTCGCGATGGTTGAGGACGGACCGAACCGGTTTCTTGTCGAGTCCATCGGGGATGTCAATTCCCAGATCCTGAGCATCCAACAGCGAGAGTTTCACACGGCGCTCCGTGGCGAGGGCGAGTCGGAGATTGTTTGTTTTTACGAAACGGTTGAGTCGCCGACAGCACAGAAGGTCTCACTGTCTGCCATCTACCCATGTCGACATGCTGACACATAACAGGACCGCAATGGCAATTGGGCGATGGACGGACCAAAGACGATCCTAGTCACAAAGTCTTCGGCCACGCACTGCCGGCCTTGGGAGGATGGGCCAGAACACATCTGCGCCGTCAACCGCACGCACTCGAACATGGTCAAATTTAAGTTGCACGACGAGGAGTTGGACAAGGCTCTTCAAAGACTAAAGGGTCTTGCTCAAAGGGCGCGCACGACGCGTAATCGGATACTAAACTCGGGTGCAAAATGTAAGTAGGAAGTAGACGTAACTGCTCTAGCATGTGCTGAAAATACTAGTCCTCGTCCCGTACAATGAGAACAAATATTTCGTCGGACGCTCTGGAATTTTGAAGGATATCAAGCAGCAGCTTGGATATGGCCAACGCCAGACGGCCGTGAAGCCGCGGTCGAGAGTCGCGTTATACGGCCTAGGCGGTATTGGGTATATGCCACTGTCCTGGTCTCATCACGCCAGCTAACCCGAGCCAGGAAAACGCAGGTTGCGTTGGTCTACATCTACTGGCTCCGAGAGACGTGCCCGGACGTGTCAGTGTTCTGGGTCCACGCCAGCACCGCAGAACGGTTTCGCCAGGCTTTTGCGTCCATCGCTCAAGAGTGTGACATCCCCGGCCGTGACGACCCGAAAGCCGACGTGCTGTCACTAGTCAAGACGTGGTTAGAGAGGGCAGAGCGAGGTCGATGGCTCATGGTGATCGACAATGCCGACGACACCCAGCTCTTCTTCCCATCGCCACCAAGTAGCGCGAGCGAGGGCAACCTGGGACGCTACATCCCTGAGTGTGGTCACGGGTCGATCTTGATCACGACGAGGAATAAGCAAACCGGGTCGAGGTTCATTCAGGGGGGACCTCCGATGGAGATCAGCAAGATGGACGAAGGTGAGTCCCACCAGCTTGTGCGGGCAACGCTTCAAGACGACGGGATCTCTGCCGAGGAGACATCACGCCTGTCGTTTCGGTTGGAGTATCTGCCGCTAGCGATCGTGCAGGCGGTGGCATTCATTCACGAATATTCTTCATCAGTCGGCGACTACATTCAGCTCTTGGATGAGAGTGATCATAGCCTGGTGGGCCGCCTTAGTGAGACATTCGAAACGGCCGGGAGAGACTCGGAGACGCCGCACGCGGTGACGGCGACGTGGATCATTTCGTTCGAGCAGATCGAGCGACGGCATGCATTTGCGGGCGAAGTCCTGTCGCTCATCAGCCTCTTCGACCGGCAGGCGATCCCAAAGGAGTTTGTATTGGGCTACTGCAGGCGAAGGCGAGATCAACACAACGACTCTGACGCGAGCGATGGCACCTCATTTATCAAGGCTCTAGGGACTCTGAAAGCTTTCTCCTTTATCACGGAGGGGAGAGACCAGAGCTTTGACATGCACCGTCTTGTACAGTTAGTGACGCGAAAATGGCTCGTCGATAAAAAGAGGGTGGCCGAGTACGCCGACCATGCTATCGAGGTGGTATCGCATGCGTATCCATTTGGTAGCTTTGAGAGCCGAGATGTGTGCAGCAAATATCTCCCGCATGCATATGCTGTGCTTGAGAACGATGGGACTGGATCAAGGGATGTAGAGCTTGCGAAGGCGTCTCTACGACTCTCTATGGCGAGATACTTTCTTTATCAGGGAGAGTGGAAGGAGGCGGAGAAGCTATTTGTGCAGGTGATAGAGAGTCGCAAGACGAAGCTTGGAGTGGACCATCCGGACACACTGATAAGCATGGGCTACCTAGCGTCAACATACCGGGAACAGGGCCAGTGGGAGGAGGCGGAGAAGCTATTTGTGCAGGTGATAGAGAGTTTCAAGATGAAGCTTAAAGTAGACCATTCCGACACACTGGCGAATATAGCCAACCTAGCGTCAACATACCGGGGACAGGGCCGGTGGGAGGAGGCAGAGAAGCTTCAGGTGCAGGTGATAGAGAGTTTAAAGATAAAGCTTGGAGTAGACCATCCCTCGACGCTGACGAGTATGGGCAACCTAGCGTCAACATTTTGGCACCAGGGCCGGTGGGAGGAGGCAAAGAAGCTTCAGGTGCAGGTGATAGAGAGTTTCAAGATGAAGCTTGGAGTAGACCATCCCTCGACGCTGACGAGTATGGGCAACCTAGCGTTAACATTTTGGCACCAGGGCCGGTGGGAGGAGGCAGAGAAGCTTCAGGTGCAGGTGATAGAGAGTTTCAAGATGAAACTTGGAGTAGACTATCCCTCGACGCTGACGAGTATGGGCAACCTAGCGTTAACATATACAAACCAGGGCCGGTGGGAGGAGGCAGAGAAGCTTGATGTGCAGGTGATGGAGATTTTCAAGATGAAGCTTGGAGTGGACCATCCCTCGACGCTGACGAGCATGAATAACCTCGCGCATACTTGGCAGACTATGGGAAGAGCTACAGAGGCTACTGAGTTGATGCGCGAGTGTGTTGACCTTTGTCGACTCAAGCTGGGTCTCAATCATCCACATACACAGTCTTCAACATCTACCCTGGACAAATGGGAAGGCAGAAACTAAAAAGGACAAATTGCGATGGCCGAATATCTACAGTTAAATTAACGGCACTGGTGCAGATACTCGCATCGTGACAGGAAATAGAGGAGTTGAGGCTGCAGTTCGCTCAGCTCCGCTCAGCGTAGACGAACCGGGATTGACTGAGAGTCGAGTCGAGTCAAGATCGAGATAGGCGAGAAGACTGGGAGGTCTTGGACGACGAGCAGTGCGTAATAATTAACCTGGTTCATTTTGGGCTTAGCGTCTCCTGGACCAGGCCCTTTGTTGTCCCGCCCTTGGCTCCCCGAGCAAACAAACCAATGCCTTCCCGTATTCCAAACAGCAGAAGGGGCATGACCGACGAGGAGTGGAGGTATTTCTCCCCCGGCGGCACTCTTATGCCTGGGGGGCCAAGCACATGGTATATCCTCGACTGGGATCAGCGACGTATTATTGCTGTTACTATGGACGAGGAACAAGAGAGCGAAGATGTTGCCATCAGACACCTCAAGAAGCATATCGATGCTCTCGGACCTGATGTATACGCCATCTATCTATCGCAGGACGGCGAATTGGCCTCGGTCTCTACCAACCCCGAAGATGACGAAACGACCTGCGTGTACTATCCTCCGCTGCAGGCGATTCTGCTACCCGACCATGTCAAAACTGTGCTCCGCTCTGATCTCCTCGAGCTGGATCGACTCTCTCCGAATGTCGACCTTGTTTCGTATACACTATGTGCCAACGCAGCAGACACAAAAGCAGTCTTCAAGTGTTACTTCCTCGTCCAGTTCCTTCACAAGCTGTGGCACGAGATGAACTTGTGGATACGCCTCTCCCCGCATCCAAACCTTGTACCGTTCGACTGGCTTGTGTTAGACGAACTACATGGCCGTGTCGTCGGCTTTACAAGCCTTTATATCCCTGGTGGCACGATAAGCGAGAATAAGTCACGTACGTTTAAGCTGGAGTGGCTCCGGCAGTTGACTTGCGTCATCGACGACCTGAATCTCAAGTACGGCATTGTCCACCAGGATATTGCTGCTCGGAATCTTCTTGTCAACCCCAAGACAGACGCCCTTATGTTGTTCGACTTCAACTATAGTGGTCAGATCGGTGGTATTGGAGACGCAAAGGACCGAGACGACGTGAAAGGCGTTGTATTTACCCTTTACGAAATCATCACCCGCGATATGCATTTCCGGGATATTCCTTACGACCAACAAAATCCAGCCGATGTAGAAGGGCTAGAGGAGTGGGTACAGCATCCGGATGTCAAGCTTGACCATTCTGTTTCGGAATACCGCTCAGTATTAAACGAGTGGGTGAAAAAGAGACGGGAAGGGAAACAGGTTGCTATTTATACAGAAGCACCTGAGTACATTGACTGGCCAGATTTCCCAGCACCACCCGCGAAGGAACAGATATTCTCAGATGGGTGTGGGAACTCCACTATTGTACAAGGGGTTGCCATGTATGGCATGCGCCGTGACGAGCGAGAGAAAGACATGACGGTCTTAAGTTGGGAACGTCCTGCGCAAAACAAGCTTGGGAATGGAAATCGTATGTTTGCAAATGGACAGTTGGTGTGTAGTATAGAGTGTACAGGCTCGGATGGACCGAACAGCTAGCTAGACCGTCGCCTACGCTGATACATCTTGCTTGCCTGTTCCCCCTCGGCGTCATAAGTACCTACTAACACCACTCGTACGGAAAGTGAGGCTTATCGTCGCCCATGTTCGGCCTCTTGACCGATTTCCAATTCTCTAATATTTCGTTATTGCAATGTATGGCAGGAAGGTAGGTAGGTATCATTAACGCCTGGGGGTAGAGGCGTGCAGGAGAGCGTGGTTGTACTGAGGCCTAGCTCCTTGTATCTTGTGCGGGCCGGCGTACGGCCCGATTCGGGTGACCCCATGCTGTCGTTGAGCACCTGGTTCCACCAGCGTCTATAACGCAGCTTTGTCGGTGTCCGGGCAAGTCGCTTGATACCCGCGTATGTCGGGAGTGGCTGTGGGCTTGACTGTGGGCTTGGCAGCGGGAGGGATGCTCCTGAGATATAGTTGTCCCATGTGGTGTGGTGTCTCGGGACAGTTTGTACTGAGACTGTGTCATATTCTAAGTCGTCCGCCTCTGAAAGTCGCTCGAGGAGTGCCGCGCGGAGGGCCTCTGCCTTATCGGTCGTATCCTCGATCGATTTTCCTCCTACGACGAGTGGGGGGGACCGGGTCGCCGGTCCGAGTTTATGCCACTGTACGATCTTGTATAGGTCATATTCGCAGGTCGCGTTGTCGATCCGGTTCTGCCAATTAGTTGCGCTTTTCTCTCCGGATCACCTTATGGTAGTCGGCGTACTCATCAAGTTGCGACCAGCAGTGTCGTTCTGCGTGTCGTCTCGTACGGCGGAATGCCCGATGTGCTTCTTGGCAATAAGCTATTCCAATCTCAGCTATGACCTGGCTTGCTGCCAATCCAGGCCCGTCACGAGCTCGCATTTTCATCAAGATCCGATTCGAAATATATTAACTAATGGTGTGCTACAACATAACAATATACCCCGGAGGCGGGAGATACAGTACAATCGAGAAAAACAGTGAGCTTGGGTTGTAAAATAGTGGGCATATAACAACTCAACAGGTTGCACTAGTCTGAGTCCATGTCACTTAGTACGCCTCCAAATGCGTCCTTTACGCGTTTGACGCGCTCTTGCCCCTGTTTGTTCATCGCACTACTTAGCATGCATTTTGATCGGAGGAGACAGACTCAGCATAAAGGCGGCTTTGAGTAAAAGGACAGGCTACATGGGTGTTTGGCGAATTAGATGCTGGTGATGTGAGTTTTGAGTTAAAAAAAAGCAGTACGATCGGGATGTAGACCCTAAAGACCTAAGGCGCAATTGCCTATTGGACTATGGGTTATAGACTTTACCCAGCTCCTAATTCGCATCAGCCGGAAAGGCATGGCTGTTCTATAGAGTAATAGAACCCTCTCAGTGTGTATTATAGAATGCATTGTTAGGCTTATTACTATTATAAATTAAGACTGAGTTATTAGATATAGTAATTTGTTACTACTTAGTATAATTTAACTTTTTTATTTTATTTAATAAATATAGAGTTTTTTTTCTTTTAAAGCTTTATTTTTTTTAATTAAGTAGATTAATTATATATTAATAAGAGCTTAATATAGATAAATTATTAGTTATAGAAATATTATTAGTAAATACTAATTAAATATTTTTAGTATTTTAATTTTAATTATTATTAATTATTTATATTATTGCTATTTTATGTATTTAAATTAATAAAGAGATAAAACTTTAAATTGAAATTAAAAGAGAATTTTATTTTTAATATAAAAAATATAATATTAATTTTAAAAATAAATAGCTATTTAAATAAAATATATAAAAAGCAGCTATAATTTAATAAGTATTTTTAATAGAAATATTTATTATAAATAGAATAATAAAATCTATTATATTATTATTACTATTAATATTATATATATTATCTTTATTTAGTAATAGTAAAACTCTATTATATATAAATACAATATCTATCTAATAGTTAGTATTAATAGTATCTAAGTTTAAATAGAGATTAAAGTAAAGGTACAATTCGTTAATAGTATTGTAATATATTAAGCTCGTGCTGTTTGGGGGTTAGAAGAGACTGGCGAATTGGTCTCAGTTGGATCCAGCCAGAAAATGCACGTTCCAGCCGAGAGCCCGGTTTTGACGCTATTCCTAGATAATTCATACCTTTGGTACTGGCGCCCACAAACGGACGGCCAACACCCCACTACAGCAATGGACCACAGCTGGGCCAAGGGGTCTCGTATCTATGAGAGCGATATTTGCCTGATTTAGCTAGCTGCGATTCGCATCACGCTATTCATAAGGCTGAGCGATCGCGCTTGCATTTTCTCCACATAATTAATACTAGCCCTTGCCCTTGCTCGCCTAGCCGGTAGCCGGGCGATACCAGTGGAGGCCACAGTGCAATGGCCGTTGTGATCTTAGCCCTAAAGCCGTATTCATCACTTATGGCGATGCAGAAACAAAAAACGCCGGCGAGTCTAAAACAAATGGTAAGCACTCAAATTGAGACGTCGATTCGTTCGATTACGCCATGTGATGGGTACGACGCTGGAAATTCGTTAGTAAACGAATTATAGAATGGCTTCCACTTGTCGTATAGGGTAGGAGGGTGATCTTGTTGAACCCACCTTGGGGCTAAGTCTTGACCCATAAGGGTAGCAAGCCCTGGAGCGGACATAGAAGTGGGGGAGACCAGCAGAGCCGGGAACGCGGCCACTGTATTTATAGGGGACCGTACTGCTAGCTACTGTAATAGACCACCTTTGTATCTCACTGTACATGACTCCTTTGCGATCGACCTCTCAAGTTCGACAATGCCGTGGCGGATACGTGATGCAGCAAAAAACATCGTGTTTTTCCCGTGGGTCATTTGTTGGACGTTGAAGGATGTTTGATATGATGTTGATATGATGCTGGCTGGGTAGGAGGGGAAGAGCCAGCACTTCTCACCTTGGCTTGTTCAATCCCCTTGAAGTGTCGTGATGCTGCACCAAATAACAAGGGAGCCGGTATGAAGGGAAACAAAGTAAAAGTCTCGGTAAATATCCAAAGATCCGTCAGGGGCTGCTTGTTTTTGACGCTATTCCTACATGATGCATACAACTTTCGTCAAAACCCATCACCACTCCAGGGACAGCTTCTCCACCCCATCAACTAGCGCCTGAATCACCGGCCGATTGGCATCCCGTTCGCCTTGCATCTTGCTCGTCTGCTTCATCCGCGTCCAAAACACAGGACAGTCCTTGCTATCGCAGGTAACGTCCTCCATAGGCCCGAGTCCAGAGCAGCTGCGACAGACGGCGAGCACCTCCTCCAGCCGGCGCTCCTCGGTTTTCACCCGCGTCTGCAGTGTGAGGAGCGACGCCGGGACATTCTTGCGACAGCGCGGGCACAGTGGATTGTCCCGGTGAGAAAACTTGGCTCCGCAGACGAGGCAGTGCGTCGACCTCATGTACGACTCGAGCGTCCTCTTCTTGGTGCCCAGTGTTGCGACACGCCGCACCCGCCGCACCTTGGGCATCTCATCGTACCACTGCCGCACGTTGGCTCCGACGAGGTTGAAGATGCGCTCGAGCGGTGGTATCAGGTTCTTCGAGATGTAGTATTCCGCATCGAGCTGCCAGTGCGGGTTGGTGAGAAGCTCCTCGGGCGCCACGCACCGGTCGATGAGGCGCGCCCCCGGTGCGCCCGTGATGACGACGTAGGGGACCCGTTCTCCGTACTGCGGCTCTGCGCGCGCGTCTTCCAGCATTCGCTTGGTGCTGATCAACGCTCCGGCGGGTGGTGCACCTTTGTCGGAATACGTCCCGAGTCGGACTTCCTTGGCGAAGCAAAAGTCCTGCACAGAGACGTTGTTGCGCATCATCTTGTCGCACTGTTTCTGGAAATACGTCTTGATTTGGCTGAGGTCGGCCGTCTCAAAAAGCAGTCTGAGGGCCTTTTCTTCAATCTTCTGCTCTGCTGGAGTCCCGTCGCGGCGAACCGTTTCGATTCCTTTGGCGTCAAATTCTGGCTGCACCTGGTCGCGGCTCTCGTACTTGTAGCCGACGTAGCGCTTTTTGGCCAGAAGAACGCACGGGTGGTAGACTTTCTCAAACTTCAGCTTGATGGGCTGGGGATTCATGTCCGTAATGGCCTTGGCGATTTCGTTGCCAATGTCGAACGCCTGATCCTTCGTCCTCCCTTTCAGATAGACGAACAAGCTGTCTGTGTCGCCATAGACAACCTCGGCTCCCCATCGTTCAACCGAGTGAATGTAAGCAGCCGCCCGCTCCAGAGTTTCTCGCCCAGTTTGCACGATACTGTCTGCAATCTCCGAGCAGGGCATACGGCCAGAGAATGATGCAGAGGTGTAGCCATAGGTGACATTGGCGAGCAGTTTCAAGGCAAGCTGTCGGTTGTTCAGCAGCTGCTGAAGTGTCTTGTCATCCTTGTCCTGCTTCATGCCGCTCTTGACCATGACTCGGGTCTCCAGAATCTCCGTGAGCATCTTGGCGAGGAGAGATTTGCGGATTTCGGACTTTGCATACATCATCCCATTGGGTGCAATGTTGATGTGGTCCTCCAACAATTCCAGGAGGCCTTGCTGCCGCTTGTAATCTGTGAAGCCCATCTTGTTCATGCCCCTCCAATTGGTAATTCGCCCGAGGAAGGTCGAATAGCAATAGTTGTATGCAATCATTACGCTCGGGTACAGACTTTGGAAATCCAAGACCAGGAGGGGGCTGTTGTAGAAAGCGCTCTGAGGCTCCATGACGAGAGGGAGGCATTCAAGCGCGTTCTGGCCACCGACCTGCTTTCGGCTGGGCGAGACGAGGATAAAGTTCTCTGGTTTTGCGATCCGGAACATGATCGATTCAACCTTGAACTGGGATCCTCGCGAAAATACAGAAAAGAAGTCGACACCGAGCAGTCGAGCTTGCTCGCTTGTCCTCGAAACAATCTCGTTGGCCTCTAGGATTTCAATGTCTAGCCTGGTTCGACTTTGGTAATATCGGAGCACCCTGTTTAGGTCTCGATGTTTGCCGCTCTTGTACCAAGTCGTGAGAGTCTTCCAAGCGTAATGAGGGATCCGACGATGGAGGAGATGCCAAACGACATTCTCCATGGTGTATTGAAGGAGATTCAGCTCGCCCCGCATGGCTCTCCAGATGTTGATCATGTGTCTTCCCGTGACTCGAATGGTTGAGGTGGTGTTGAAACCCCACTTGTTCTCTTTGCCGAACCTCCCATGCGATTCCGTTTTCATTCGACTGAACTCGTCGCACAGATTGTAGTCGTACTTGAGCCTCGCCCTCTCGATTAGATAGCCCCATGAACTCCCATGAACTTCATACCCAGTCAGAATCTCTGGATCATGGGTCCTGACAATCTCCACCATTCTGACCATCAAGTCCAACTCAGCAGCCTCTTCGACAATCTCAACCGCCGTCTGGCGTTGCATCAGACGCGGCAAGTCGGGATCATTGGACAGCACGAGGATGCCCGACTTGACTGGATCCAGCGTGCTTTGGCTATCAAGCACTGTTTCGTCCGATTTCAAGGCCCAGAACATGCATTGAACCTCGTCCTCCTCAGGGTTGGGCACGAACTTGCCCCGCGTGTTGACATGAATCTCCAAGCTCATCGTGCTCATGTACTGGGCTTCGTGCTCAACGCTCGTCTGCTTGTTCGCTTGTGTATATTTGAACCCGTGCTTGTTTTTCGGTGTCGGACCCTCAATCTGAGAGAGATATTGCTTCGGTGTCGCCAAGTAGCTGGATGTCGGTTCCTCCGTCGCACGCCGTTCCTTTTCGTGCCACCAAGTCTTTACTTCATCGAAAGTAGGTGGCAGGTTTGCGACTTCCCAGCTTCTCCACGTACAGCTTTTGCTCTGCCGGGCATACTCGCGACGCATTTCCGATTTGTCCAGGCCAGCGCCTTGTTTGAGGCCGTAACTAGCTGGTGAGGTAGCCGTTGGGTCGAACTCGGGGAGAAAAGGAAGCGTGTTGCTTTCAAGTCGGAATTCTCGTCCTGCATATTCCCGAGGTCTACTTGGGACATCTTTCTCTCTGCTGTAATAGGCATCCTGGTAGATGGCGTCCGGGATGAGATAGTCTTTCATGGACGTTGCCACCTCCGAGGCGGAGGGAGGTAGTGATGAAAAGAGAAGGGTTTGAGGGCTTGATAGGCTTCCAATCGCTCGTTGGATTTTTGTTTGCAGACTGTCCTCAAAGTGGAGGTCAGACGATGTCAGAGAGGAAAAGTAGTCAGACTGGGATGCAGGTACATCCTCAACTTGGACAAAAGAATTAAGATCGAAGGAAACATGCTTCGTAAATCCACCATCTTCGCTCTGCTGGGAAGATGATGGCTGACTCCTCTGGCTGAGACGAAATTGCGTGTTGGGATCATTTCGGTCCTTCACAATGGCGAAGTTCAGGGTCTGATTGGAACCAGCAGTATCCTTTGGTAAAGATGTTGGGAATTTGCCCAACAACGAAGCACGTCTCAATGTTTCTGGTTCATTTGACCCGGATGCTTGTATGGGCAAGTTTCCTCCCTCGCCTTTGGGTCCCAGTGGTTCGTCCCGTCTGGCTCGCTTGGCAGGGGCATGAGATGATGATAATTCCGACATAGAACGCTTAAGCGCCGTCTTATTCAACAAACTAGGTTGAATCATCTTCAGTGCTCGCCCGACCAACCCCTCCTTGTCTGCAGCATTGATGAGACTTTGACTAAATGGGATTTCTGGAAGCTTGCCAGTTCTCAGCCCGCTTTGGCAGAGTCCAAGCACTGAGAGTTCATCCGAATCACTCAGCTCGTCCAGCGCAGGGTCGGATCCACTCCCGGGCGTTTTACTTGTGTGGTCTTGAAGAGCTTCGGCGGCTTTCCTTTCGATTGACAACATCATCGTGATGGCCTCTTCGTCAGAGTCATCGGGAAACCACTCATCATCTCCCTCGCCGACTTGAAGGACCTTTCTCTCGTCGACCTCAACACTGCTGGCAGGATCTAGTCCTTCTTGAGTTTGGCCCGAGGAAAGCCCCAGAACTGGCATGAGATTTGATGGGAAAAGGTCTTCAACGGATTCAAGAGCAGTTTTGACGGTGTGTTCAAAGGGCAAGGCCTTTGCAAATGTTTCGAAGCTGAGCTCAACTTTACTCGCACCCTTCTCGGATGTAATGAGATTCCGAATCTGGTCCCGGTACTCTTCCTCGTGGATCCAGCCTTGTGACTGTGATTGTCGAGGATCGGCAGACATCGACACAAGAACTTCTGGGGGAAACGGGGTGCTACCTTGGCCTGAGTGTTGCATCTTGCGCTTCCGCCTCTTGGTTTCGTCTTTCCAGAGACCTGCCATACTGTGCACCAATTTCAAGCCTTCTGGAATTGGATTGATCCGCTCGATGAAGTCATGATGCAACGGTCGCTGCTTGACTAGTTTCCTGTTGAGAATATGGTGTACACAAATGTCCACCTCGATTGAGCAGTGGCTGGCCCTAGGAAGGGCAGTCTCGTCGGTAACGTGGTCGGGTGGGATGGACCGGCTATGCCAGAGATGGACTGAATTGGACCCTTGGTCATGCTCAGGAACAGGGGATCGAAAGCGCGTGGTTGATGCGTCGAGATTGTCACACCCGTACAAGTTGTAATCCGTCATGAACTGCAGAAGGTATTGAAGGTGGGCTTCGTAGGGCTGGAACTTGTGCTTCATGATGACTCCCTGCTGGAGAAGATCCGCTAATCTCGTCATGACGATGGGATTGAACATGTAAATCTTCAGGAAGAATCGATAGCCGACGTGGAAGCCGTAGAAGGGAACGCCCTTGATGAGGGTGATTCTGGCCACATATCTCGCGTTTTCACCATATTGATCGCGCCGATAGCTGACCGCCAAAGCATGATCAATAGAGAGGTGAAGGCGATAGATGTAGGCGCCCACTTGAAGGAGAGGTCAGTAACAAGGTGTTGCAATTGTCATGGGCGAACCAACCGTCATCGGTGTTTAAGCCGCCCTCGTACTCCACGTAGAGATACGGGAAAGCGCCATGAATGTGCGCGCAGACCTTCTGACCCGTCTCCGTCGATCCGAAGACCCTGATAACGGGCACCTTGGGTCCCTTGGCGATTTGCGACGGCCGTACATCGTTGCGAAGCGGGGGGTCATAACGGGTCGGCGTGGCCTGGTAATGATCGATGCAATTCAGTCTGACCCGGAACAGGTCCATCGTTCTCGCCCTTTCGCTCCATCAGGTCTTATTCGGCAAGATTGAGTTTGTGCATTATCCGAAGATAATGTCGTCGAAGCAGGGTCTCAATTCACGGATCACATGCGACTGACGCGCCGGCGACACCCTTGTTGATGCCGTCAGCTCGCGCGGTCACGTGGCGATAAGCCGCTTATCAAGAAACTTTGGCGCCTGCGACTCAAGTTTCGCGACGTCGAGGTCGAAGACATTGGCCCGACCTGTGTGAACCCGTCTCTCGTCCAACTCATCACGACTGTAGGACAATCTTCCTTGCGAAATCAGAATCGCCCGCTCATGCCGCTCCTTTGAGTGCCTACAAGCCAACCCGCGCATCGCCTCGACACAACCATCCATTATGCCACCCCCAAAACCACCCTCTGGCGGCGCAGGCGCGGCCTCCAAGGAGGAAAACATCTACATTCCGTCTTTCATCAGTAAGCGGCCTTTCTACGCTGGCGAGGATGACGACAACGACAACGACTACCTCAAGCATCAACGTCGAGAGGAGAAGAACGAGAAGTCGCAATGGTACGACCGTGGCAGGAAGGCCGGTCCTGCGGCCACCAAATACCGAAAGGGCGCGTGCGAAAACTGTGGCGCGATGACACACAAGGCGAAGGACTGCTTGAGTCGACCCAGAGCCAAGGGTGCCAAGTGGTCAGGGAAGGATATCCAGGCCGATGAGGTGATCCAGGACGTGAAGATGGGATGGGATGCCAAGCGAGATCGCTGGAACGGCTACGACGCCAAGGAGTACCGCAACGTGGTGGATGAGTACAACCAAATGGAAGACCTACGAAAACAGACGAAGGCCGCCACGGGAAGCGATGATGAGAAGGATGACGGCGACAAGTACGCCGAGGAGAACGACATGAGCAAGCATCAGAGCACAGCTACGCGGCAACTTAGAATCCGAGAAGACACCGCCAAGTACCTTCTGAACCTTGATCTTGAGTCCGCTAAATACGACCCCAAGACTAGGACCTTAGTCAACGGTGGTGCCACCGCAGACAAGGCCGCCGATTTGTTCGCCGAGGAGGGATTTATGCGAGGGTCTGGACAAGCTGGCGAGTTTGAGCAGGCCCAACGGTACGCGTGGGAGGCGCAAGAGCAGAGCGGCGACACCAGTCAGCATCTCCAAGCCAATCCCACAGCGGGAGAATTTTATCGGAAGAAGGAGAGAGAAGAGGCTGAAGCAAAACGTGTGGAGAAAGAGAGGCTTCTATTGGAGAAGTATGGTTCGGATGAACAGAAGGGAATGCCAGCTGCTCTTCGCAACATGGCTGTCACCGAGTCCGAGACCTTTGTGGAATACGACGAGGCTGGTCTGATTAAGGGGGCACCACGAAAGGAAGCCAAGTCGAAGTACGCCGAGGATGTGCTCATCAACAACCACACCTCCGTCTGGGGCAGCTGGTGGACCAGCTTCAAATGGGGCTACTCCTGCTGTCATTCTTTCGTGAAAAACAGCTACTGCACTGGAGAGGATGGCAAGGAGGCTTGGGAGGCGGCTGAGAGGCAGCGCAGCGGCGCAAATCTTGTCACTGAGAACCCCGAGGACGAGGCGGACGAGGTGGATCAGAATGAGCCAGCTGATGCCAAAGCCAAGAAGCGGACTCGTGAAGAGATGATGAATGGAGTAACGGAGGAGGAGATGGACGAGTACAGGCGAAAGAGGACGGTTACGGCTGATCCAATGGCCAAGTTGCTGGGCAAGGATGAGCTCCTTACATAGCGTTGCACTTCATGTAAATTAAGCAAAATTACAAGTACATTAATCGTTGAACATGTCGAGCAGCATGGAATGGTAGCATCAAGTGATTCACATGAGAATGGACAGATGATTTGGACGAGGTGGAATTTCGTTGAGACTCATGTACACAGTTGAGCAGAGGAACCTGAGCTTTTTTCTTGTCGTTATCGTTGGGCGAAATCATTCCATTTTTATCCTCTGGCCAACGCCGCAAGCTATGAAGAGAATCCCCTTCCCATGAGTGGTATTCCGGTCCCAGCAGCCCTAGACAAGTGGGAGAGCCATCAATGCACAATTTAGTACATTTATTCCTCATCCTCATCCTCCTCAGCGTCACCACCCTCGGCGGCCTTGGCCTTCTTTCTGCGGACACGGCCGGGGCGGCCTCCACCGAAGGGCGAGGTGAGAGCGAAGTCAATGTGCTTCTGGGAGTCGAGACGGACGATGAAAGAAGGAACGTTGACGATCTGCTTGCCGACACGGATGTGGCGCTGGCGGATCAGGACACGGGCGTGGTGGATGGACTTGGCAAGACCAAGCTTGTAGACGCAAGTCTGGAGGCGGCGCTCCAAGAAATCCTCGATCTTCAGGGCCAGGACGTAATCGAGCTTCATGCGGGACTCGTCGAGGACACCGACACGCACGAGACGGCGAATGAGGGCATTGCCTTCGAAGAGACGCTTGGGGTCCTTCTCGTCGAGGGTAAGAAGCTGACTGTGTGCGTTGTTAGAACCTCCAATCTTTCGTGTCAATGGGCGCGAGGATCAAACTTACCGGGCAGCACGACGGATCTTGGACAGAGTCAGACCGACTCGCCAGACCTCACGCTTGTTGCGCAGGCCATACTCGCCAACGAGCTTCAACTCGGAGTCACTACGGGTTATATGTCAGTCTTCGGGTCACAATCGACTTGAACAGAGACAAGCTCATGTTCAGTGGCCGGTGATTACTGACAGTCGGGCAGCCTCGAAGGGTCTGCGGGGGACACGAGAGGTCTTCGAATACGCGCGAGGAGGCATCCTGTGGTCTTGTTAATTGATGCGCGTTGGGATGTCGCCGGCGATGGCACTCACTTGACTTGCTCCTTGGTGTTTGGCGGGAGTTGAACTTTTGCACACAAGTTCAGAAAATCGTCAACTTGTGGGGAGGTAAATTTGGCTGTTTAGGGATCACGTGGGCACATTTCCGAGAACCCTAACGGGGCCCTTTGACCCAGCACCCACATTGGCCCTTGCCCTACACGGGGCCAAAAAAAAATCGGATTATCCTAGCACCCGCTCCCACAAGCCGCCTTCGAAATCCACAACACCAAGGCGAAGGACTTCGCCATCTCTTTCGCCAACCACGACCACTAACCCACACCCTCCCGCGTCCTCAGCACACGATTCGAGATGGGTCACTCCTACGGAAAGAGAGCGGGCACCCGCGTATGTGCATTGTCGAATTCAATCGCTTCGACGTCGTGCTGACGTTGTTTTTAGTATGCCTTCAGCCGGCAGTTCCGCCAGAAGGGCATGATCGCCCTGAACACCTACCTCAGACAGTACCAGTGAGTTCTACCGTGGCCTGCGACGACGCGCGATGAGACTGACAGATTTCCAGCGTCGGTGACATTGTCGATATCCGAACCAACGGTGCCGTCCAGAAGGGGTAAGTCGACTCTCCAAAGCACCTTGCGAAAACCGCAAATTGCAAACTTTACGCTGGGAAATGTGCGAAGGGACGTTTTGGCTAACAGCGCACAATAGTATGCCCTACAAGGTCTACCACGGCAAGACTGGTGTCATCTACAATGTCGCCAAGGCTGCCGTCGGCGTCATCATCTACAAGAAGGTCAAGCACCGCTACATCGAGAAGCGAATCAACATCCGAATCGAGCACATCGCCCCCTCGCGATCCCGAGAGGACTTCCTGAAGCGAGTGAAGGCGAACGCCGAGGCCAAGAAGCAGGCCAAGACTGACGGCGTTGCCGTCTCCATCAAGCGCCAGCCCCTCGGCCCCCGAGAGGCCCGCACCGTCTCTCTTACCGACTTCCCCCCCGAGACCGTCACCCCTCTTCCCTACGAGACTACTATCTAAAAAGATTCTGCGGGGTTGTGTGGTGCTTGCTTCTTTTTTGCTTGGGGTGTTGCGTCCGGATGGGAAAGAACTCTGCATGGCAAAGGCTTGCATTTTGATGTCCATAGGGAATGAGACTAAAAGACATCCATGGGAACAAACTTGTCTGCATTTGATGGATCTCTCTAGTGACGTGCGTCTGGCCTGTTGGACACGAGGCGATGACTCGGGCATGCCAAAAGGACTCCCGGTCTTCCAACCAATTGTCGGATGCAACTCAATACCAAAAGCCGAGGACCCCTCGGCGAAGTTCTGTGAAAGCTGTTCAACCTGAGATGTATCTCTGATATGAACATTCCGTCTGTGTGAGGTCGCTTGCTAGAAGTGACTCGCATCAGCTCCACTCTCTTTGCATCTTCCGCATCATGTTTGAGACACCCAGAAAATTGTAGCACCGCAACATCTTCAAGACTTTGTAATACCTCTCATTCTATAATCTTGAAGCTTGTCCCATTCTCACTGACATGACACTCTTCACGCCAATTCAAGACGGTGGAGCGAGTTCTCGTATTTCGCGGCCGGATAATTTCGCATCCGACTCCGGACCCAGGAACTTGCACCGCCACTATTGTGATATGATTGATCTAATTGCCTTATAAATCAGGTGTAAAAAGGGACGTCGGGTGAACTAGGGTCTGAAAAGTAGATGGCTCCCAACAGGGTTGTCTGTGGTTGATTAACTTAACTTCGTCTAGCGGCGGTGCCGCCTGTAGAGGTTGGGCTGCCCCACATATCTATATGGTCTATGTGCATACACCGTGTATCCCCTCAACAGGTCCTACCCCGGGGGTTGACTAACGTGTCGCAGTCAACGCAGCGATCCCGACGGGCGTCGACGCAGAGATCGCAAGCCTCTATAAATAGTAGGGGCCGGGGGATCAGAGGAGGACGAGGCAGAGGCAGAGGCAGAGGAGGTAGGGCAGCGTCAGCAGCATCAGCAGCGCCGCCGTCTTCAGCCGCAGAGGAAGTCATCCCGGCCACGCAGTCGCGGCCTCACAATGGCAGCCGCAATGGCAGCCGCCGGAATAACAGCCGGGCCGACTCAAAGTTACGAACTTTTCGGGGAAACTACAGAGATGCGTTTTTTTGAACGATTTGGCTGTGGCCGGGCTCGCGGGTTATTGCATTGTGTAGATAACTGTTAAATTCATTCATTATTTATTACGTTCCCTGACTTACACTGTAAATTTGGTGTGACGGAGGGAAGACCTGAAATGCGGTGCGAAAAAAGTAGCTATATTATGGATACTGTCCCAATAGCAATATGCGACTGTGCTAATAGCAATACTCTGTATTATATATTTTATTTCTTATTTTATTTTAATATTATTTATTTTTATTTTTATTTTTATTCTTATCTTTTATTAAATATATTACATTTCTTCTGAATTGTTCTTCTGTCAGCTGTTGGTAAGCAAACGTGAAAGACGCATTATAACGGTCGTGTTCTCTGGACTGCCGTCAATGTGGTCTAGGGTAGGCAAGAGACTGGTTGCTGGTGGATAAACCGTAGGTTTATGTTAGCAGAGCGGTTAAGGCGTCACTTACTAGGTAGTGTTACGTCTGGTAATAGTCAAGCACAGTGATGCGTAGCGAGTCAGGGTGATTGAGGTAACCAAGTTGTATTGATAGCTGAGTAGCTGCTCATACTAGATGTACACTTCTCAGTCGCCTATATACTAAGTGGATCACCCGGGCTCATGAAGCCCGCTGGGTGATCCGGAGTGATCCGTCCCAATTGGTCTTGTACGTCCGGGTTCTGCCAGTCCTGACCGCCCGGTCCTGCCTGGGGCATGACATGGGTCGTGACACGCATCAGTCGATGTAATGAGGCTGGCCCCAATGCGAATGCTCAATGGGCGCCGTGTGATAAGGTAGTATTGATAAACATAAGAGAGAAGTCCTTCTCGTCCGCTCCGGGCCCCTCACGTATGCGCGGTCACGTGACCTTCCCTGTGCTACGGGCACGAGCCTAATCCAGGAGCGCCCCCCAAGAGTCGGCATGCTCGATGTGGACGTGGAGCTGAGGCCAACCATGGTTTGCAAGGGCGCTGAGAATATCATCGATAATACCGGGCCACTCGGTCTCGTCAGAGGCATGATCGACTGTGATGTAGACTGTGATTGGGTTGTCATCGATGGCCTGTGAGTAGCCCAGTCGGAACAAGGCAATCGTCTCGAAGTGTGAGGATGTAGCTTCAAAAGCTTTCAGGCGGTCTTGAACCAAGGACTTGAGAGAAGGCCAAGCCGAGAGCAAGGCGGGGTTGTTGTCAACGAGGCCAAGATATTTTTCCATCATCATCTCTCTGGGGCAATCATTTCCACATCGAGTATGGCTCGCGGGAGAGCGGAGCTTTGGAACGTCTCGTCGATAAAATCCACCATCTCTCGTACGGCTCGTGGCCACGTCGCAAATGATTCATCATTCCATGTTGTAACGACAAATAACGTCCAGCGTGCAGAAGTCGCGTCACGAAGGGTGTGCCGGTATAGAATGTCCACGTCGGATTCATCGTCGAGAAGCTTGTATTTTTCCAGGATATCTTTGGCTCGATTCACGATGGCGCTCTCGTGGGTACGAATCGATTCTGGGCACTGTGCAGGTAGGGCCACGAGGGGAAGGTGACGGAGGTACGGAGAAGCAGTTCGAAAAGTTGTCTTGTAGATTGCACGGGCAGGGTTGGATTCCTCCGAGGAATTCTGATTTCGCCTGGACTGGGAGTCACTCGCCGATGGCGTAGCCATTGAGCCGTAGTAGTGCCCGGGTCCTCGAGGAGGATCCACCGTGCTGAGCTTGGGGCTGAGGTTTGAAGTCTGCGGACTCAGTATTAGGAAGTGAGAAATGAGGATTGTGAAGGAGTGAGGCTGAGGTGTTGGACGTAGGAGCCTATTGTTCCCCGGGACAGACGATCACAATCGGGAAGTTGAAACGAGCGAAGCGATACAGGTTGTCAGTACGTACCTTGCAGTCAGCCTTGGGCGGCTTAATTCCTTGTTGATCGGATCCGAAAGTGAAACTCTGCTGTAGTCACCTGGATCGAGTTCTGGCTGGTGAGGAAGACGAGAGAAGATTGAAGCCAGATGGAGTACGGGGCTAGAAAGGGTTTAAATAGGCAGAAAACGATGGCTCAATGACATCAAGGTGTTGTGACTCAACGACATCAAGGTGTTATGACTCAATGGCATCAAGGTACCACCGTTGTCAGTCGGAAAGATCGATACCTTCCATAGTGTCCATCAGGGATTAGGGAGGGAACCTATCCCTCAGTTGGACAGATTCATAGCGCGGCCACTTTGCTGACCAAGCTGATAGTTCCAGGGAAAGTTCAACCTAACATATTAGACTAACACCGCCATGTAGTTCCATTTGGTAGAGTGGGAACATACAAATGAGCTCCAACAATGCAACATTATGATCAACTAAAGAGACTTCAGTTGCTGATTGCGTGCCGGGTGGGTTTTCTGTTGGGTTCTCTACACAAGACGCTCTTGATGTAGCCGATGAAGGCGAAAGCTGGTGGGAGGCAACACCCGGGCAGATTTTGAGGGAGGCGTTTCCCTGCGGGGACCTGGAGGAGGACTTGAGTTCTTCAGTACCCTCATATCACACTTCACCAGTTCTTGTGGAACAGGAACAAGAGGGAACCATGGTATCTCTCCTGCAGGATCAACACAATGAAGACGTTTTGGATGCAGCCCAATCCCTTGAGCTCCTCAGAACCCCATCCTCACCCCAATCGAAACGAACGAGGCTGTCCAACAGCCCGCCACGGAGACGAAAACGTCAGAGAATTTTGCCAATAATACCGCCAAAGAGTTACGTTATGTACGATGGGCCGGTGACGCCGCAGTCGCAATTCGAGGATGTGGTTATGCCGCCATACATGGTGAAGGTTTTGGCTGAGATTCGCCCGATGATTTCAAGTGTCTTCGCCGAGTATTGCCAACCCGCCACGAAGGACAGCGAGAACGTCAGGGATAGCGACGACGATAGCGACGACGCCTGTTACACTGAACCGAAACTTACGAAACGATCTCGACGTGTCCATTTTCTTGGCAAAGCCAAAGCGCAAGCGTACACCAGTTCGCACTCTTCTGGTCCGCGAACCACTCTATCTTCATCCTTCCATCTCACAATGTTTCTTCTCAAATCCATTTTTGGCTCATGCATCGGATGGCATCGAGGGCCCTGCACTTCGACCAGTCCAGGCCGCTGATTGATCTCTTCCTCAACGGAAAATTTACCAGACTCTGGCTCCATGGTCTGATTGAGTTCCCTCGGTGGTTTCGGATCGGGCTGGGCTCCGGGTCAGGTTGATTAAACAAACACAGCAGCTTGATCCGAAATCCTCTCGAACTGTTGCAAAGTATGGCGCGTACCGGTTCGCTGCCTGTCCATAGCATGCGCCCTCCGCTTTATAATAATGAGGGAAGCCTGGAGGTCATGCGCGACTTGGGCAGCCACGCACATGAGCACGTAATCAGCGCCCCACCACTTCGACTCGGGATACAACTGGATTGTAGTGCCATTTTTAGCAGCCAGGCTGGCAGTATATAACGAGGCCGAGTCCTTTGTCTCAGCAAGAAACTTTGATTAACTTTCATCCCCTGCGAGCACGTTATAATAAAACGACCTCTTGAGCAACCAGCTAGGAAAGTCGACCCCCAGCCCCTCCCACATGATACAAATACCCCTAATAGTGGACACCGACCAATTACCGAGCGTTTGAACTGAGACGACGATGACGAGAGACCGGACTCTACAGAGTTTGAACTGAGTGATGGTGATGTAAATGAGTGTTGTATTAAGCGAAAAGGACAATACTGAGCGGAAGTAGTGCGAGTGAGAGAGTAGCAGTTAGACGCCAAAGAACAACGAGCGCTATAGAATTATCAACCACTCAGTTTAAATGCCTAGACAATAACGCCTTACCCTGTAGCAGCTTAGTGAAATACGGTTACCCAAAGGGGCAAAAGGAAGGTATCTCCGTAAATAACAGAGTTATATGTAATTAAATTACTTACTTAGTGAAAGGAAGCCCTAGGGGCTTTCTTTGCAGCTATTATAGTACAGTACTAAAGTACAGTATGTAGGACAGTAATACTATACCACTATCTTACGTAACCGGATTTATCTCTATTCTTTACCCTCCCTCTTATACAATAATCCCTCCTATTAAATACTATAATAGGTAGATACCTCTTATTACGGTCTAGGTTAAGACCAGGCGGTTATAACCGGCAGAATCTCTGTGGACCCACTTTTCACTATAGGGTACAGTCTTACGACTGTACCCACTTTTCCCTATATGCCTATTAGTATAACCCATTATACAGATAAGTTAAGTATTAGTGCTCTACTTATGACTCTTATTAATAAGACTAACAGTCTTATTAATAAGTATTACAACAGAACTACTAAGACTACTAATTGCTATTTAGTATATAGATACTTATTTAGTACTTCTATAGACAGATAGCCTTACTAGCTATTAATATATTTAGTTATATTAAATCTACTATTCTACTATTATCAGACTGTAATCTATATTGCTTACTATAACGTTCTAATCCACTTAATTATAAACTATATACTTTAGACTTACTCTATACCTCTAGGTTAGATCTAATTGTTATATATTAATAGCTCTTATTCAGTATATTACTATATCGACTTAAGTAATATCTTAATTTAGTTACTATAGCTCTAATAACTCTATTAGCCAGTACTTCTGCCTTCTCTAAGGGAAAGGGCATTCTATACCTAAAGACCTTTAAGGACTATAATAGCAATAATACTATAGACAATAAGGAATTCTTTTCAGATAAAGATAAAACTAATAAAGAACTTAAGAAGTTATATAAGGAGAATCTTTAACTTTATTAAGGAGTAGACATTTTAACTGATACAGCTAAAACTAATAAGGTAAATAATAATAAGAAGTTTTAGGCTCTATATAATAAAATATAGACTTTTTATATAGCTCTAATAACTACTTTAAATTTAATACTACTAGTAACTATTATAGTATTAAAAAGAATATATTATTAATCTTACTAATAAGTAACTTACTATTTATACTAAATAAGCTTAATATATAGAATAATTTAATAGCTTTATTATTACTTTAAGTATCTTTAGACTTTATAATATTAAAGAAACTATTAAACTATTACAGCTAAGAAAGTTTAATAGAACTCCTAAGGAACTTAAAGAGTATCTAATAGAACTTAAGTTCTACTATATATACTATCTAACTGTATTTAGCAGTAAACTATTAAAGGTCTAATATACTATAAGACTACTAAAAGATAAGGTCTAATAAGAAATAGACTTAACTCTAAGAGATTTTATAGAAAACTTATCTAACTAATATAAACCTAAAATAACTATTTTATTTAACAGCTTTAATATATATAAGTAGCTACTTATAAATATATATAGAGAATAGAATAAGAAATATAGTATATTTATTTAGATCTAAAAGTTAATATAGATTAAAGTAGTATTTAAGTATCTTATAGAATTTAGATATCTATTTATAAAGTTTAACTAGATAGATAAAAATATAATAGATAAATTCTATTAAGAATTAAAAGATAAAGTTAAGAATAAGATTTATAAAATTCTTAATCTACTAACTAAATTTAATATCTATATATATCTTTATATTACTATTAATAACTAATTATTTAAATAATATATTGAGAAATAAAGAAAGAATTCTAAAGGTTAAAAAAATAAAAAGAATAACTCTAACTAAAGTAAAAAGTACTAAAGTAATACCTCCTATAGGATAGTACTAAAACCTATAGAACTAAAAGCTATCTAAAAGAACTATTTAAAAGTTAAGTACTAAAACTGTAAAAAGATAGACTACTTTAAAAGTAAGTATTACACTTTAAAATTTAACTAGAAGTATAAGTCTATACTAGAAGGTAAGTATATATAATTTACTAATTACTAGTATTCTAATAATAATAAATCTTAAATTGCTATTTAATTTAAGATTCTTACTATAACTTAAAGTAAATATAATAGAGGGTATAATAGAATCTATAAGTATTGTAATTAGGAGTATAAGTGCCTTAATAATATACTACCTTTTAAATTCTGTAACTAAAGGCTAATAAAAAAGATTAAGAATAATATTAGAGAGAAGATATAAAAACAAGCTGTATAGTACTAAAAGATAAATACTAAAACTAAGGAGGAATAATAAATTAGACTGAAAAAAAAGAGAAAAAGTATTTAGAAAAATAATAAAGATATCTAGAGACTAGTTTCTACTTAAAATAATACTAGTACTATAACTAACTTATCTAATAAAACATCTTATACTATAGCTATAGTATAATAAGGAGATTTAATTTTAGATAGATAGCTTTAATCTATTATATTACTTTTAAGCAGTAAGAAATAAAAAGTAAAAATATCCAGAAAATATAAAGAAAAAGATAAGCTTTAAAGGTAATTCTATACTAGAGAAAAAAATATCTTTTAGGTATACTCTAAATAAAAAGCCTGCTTAATAAGAAATATTAGTCTATTAGTAGATAACTAGAATATTATTACTCCTGCTAATAAATACTTAGAAATAGAAGATAAATAAAACTCTAAATCTAGCTATAGAGGATACTAAACTTTTAATAACTTTAGAAGCTAAATATAGAAAAAGCTAATAGAGATATATAATAATCTTATAAATAAATAATAAGAACCCAATAAAAATACTAATATCTATATCTATATCTATAATATATAACTAGAATGTAATCTATACTATATAGTTCTAAAGAAATAAGAGAATAATAACTTAAGGATAGCAGTAATATACTCTAACTATAAGAAAATCTTATAGATATTATATATTACCTGTATATATCTAATATATAAAAAAAATAAAATCTATTATAACTATTACCCTATATAAGTTAATAATAAACTAATTTAGAGACTCTACTTATAGAAAGAACTTAGGTATTTTTAAATTACTAAATAGTATATAAGAGTTAGTATTATATAACTAGAGAATAAAAGAGATCTTTTTCTATTTAGATATACTAAATATATTAGTATTATTAAAGAATATAAAACTGAAGAATATTATATATATAAATAATAGAAGATAAGGGAATAGTGTAGATATAAAAATAAAGATATTACTAACTATAGTACTAAAAAGGCAGTATAATATAATAATAAGAACTGTAAGAAATACAGTTAGAAGATTTAAGATAAATTCTAATATATTAAATATATAATATATAAGAACTATAACTTTAATAACTATAGAGGAATAAGCAGCTTTAATTAAGTCTGAAAAAGTAAGATAGAAGATTAAAAATAAAAAGGGATAACTTCTAACTGTAAAAATAAAGAACCTATTTAGAATACTTAATCTTATTTAGTATAAAATATAATAACCTGTAAAAAGCTTAGATATCTATAATACAGTACTAAAATATAAGAGATTTAAACCTATATTAACAGAATATATAGAGAAGAATTTAACTTTTTAACTTAAACTAAACTTAATTAAAATAACTAAGCCTAATATTAATAACTTTAAGAATAAAAAGAACTAAAGCTATCTAGATAAAGATATAAAGAATACTTCTATAAAGAATACTTTTAAGATAATTATAAAGAATATATAATAAATAATAAATACTATCTGTAGAAGAGTAATAGGCAGGCAATATATATAAGAAAGAACCTTCTCTAATAAAAGCTCTATATATAATAAAATTAGTAAAGAAAAAAAAGATACTTAAACTATAAGTATAAGTTAAGAGTATATAGCTTACTGTATTAGTAGATAGTAAAGTAAAAGTAAACTATATTAATCCTACTGTAGTTAATTAGCTAAAGCTAAAATAGAAAGATAAAAAGTAACTCTATATAGTATATAACTTTAAAAGCAATCTATTTAAGTATAATAATAAATAGATAACCTATAAGGTTAATTACCTTTAAGGTTTTTATTAACAGTAAGAATTAGAAAGTTACTTTTAATATTATATCTATAAGATATTATAATATTATTTTAAGCTATCTATAGCTAAGGAAATATAACCTATAACTAAACTAAAAAACTAGCTAGATATATATTAATTTTAATAATATCCTCTTTAGTAATAATAAAAATAACTTAAATAAAAATAAGAGATTTTTAATTCTAACTTCTAAAGATAGTAAGAGTGAGGATTAATATAAAGATATAATAGATATCTTATTATCCCTAAAAGGAATATAATATAAATATCAGAAAGATAAGAAAATATAACTCTAAAGAATAATTAAATACCTTTAATAGCAGTTTATATAAATAAATAAAAACCTTAAAGATTATAAAAAAATACCTAAAGAAGAATAACTTAAGAATATATTAGTATAGTATTATATCTATAAGAAACTTTTTATAGAAGAACTTAAGATAGAACTACTTAAATTTAATTAATAGAATTATAAAATTATACTAAAAGATAAAATAATATCTATATTTTATAAAATCTTTAACCTTAATAAAATATAACTTAATATACTTAAAGAATATATTAAAAATATACTATAGAAAGAATATATTAAAATCTTTAAGTTATTAGCTAGATATTTAGTTATATTTATTCCTAAAAAGAATAATAAGCTCTAACTTATTATAAACTACTAATAATTAAATAATATTATACTTAAAGACTAAATTTTATTACTTCTTATTATAGAGCTTAAAAACTAACTCTACAGTAAGAAGGTATTTATAGTATTAAATCTAAAGGAAGTATATAATTTTATCTATATTAAAGAAGGATATAAATAGAAAACTGCCTTTTAAATTAAGTTTAGACTTTATAAATATCTTATTATACCCTTTAGACTTATAAATATACTAGCTATATTTTAATAAATAATTAATAATATACTATATAAGTATCTAGATATATTTATTATATACTACTTAAATAATATTCTAATCTTTTTTAATATAGAAGAAGAATATATAGAATATATCTATAAAATACTGTAAGTACTTTAAGATATAAAACTACTAGTTAAACTAAAGAAGAGTAACTTCTATACTATAGAAGTAAAGTTTCTTAGATATATTATCTCTTATAATAAAATTAGAATAGATCTAAAGAAAATTACTACAGTTAGTAAATAGCTGAAATTAATAAATATTAAGAAAGTATAATTTTTCCTTAGATTTACTAATTACTACTAACGATTTATTAAGAACTTTAGTAGCTATACTATATTACTTACTTATAGAACTTACTAAGAAAGAAGTAGACTTTTAATAGAATACTACTATAGAAAAAGTATTTAATATTATTAAGAATATTATCTTAAGTGAGTTAATACTAGTAACTTTTAACTTTAAATAAGAAATTAAACTTAAGATAGACTTATTAGACTTTATATAGAGCGCTCAAATTAATTAAAAGGATAATAATAAACTGTTATACTCTATTATCTTTTTCTCTTATAAAATATATAGTACTAAACTTAATTACTCTATTTATAATAAAGAATTTCTTATAATTATTAACTTATTTAAGAAATTTTAATACTACCTTTTAGAAAGTAAGTATAAAATTAAAATCTATACTGACTATAAGAATATCTTATATTTTATAACTATATAAAAACTTAGCAGATAATAATTATAATATACTGAATATCTCTTAGAATTTAACTATATAATTATTTACAGAAAAAAATTAGAAAATAGATAAGCTAATACTATTAGTTAATAAGCTAACTTTAATATCAGTAAGCTTAAAATAAATAAATAGATTCTTAACTTTAATACTAAAGGATATCTTAAGCAGAAGTATATTATAAGTATATAAAAAACACAATCTTAACTTAAATACTTAAGCTTAATTTACAGAGATAGCTCTATATAAAACTTTATAGATTAAGCTTATAGATATACTAAAGAAATTAGATATTAAGATGGATATATTATTATTTCTTACTACTATTAGTATTAAATAGTATAAGACTTATATAAAAAAGGACTATATAATAAAAGTATTAATATACTATACTAGTTTGTTACTAAAATATATAATATATATAGCCTTTAGGATATACTCTAGTATATAATTAATAATTACCCGGAATATTTAGGAAAAACTAAAAAGAAAACTCTAGGAAATATCTATATTACTATAAGTAATAGTAAACTTTATAACTGAATTTAGCAATATAATAACAAGCTGCTTCCAGATGAAAAAACAGATAAACTGTAAGTCTCTAAAGAACTATAGTACTGACTTATATAGGAAATATATAAATATCTATTATATAAATATTAGGAAGTTAATAAAATCCTTAAATAAGTTAGAATAATATACTAATTTCCTAAGATAAAGATAGTAGTAAAAAAAGTTACTAAGTAATATCTATTATATAATAAAATTAAGACTTAATACTATAAACTATATAGAAAATTATAGCTTCTGCTAGTTATTAAGTAACCTTAGGATTCTATTACTATAAATTTTATTATAAAATTACTTCTATTAGAAGACTTTACTACTAAAGTTATATATATAATAGTATTCTTATTATTATAGATAGACTTATAAAATTTTTCCTATTTTATATCCTACTAAGAATTAACAGATATAGAGCAGTTTGTCTATATCTTTCTGTAAAATATTGCTAGTATTTATAGGCTTCTAATAGAGATTCTCTTTAATTAAGAACTACTATTTACTTTTAAGTTTTAATAAAGCTTAATAAACTATATAGAATTAAATTACTAACTTACTATAGTATTTTAAGTATAAGTTAATAAATAAATAGAATAAATAAATTAAATATTAGAATAGTATTTTTAATACTATATTAATTATAAATAGAATAACTGAATTAAAGAGCTTCTAACTGTATAGCTAAGCTATAATATATTAGTATATAAAAGTATAAAGCTTACTTTAGTATATACTAACTTTAAATTTACCTTTAATATATATAGAATAAGCTAAAATAGATTAATTATTCCTAAAGCTATTCTTATAATAGAAAAATTAAAAAATCTATATAAAGAAATAAAAATAGAACTTAAATTTGTTAGAAACTAAATAAAAAAATACTATAACTCTAAAAGGATAAAAAGATTATTCTTTTAGGAAGAAGATATAGTTCTTTTTATAATAAAAAATAATAAAATAAAATAATAAAATAAAAAACTGAACTATAAATATATTAAACTCTATAAGATTCTTAAAAAAATCTTAGAAAATAACTACTAGTTAGACTTACTACTAAAAGTTAGACTTTATTCTATATTCTATATCTCACTTCTTAAGAGTATAGAAGGTACTATTATAGCTAAGTTTAGTAATAAATATAAAATAGAGGTTAAAGGACTTAAGGAATATAAAGTTAAGAAGATTCTGGAAATATAAAAAACTAATAGACAGACTAAATACTTTATTAAATAGAAAAACTACTTAGAAAGTAATAACTAGTAGAAACTAGCTAAAAGTATTACCTATATATAATACCTTCTAAAAGACTTCTACTAGTAATACTGAAAATAGATAAAATTAAATTATTAAAATCTAAAGAACTTCAGTTAATAAGATTAGTATAAACTAAAAACTATATAGTAATAACAGCCTCTAAATTTATATACTCTACAGTATTTAATTTATCTAATAAATAAGTACTATAATAGATAAGTTTCTTACTATAAAAGATAATTTAGTTTTACTACTTTTATAAATAAGCTAGATAATTTAAACTGTCTGTAATTTCCTTTTAAATAGCTTTAAGTATTTTATAAGACTTTAATAAAGCTTCTTTAGTAGCTTTCTTCTTACACTTAATATAATACTTTTCTATAATAATTTAATTTACTATTTTTATTTATTAGAACTCTAGGAATATAGAAAATACTAGTATATATACTGATAACTATTAAAATACCTAATATATTATAAGTTTTACTCTAATAGATACACTTTAAATAACAGTTTTAATATTATTATAATATAATAATAAAACTTCTTTATTAAGTAAAAAGAATAAAGTATACTATTATAACTAAACTCTTTATTAAGTAGAATTTAAGCGTAATAAGCCTCAGTTAAACTCTTTTATTTTTTAGTAGATAATCTTTTAGAAATATAGCTAAATATTATATTAGTATTTTAAATAGATAAAGATAACGAAATAAGTACTAATTAATATCCTTAGGGGCTATAGTTTTATATATAGATCTTAAGAATTAGACTATTAAAAGAAAAATATTATATTATAGCTTAAGTTAAAATTAGGCAGTTATAACTAGCAGAATTCCTATAGACTTACTTTTTACTATAGAGTACAGTTTTATAACTATACTTACTTTTCTCTATATACCTATTAGTATAACCTATTATATATAGATAAGTTAAGTATTAATACTCTACTTATAACTCTTATTAATAAGACTAATAGTCTTATTAATAAGTATTATAATAAAACTACTAAAACTACTAATTGCTATTTAGTATATAGATACTTATTTAGTATTTTTATAGATAGATAGCCTTACTAGCTATTAATATACTTAGTTATATTAAATTTACTATTTTATTATTATTAGACTGTAATCTATATTACTTACTATAATATTTTAATCTATTTAATTATAAACTATATACTTTAGATTTATTTTATACCTTTAGGTTAGACCTAATTGTTATACCTCTATAGGTAAAAACTGCTATATAAAGTATTTAAAAGAGATTAAAAAGTCTAGAGAGTTAAAAGTAAAAAAAAGAAAGAAATAGAAAGTAGTAAAAGTTTTATTCTATTAGTTAAATAGTATTAAGCTAGAATAAGAAAAATAGTATTTTTAATAGCTTAAGATTTTTATATTAAATTTAAGCTTTTTAGTTAAGTTAGATTATAAAAGCTAGAAAAAGCTATTAGAGCTATAGTAGCTTAAAATACTATAAGAATTATAATAGTTTAAGATACTATAAGAGTTATAATATCTTACTTATAGATATAAGAAAGTAAAATATACTCTATTTTAAAAAGCTTAAAAAAGTAATTATAGCTCTCTTTAGAAAGAGACTTTATAAGGCTATTAATAGCTATTTTCTTAATATTAATATAGTAGATTTTAATAATATTAATTTTAATTTTACTATAGAAATAGTAATAGTTAATAGTAATAATATATATAATAAGTAAGTAGGCTAAATAAATAAGTAGGCTAAAAATCTCTTAATCTCTTATCTTTTTAATTAATTAATTAATTCTTAACAACTAAAAATATCTTAATTAAATAAAAAAGAAAATATCCTTCTTACTCTTTAAGCCCTTTAAAATAACCCAAAATTAAATATCTAAAGTACTGCAGAAATCTATAATATATATTATAATACCTTATATTACTAGCAGACAGATATATACCGTTTTAACGCAATACTATCCCTAAATTATATAAGCTATTTAATCTAGAGGAGCAGATTATTATTTAATTTATCCTCAACCTAAATTTATAAGAATTTCCCCTATAACTATATAGTATTAAAGAAATAGCTAACTGACTGCTTACTAACTGCAATATATTATCTGTCAGTAAGCACTAAACTTCTAACTTCATTAAGTAACAACTAGACCTTAAGATATATATTTTTTTTATAAATACAACTATTAGAGAGCTAAATATAAAGATCTAACTATTATTTGCAATTAGTTCTAACTTATAGAGAATATAATTGCAAAAAATATAGTATTAACCTAGCTGATATCTATAACTTTAATAAGACTGGCTTTATAATAGGTATAATTATAAGCAGAATAGTTATTATAGATACAGATAGATATAGAAACCTAAAATTAGTCCAGCCTGGAAACCGGAAATAGATTACAGTTATTTAGGCGATTAATACAGAAGGCTGGGCAATTGTAAGGGTTGGTCTCACCAGGGTGATACAGTAGATGTGATAGGGTAGGTATGACTGTATTGTAAAGCGTTTACTTGACGAGTGCAGAACCCGCACTCGCCGGATGGCCCTTTAAAGGGGCCCCGCTAGCTGACTAATAGCTAGGCTAGCTAGATGGGTGCGCAACCGTGCGCCACTCTTACAATTATCTCCCCCCTCTCACAAGCCTCGTCCCGAGGCGTAGTATTAACCTCTGGGGAAGCTTGATATAGTAGCTTGTGTGGTCGTCGTGTAGTCTCCGGAATCGGCCGGACTCGGTGTGTTGCGGGGCGGGGTTGTTATTGTTGTTGTTGTTGGTCCGAGCGCCCGGCGAGTTGCGGCCGGACTGGCGTTGGCCCGCTATTCCGGGGTCAATGTTTATTGTTATTCCCGCTCGTGCAGGGTTCCGGCTTCTCTTCTTTCTCTCAACACCACCGCCAACACCATCTTGTGTGTCCGCCGTCGTGTTTCGTCTCTTCTCCCAAGTCTCTCAACTTTTCTCGACCTTTCCGAACCTTTTTTCCCCGTCGTCTATTTGCCCTTCGCCCGACGAGTTACCGCCGAGATGTCTGTCCTTGCAGTTGCCTAAAAGGTGTTGGAGGAGTTCGAAACTTGGTCTCAGGCCGACTTCCCGTTTCCCGACGATGAATTCCGGGGCATAAAGGATGGGGTCGCGCCCTGTTCGTACTGTTTGATGCAGAAGTATCACTCTTTCTCCTATGCTTGTACGTATGGCTTTTTGTCTTCTCGTTGCGCCGTTTGTGAGGCGTCCAACTAGAAATGCGGTGCAGTAGGTGTTCGCCCAGTATTCGTCGTTTGTCCGTTGAGTGTTCTAACCATCCCAGATCCCCGTTGAGCTTGTGGGTGCTGCCCGATGGTACTAGAACTACCTGAACTGGCGTGCCTTCTAAGATTAGTCCGACACTATGCCTTCTCCCTCCGACTTGGGACGATGGAGAATTGTCCAGTCTGTAAAGGCAGCTTCGGCTGTATAGTGCCATCTTCTTGAATTTGTCAAGAACCCGGCGGGCGTCCGCAATACGGACGCTGGATACTCTGCGCTTTCGTACCAGGAGGCGTTATGTTCCTCCCAGTTGGTCAAGCTCCAGACTGACCATATGGTAAGTTTCTATCCCTCTTGTCTTTGCTATTGTTAATCATTTTTAGCTGGGATTGTTGTCTGGTGTGTCTGCAGCTGAGCTGCAGGAGCGGTCGGACTTAACCACCCCTCTTTACCGCCGCGAACCTGTCCGGGCTCAGGCCCTTCTCTCGGCGTTCCGTCGTCTGTCGGTGGCCGAGCACACGGCCGTTACTTCTGTGCCCTCCGAGGGTTCTTTGTTGGCGTATTCCGATGATTTTTCGGCGTCCATTAAGGCCGCTATCCTTAAGTACCGTGGCAACGATGCTCCCACCCCTCCTGTTGTTTTTGCTGGCGCTCCTTCTGTCCGCCGTGGTGCTGCTGGTGGTCTGCCTGCTGTGTCTCCCGCTGTGCGTCGGGCTACCGCTTGTCCACCACCCGAGGAGATTGATGAGGAGGAGGAAGAAGAAGAAGAGGAAGAGGAGATTGAGGATGAGCGTGAGGAGGAGGAGGAGGATGAGTTGGCTAATTTGTTTGCGTCCCACTCTGGATGGATGCTGCCTTGTGTTGCGTTGCTGCCGACTTGCAAGCCGAAGGCTTCTGTCTTGCCTAAGACTCCTGTTCGCCTAAGGTCTGTTGCTCGCTCGGCGAGTGTTTCTGTCCGCCGCAGTAGCCGCGCCCGTAAGACCCCGCTAAATAGGGGAGTGTCTCTGGTTGTGTTTTTTGTGGTTGTGTTTTTTTCTGGTATTTAGTCCGTCCTTAGGTTAGGGTATTTAAAATACAGTGTCTAAGTTCGTATACTTGTTGTATGTTCTGCGAGTAATAGCTGTATCACTTATTATCTTACTTCCAGTGACTTTGCTTCTTTTGGCGGTAATACCTCTAGATTGCTTGTAATGTATTTATTAAGTGTTCTAGTGGTTTCCAAGTGTTATATTCCACTGGCCATCCTGTCTATTTTATCAGGTAGAAGGTATTGTCTCCAACCTTCTTATCGGCCATAATTTCTTCTACTTCCCACTTATTTTTGTCTTCTTCTAGTTTGGGGAGGTTCGTTAAGTATCCGTCAAGTGCTTATCGAGCTTCCGGCTATAGTTCCAGGAGTGAGACTGAGAATACATTATGCATGCGTCTGTATTGTTCGGATAAATGGACCTAATAGGCCTGTTTTCCGATTCTTTTGGCGATAGCAACCTTAATATACTTAGGGGCTAGTTTGCGGTATTTGAATCGGAAATTCCTTATAGAGAGGCCTACGGTCTGCCCTACCCGATATTCCTGTGCTTGATGTCTCTTGTTATAGTATTTGGCCTGTGACTCTACTGCCTGTTGCCATGCCTCTCGTGCTTCGGTGCGTACTCGTTAAAGGGTTACAATACGCTCGATGACTCCCTAAACTGAAGTCTTGGAATGTTAGGGTGTATATTCCACGATTCTGGGGTGATATCTGTGTAGTGCCTCTATTGGAGAGACTCCAATGGTACTGTAGCGACTATTGTTATATATAAATGCAGCCTCCGGCAACTGTACTGCCCACTGCAGTAGTGAGTTACCCGCATAGATTTAGAGGTATCTTTCTATAATTTGGTTTATTCTTTCAGTCTGACCGTCTGTCTGCAGGTAGTATGCAGTTAACATTCATTAAGTGGTTACCTATTCTATCATAAGGTCTCCTCAGAATTAACTTATAAAGAGCTTATCTCAGTTACTAACAATACCCTCTAGGGTTCCATATCGGCATTCCATATGCTCATAGATCAACTGTGCCAGTTAGGCTGCTATTAAGGTCTTCTTATATAGCAAGAAGATTACAAACTTAGTCATACAGCATATAATCACCAGAATTATATTGTATTCTTTGCTATCTGCCCGAGCACTACTTGGCAACCCTATAATAAAGTCTATACTTATTTCTTAGAACAAGTAAGCTAGTAACAGTAGGGATTGCAACGTGCTGTAGGGCTTATGCCTTGGCGTGTGTACTCCAAGATAATATTGACATCTAGCAGTATATTCTGCTATATTGTCTCCAATTAGGTTCCAATAGAACTTTCAACTGATTAGCTTAAGGGTCTTCTAAGCTCCTATATACCCGGCTCTTAGGTTATTATGGTATCTGTATAGGATTTCCAATCTTAATGCTTCTTGTACAGGAATCATAAGTCTACCCTTAAAGAAGAGCGTGCCCTATTCGTCGTAATAGTATCCTCCCGACTTATTACTGGTTGCCCGTCGAACTTTCTCTGACTGTAGCTGACAGAACTGGTCTCCAGCCTGCAGTCCTCAGACCAGTCCTTCCAACTTTGCAGAAGGTTGCAATAAGAATACCGTTTCGCCCTCTATCAACTCTTCTATAATAGGGCGTGGGATATATTGCTCCGGATTAATAACCCCAGCTTCAGACGAGTCCTTCGGACTTCTGCGAGAGGTCTGCTTTTGCTAAGTATTCTCCGTTTAGTCTGTTGTTACTTGAGCTCTTTTAGTACTTTTTGTGATAACGGAGATCGATACTTCTGGCGTCTGACTTTCTTCGGTGGTGTTCCGATTTCGGTCTTGGGATGAGGGTACCTGTATCTTGACTTAAGGTTTAGTGGGGCCTATTAGGCTCGCCTATACTGCTTGTATGTATGCCTTAGTAACTTCTATCCTCCCCTTCAATCTACTAATTGTTCGTCGGATATCCGGTGGGAGTTTGTTGACTATGTGTAGCTTCTGAGCTAGTGTGGGAAGTATATTATTGTACTTTACTTCTCTTTCTATGTAGTCTGGTCGACGAGAGATTCTATTAGCTGGGTTTAATTTCCCTGGCTGATACTTAATATTAAAGTTAAATGGTGTTAATCTGTACACCCACCTAGCTAGTCTTCTGTAAAGATCTCTAGCTGGTGCCTTAATAACCTTTTTGAGGGCTTTGTGGTCTGTTAACAGAAGGAACTTTTCTGATAACCTAAGGAGGTAGTGACTCTAGTGTTTTAGGCTCTTAATAATAGCTAATAGTTCTTGCTGTCTAATGCCCCAGCGATGCTCTATATTAGAGAGCTTCCTAGACCAGTATGCTACTGGCCTCTATTGGTCCCTATGTAACTGGGTTAGGATGCCTAAGACTGCTTTTAGTGATATATCTGTCTCTATCCGGCTTTATAGCTTTAGGTCCTAATATCTTAGGATAGTTGCTGAGTAGAATGCGGATTTTAATGTTTGGAATGCCTCTTTTTGTTCTGATCCCCAAAGGAAACCCGTCTTCTGGTTCTTGGTCTTTAGGAGCTCTGTTAACGGTGCTGTAATCTTAGAGTACCTAGGAATGAACTTGCAGTAGAAGTTGTAAAATCCTTAGAAGACTTGGATATTCTTTACACTGGTAGGCGTCGGCTATTTGGCTACTGTTTGAACTTTTGACGGATCTATACCTAGGCCTTCTTAAGTAATCATATACCCTAAGAACTTAACTTCCTGCTGGTAGAATGCATACTTAGACAGTTTTGTATATAGCTGGAACTGCTGTAGTCTTTGCAATACTTCTCTGATATCCTTAGTATGTTGTTCTTGTGTCTGCGAGTATACTATAATATCGTCGAGGTATGTAATGCAGTGGGTATCTAGTAATCCGGTGAGTGTCTGGTGGATGTATGCCTGAAAGGTAGCAGGAGTGTTAGTTAGCCTAAATGGTATAACTGTATACTTGAAGTGTCTGTATCTGGTGCGGAAGGCTGTCTTCTAGCGGTCTTCCTTTTTGATCTGGATTCTGTGATAGGCATTCTGGATATCAATCTTTGAGATCTACTTCGCTCCTGATAGTCTATTAAGGAGATTGCCAATTAATGGCAGCGGGTAATGGTTCTTAACCGTTACGGCGTTTAGACTATGATAGTCTATGTAGATTCTGATCCCTCTGTCCTTCTTAGGTACGAAAAGAATAGGGGCTCTAGCTCTACTCGTAGAGTGATGGATCTGCCTATTCTCTATGTTCTCGGCGAGATACTCGCGAACGATGGCTGCCTGTTTCTCGTTGGTGGGGTATGCCTGTCCTAACGGCGGTTCTTTGCCCTCGAGCAGCTCAATTGAGTGCTCGGCTCTATCTAGGAGAGGTATCTTCTTTGCAGCTTCCTCGCTGAAAGTTTCTCGCTCTGACTTGAGCTCTGAGGGTAGGGTTCCTGCATCCTTATCTTGGGTCTCGCCCAAGGCGACTATTGGCTGTTCATTCGGCGAGAGTATGCTGTGTGTGTATATAATGTATGCCTTCTCTTCTGTGTCCACTAGGTCTCTAGCGAAGGATATTGGATCCTGCAGTGAGACGGGTGTATAGCTCCATGAGCATGTGTGGGTGTCGATAATAATCCCTTTATCTCCTATAGCCTCAGAAGATAGAAGCAGATCACTAGCTCCCTTAGGGCGTGATGCTTCCATAAACAGGCGTCGGATTTTCCTTGGGAACCCTTGATGGTTTATTAGGAAGAAGGTCAGCCAATACACCGGTGGTGCTGGCGTAATGTCCCCATTGAAGCTTTGTAGGCTTGGGGCTTGCCACTTCTTAGTAGCTTGTAGACCTAGTCTCTGTACCAGTCTCTTCTTCGTCGAGTGCTCGGAGGATAAGTGCTTGTCCTCGGACGATTTGACCGATAGGAATCGGCTTGGGTTCCGGCGTTGAGGTCCTTGTTGGAGATCTTATGCCTCCTTGTTTCCCGAAGAGTCTAATTCTTCAACTCGTTGTTCAATAGATTGGATATCTGCCGGCTTGGAGTACGGGGTGTGTTTTGCCTGCGGCTGGTTCTTCTGTAACTTTGGGCAATCCGGGGCATAGTGACTGCGTCGGTTGCACTTATGATATTGAATGTCTGCGAGATTGGGTTTCGTGGATTGTTCGCCGTATAGTTTGTGATCTCTGCTTCCCGAACGGTTGCTTTCTGTTCCTCTAGATCGAAAGGAGTGGCTTCCTCGGCCTCTAGAAGGGAAGGTTCTTCCTCTTGGCGAGCTGCTTGAAGATTCTGGTCGAGGTGCTTTGGACTGTCTGTTTTGTCTATTGCCGGAATGGCTTCTTTTCTGGCCTTGTTGTTGGTTACTGGGGCCAAAGTGCTGCTATAGGCGTTGGGCTTTTTGAGCTAACTCTTGAGCCTGCAGAATGTCGATCTGCATCTTGTGGATCTCCCTCTTTATTCTTGGCTGAAGGCTAAAGTAGTATTGATGAGCTAAGATTGTATTGTCCTCTAGCTGTATAGTACCCAAGGAAGTATGGATAGCTCTCTATGTATTGAAGTAGTCTATAGGCGACTGCTCGGGGTGTTGCTGTAGTTCTATAAGATTATTCCGGAGCTCGATCTCTCTCTATTTGGGGTCTATATGCTATTTCCGAAGGAAGTCCGTGAAGTCCTTCTATACGGGATTCGTCAGGCTCTTGGCGTGTGCCCGCTATTGGGTTTGCAATGTTGTGTACAGTTTGGTCATAGACCAGCTGATCTTCTGATGGTCTTCTGCTGCTGCCCTAAGGTTATTAGCATTCCTAACAGCTTGAATCCAGTCGTCTGTTTCCATACTGCTTGTGTTTTCTTAAAGGGTAGCACAGGCATATAGGGGTGCCCATTTGTATTCCTTCAGGGCCCTAGGTCCCGACCCTTTTGACATCTGCTCAAGCAGTCATACTTGAAACGCTCAATCTTCTTATCTTTAGGCTTCAAATCGTCAGTCTGATGCTTCCTGTTAGGCTGTTATAGCCATCAGGAGTATTTGTATGAGGGTCGACTCGCAATTGGGCTCGTGTGAACGATGAGTGCTTGTCGAACGGCCTTGTGACTGGGATCGATATGGTAGGGTCGCGTGATGTTCCGAGAGTTCGGAATTATAAGAGGATCGGCTCCAAGACCTGCCGCGTGTGACGAGGTCTGGTTCCTCTGTGGGTTCTTCCGGTTGGCTTTCTCGAATGAGGGTTTCAATCTCTTCCTCGATTTGAGGCTGGATTTCCTCTCTTCCTTCGGTGCCCGATACATTGGGTTCTTCTTGCATGGCGGTGAGCGTCCGTAGTTCGCTCGCCGTACGTCCGCTACATCCGGTGGCGCTTCGTGTCCCTCGCATCTTGTGTAACGCGCTGGTGACCCGGTAGGGTGTAGAAGTGAACGAATTGTAAGGGTTGGTCTCACCAGGGTGATACAGTAGATGTGATAGGGTAGGTATGACTGTATTGTAAAGCGTTTACTTGACGAGTGTAGAACCCGCACTTGCTGGATGGCCCTTTAAAGGGGGCCCCGCTAGCTGACTAATAGCTAGGCTAGCTAGATGGGTGCGCAACCGTGCGCCACTCTTACAGCAATCTAGCTGTTTATTGTAGTTACAGGCCAATATCACCTTACTAGCTGGTATCAGAAAAGTAACCTCTCAGGCGATTGAGCTATTATAATAACTCAAAATAGCTGGACTAATAATAAGACGGATCTTAAGTAGCTTAAGCACTTTAATCAGTATATAAAAGATTAATTAACTGGTCGCTATTATCTTTTAATCCTCAATAGGCATAAAAGTTACCACTCTATCAACTTTAAGAAATATTATAAAGAGAATAATATTATTATGTTTTATATACTGTCTTATTTATCTTATTTACTCTAGCCTCTTAATATTAGGTACTTTAGGCTGCTTAAAATAGCCTATAGTTAAGTAATTAAATAATTAATTAGATACTCTATAATCTATATTTTAAAGACTAAGTTCTTTCCAGCCTTCTATACTGTCTATAAAGCTGCTATAATAAGGAGTAATATTAAGGGAGGTTTTTAAAGAGCCAGACTTATTCTCTTAAACCCAGAAAATATTATATTAAAGCTTAATATGCAGCTATAGACTCTAATACTAGCTGCAGAAAAAGTTAGCCTTTTTAACCCTTAGGTCTTAAAGACCCTAAAGATAGTACTTAAGGTCAGTTTACAGTCTAAATATCTTAAAAGACAAATAAAAAGGTATTAAAATAGCTCTTTAGTATCTATCCTTAAGGCACTTAAGTTATTTTCTAAAGGAATAAAAGCAATAATATATTAAATAGTATTATTAAAGTCTAAAAATTAGATCCTTTAATAGATAAATAAGACTCTTAGCAAGCAGTATAGAGCAAAAAGAACCTACCTACAGAATAGAGAGAAGATAACTGTAGATAAAAGAAGAGGTAAGATAGATTAGAGAGATATTAATATATAGGTAGCAGCTAAATTGTCAAGAAGTAGTAATTAAGAGAGGTTAGTAATACTAAGGGAAAGATACTGTAGAACTTATAGAAAGGCTAGTTATAATATAAGAATCTATTAGGTTATTATTAAGACCTCTAGAGAAGAGTATAGTAATTAGTTTTAATTAATTTAAGATATTATTATATTTTTATTGAAGTTTTAATTTTAAAGGTTGGGATTTTTAGCCTATTTATTTGTTTAGCCTACTTATTTATTATATATATTATACTTTATATAAAGATAATAGATTCTATTTTTAGTAAGTTTAATAGTAGCTTTATTATTATTATAAATAGTAATAGAAGTATTTATAATATATTTAAATTCTTTAAAGAGATTATAAATTTAAAGGATTTTTTCTATATATTTAAAAATATTATAATATTTAGCTTCTTAAGTAGATTTATATATATACTTATATAAACTACTATATTAAAAAACTGAGTTTCTATATATAAAGATAATTTAGTTTTTAGTTAACTTAATACTAATTATATTACTAGTAAAATTAATATTATAGTAAGTAAAAAGATTAAAGGGATTTTAATATATAATTTCAATTTAATAATAGTATATAATATCTAAATTAGAGTAATCTTTAAGGTAATAAAGTATTTAAATTATAGCTTTAAGCTATTTATTAATTAGTTAGAAAAGAGATTATACTTAAAAGCCTATAGTAAAAGTAATATTAAATTAAGTTTATATAATAAAATAATTTAGCTTTTTAATTAGTATATAATAGAAAGTTTAAATAGAGATATTAAAAAGAGCTAAAAAGAGAAGTATTATTAATTTTCTATAATTTAAAAACTATAGATATAGTAGCTCTAAAGATACTATTAAAATTAAAGTTATAGATAATATTTTTAATAAAGTTTTACTATAAAAGGCTAATATTATCTTTAAGCTCTATAATAGCTATATTAAGAAAATAAAAATAAAAGTTATAATTAGAAATTAAAAGCTTTCTATAAAGATTAATAATAGCCTTAAAGATATCTACTTTAAAAGAGAAAATAAAAAGTAAGTTATTAATATAAGCTATAATAATAATTCTATTTAAAGAATTAAAATAAATAGAATAATTATTTATAAGCTTCTTAAAATTTAAAAAGGTAAGCTTATTAATAAAATAATTTTTCTAAGTATTAGCAGACTGCTTAAAGCTATAAAAAAAACTAATTTAGCTAGATAATTTTATTTATAGTTTAGCTTAATTTAATAGCTAGCTATTAGAAATAAAAATCTATTATAAAGTTAGAAAGTTTAGAGAATTACTTTATATAGAGAGTTTTTTTAAGTATACTATAAAAAAAAGCAGTAATAATATTAACTTAATAGGCTATATAGTCTAATTATATAGCTAAAGTAATTAGAATATACTAAATAGTAAAAATTACAGTTAAGATATTAATCTTAAAAAAGTTAATATCTTTAATTTATTAAAAGCCTTATATATAGATATAGACTTTATAATACTTTATATTACTATATTTATTATATTTATATTTAAAGAGTATTACTATTTATACAGATAACTATTACTATCTGTATAAATAGAGTTATATAACTCTACCTTTTAGTTATAGCTATTACTGCAGTCAGTATTATATATATAGCAGCTTAATTCTATATAACTTTCTATATTATAAATCTCTTTTCTTCCTATTATAAATATACTATTACTATTATTACTATATTAAACTTAGCTGAGTCTTTTAAGCAGCCAGAATATAGCAAAATCCTACTTCTACTGCCTTTAGTATTATATAGCTTCTTTAAAGATTTATTTTTATTTCTTTAGACCTTCTACTATAAGAATAGTATCACTTTTATAAAAAAGTTAAGTAGTATAAAGTATAAGGTTAATAGGGTTATAATTAATATATATATTACTTTTATATATAACTGTAATACTGCCTATACCTCTATTGCTATAGGCTAGTAGAAATCTTTAATATAGAAAGTTAACTGTCTATTTTCTATTATAGTAATAGCAATAAAGAAGTCTAACTAGTAATAAATTTATTAAGTCTTTAGTAGTTATAACTACAGCTCTTTTTTTAATCCCTTAGCTTATATAATATATTATAAGTAGACCTTAAGTTAGTAGTAACTTAAGAAGTTACTTTTAAAGTATAAAGCTCTTTCTATCTGTAAGATAAATAATATTATTAGAGATATCTCTATTAAGCTATCTTTCTTTTAATAAAAGGATATTTATAATAACTATTAAAAGCTGTAAAAAGATACCCTTAATAGTAAAATATTAACCTAGATATAAATTAGCTATCTTAAAGATTATAGAATTAAATATTTTATTAAGTATAGTACTAACTTAAAAATAGAAGTAATCTTCTAGATTTATCTATAGTATAAGTAGATATAGAAGAGGTTTTCTAATATTCTTAGTATAAATAATATATATAAGACTAACTGCTTTAAAATATATCTATTTTAGGTTACTAATATTACAGACTAAAAGTCTATTATTAACTTTAGCTTTAGTCTTATTAATATAGAGAAAGAAGAGAGAAATTTATATAGCTTTTCTAGTAACTTAATAACCTCTAGTACTCTCTAGATATTACAGCTCTATTTGTAATTATTACAGATAAAGAAATAGCTCTTAAAAATACTCTTTTTTAAGTTTTTCTATAGATATAGTAATAGCTCTATATATATTATATTAATATTAATATTAATATAAAGATTAAGTTACAGTAAAAAGAGTTAGGAAATATAGATAATAATAATAATAATAATAATAATAACTATTCTAATAATAACTCTCTAGTTAATAATAATATAGCTACTTAAGTAGCTATATAACTAAAGGCAGAAAAAGATATTACTAATATATAGTAGCTATTTAAGCTCAGCCAGAAGATAATATTTTACGCCTAGTAAAATATAATCTATACCTTTAAAAAAGTTAACTTTAAGGCTATTTAAGCTGTAATAAATAGTATATATAATCTATAGTAGAATTTAATTATACAGTATATTTTTAAAAAGTATATAGATTAGTAGAATTAGTAGGTAAAATACTTTATTAATTACTATTATAACTTTAGCTAATAAGTAAATAGCTCTATTAAAACTGCCTATAAGAATATAAAGTTATATTTAGTTATAGATACTAAAAACCTTCTTTATCTATATAAAGCTATTATATAAATACTATACTAAAAGAAGTAAGATTATAACTAAAAAACAGCTAAAATAATAATATAGTAATAGCAGTAATATATACAGTAGGAATAGCTTAATATATTACCTATATAAATTATCTATATAGCTATTAACCTACTAGCTAAATAGTATTAATTTACTATTACTATAATATCTTTATCTATATAAAAAGTAATATTCTTATAATCCTACTAAAAGTACTTCTTATAGTAATATAGACTTTCCTATAGTTATAATATTCTATACTGGCTTTAAATATTATAGCTACTAGAGAAGAAAGTTATTTATCTATACTAATAGCTTAAAAAGCCTTTAGTATAATTTCCTAGGAAATATATATAATTTCTACTAACTTTAACCTCTAGAACCTTATAGAGCCACTCCTTTATATATATAATCCTAATATTATTAAAAACCTCTATAGTAGGCTATACCTCCCTAGTAACAAGAAGCTTATAATACCCTTATCGCTATAATCTTAAAACCCTAAAAACAGCCCTATAGAGACTATATAGTTAACGCAGCTAAGGCAGCTGCAGCAGCTAAGGTAAAGTTAGCAAATAACCCAGCGGCTTAACCCAAGTGTACGCTGCACGCTGTCACAGGCCGAGCTTAAGACAGAGGGCAGCCCGAGGCCAACCCAAAGAACGTCGACACTAAGATCACGAGGCCATATAAATACAAGGGGCAGGGGAATGAGAGGCAGACGAGGGAGGGGAGGTAGGGCGTCGGCAGCACCGTCGTCAGCTGTAGAGGTCATCCCGGCTATACAGCCGGAGCTGCCGTCACAGCCGGAATAACAGCTGGGCCGTTAGAAATACTACTTTTTACGGGGAAATATTAGAGATGTGTTTTTTAAACGATTTGGCTGTAGCCGGACTTGCGGGCTGTTGGAATATATAGATATTAATTGAAATTCGCTTGGAGTTAATTATATTCTCTAACTTATACTGTAATTTTGGTGTAGTGGAGGGAAGATATAAAATGTAGGGTAAAAAGAATAAAGTTATATAACTTTATCTGTACAGATAGTAATAGTTATCTGTATAAATAGCAATATTCTATTTAAAAGCTTAAATAGCAGTTAGTAAAGTAATATTTAAAATAGTATTATAAGAGTTAATAAAAATAAAAATATTAAGCTTAATAAGCTAATTAATCTTCTTATAGATAGCTTTATACTATTTCTTAATATTACTAAAAATTATAGTCTTATTAGTAAAGTAAAAAGATATAAAAAGAAGCTAAAAAGATATAGTTATGATTTTATTAATAAACTTATTAATAATCTTAATTTATTAATTATACTAAAAAGCTCCCTAAGGTTTTATATAAACTATTTTATTATAAAATAAGTATTTCTTATAGATAATAAAATAAAAAGTAGTAATAATATATCTTCTAATTGAATTTTAAACTTTATAGAAGTAATAGCTTTAAAAGCTAATTAAAATATCTTTCTAACTATAAGAATTAAACTTAAGTCTCTTTTTATTATTTTTATTAGTAGATTCTATTTTAATAGTAATAGTAGTATATAAATTAAATATATAAAGATAAAAGATATTAAACTTATTATTATTATTAAACTTAAAGTAATTTTAAAAAGTTTAATAAAAAGACTTTTAAATAGAGATATTATTATTATAAAACTTAATAGTAATATAGTTAGTAATTATTATAATAGCCTTAGCTATATAATTTTAATATTTAAGAGAAAAATAAATAGAATTAATAAAAGTAGCTTTTATATAGTTTAAAACTATATAATTAGAGTGTTTATAGAAGCTAGCTTACTTATAATAATAGCTAGATATATAAGGTATATAGATATAGCCTATATTAAATAGGATAAAAAGTTTAAAACTATTAAATTTCTAGCTATTATTAAAGTAAATTTTAATAGAATAGATATCTATTATATAGTAAAGATATTTAAAGAGGCAGTAAAAAGTAATATTAATACTAACTTTACTATAAAGAGTTTTAATTTAATAATAGCAGAATTTATTATTAGTTATAAAAGTAAAAATAGTAGCTTTAAATTTAACAGTATATAAAATAATATAAAGAATAATATAAACTCTTTAAAAAAAAGGAATATATATTTATAATAGATCTTTAAAGTTTAATATATTATATTAATATAGTTATAGTAGTAATATACCTTTTTTCTTAGGTAGGTAAAGATTCTTAGGGCTGTCTATAGTCTCTTTAATTATTCAGATAATATTATTATAATTTATATAAGCTAGATAGTAATATTATAGCTTACTATTAGAGATTTAAGCTTTAGTAGCTATAACTATAGTTATAGTTAATAGAGTAAGTAATCTTTTAACTAAAAAATAAAAGCTAATACTATAAGAGGAGATAATAGCTATAAGGTTACTATAAGAATTAAAAATATAGTTCTTAAAGAGAAAGCTACTTTTAAAATAGATTTTAAAGTTTAAAAAGATATTTAAAGAAAAAGTTACTATAAATAGTACTTTCCTAAGGACTATAGAGATTATATATTTAAGTAGCTTAAAAGTAAGTTTAATTATACTGATATAAATAGATTTAATAGAGCTGCTATTAGTTATAATAGTACTTTATTAAATAAAAGAAAATATTTTATCTTTCTTAAACTATTTAAAGTTATTAGTAATATAATAATTAAAGCTGGAATTTTAAAGCTAGTAGTTCTTACTGTAATTATAATTAGTATAGTAAGTATTTTAAGTTATTAGAAACTTTAAGATATTAAAATTAGAAAAAAAGCTTAATAAAGAGAATATAAAGATAAATAAAAGTAAAGTAATATTACTTAAAGTTATAATATTAATTACTATAGTAGAGTATCTATTTATAGCTACAGTTTTAAATATAAAAGTTATAGTAGAAAATTCTTTTACAGTAATAACTTTAAATATAAAAGGTAACTCCCTCTATTTTTAAGATTTATAGAGGTTAGCTATATTAAGAATATATTTAGCAGTTTAAATAGAGATATAAAAAGCCTTACTAAAAGCAGCTATTAAAAATTAATTAAGTAGAAAAGTAATATAGTAAGAAGTAATACTTTAAGCTTTAAAAAGAAATATAATAGTAGAATTAGAAATTTAATAATTAATAGTACTATAAGAGTTATTATTACTCTAGAGTTATAATAGATACTTCTTAAGATATATATAGAATAGCAGTTAGAATAGATATAATTCTATTTTTTATAGCTATAGTACTTCTTATTAAAGTTAGAATTCTATTTTAGCTTTTCTATAAACTAATTAGATATAAAATAACTACTTTAGGAGTTAATTAAATTTTTAAAGAAAGACTTTTTAAAATTAAACTTAATATTATTACTGTCTTAAAGCTTAAATAACTAATATTAAGAAAAACTAATATTCTTATTACTATTAAACTCAAGATACAGAATAGGGGTTTTCTTCTAGTTACTATAGTTTTTTCTTTATTTCTACAGTATAGAAGCACTATCTATCTTTAATTAGATCTATAGAGTATAAATATAAATAAATTATTACTATTAAAAGTAATATAAAAATTAAGTTATCTATTATTAAAATATTAATTTAAGAAGATAGTATTATTATAGTAGTTTTAAAAGGTATTTTTAATAGTAAAATAGTTAGAAATCTTATTAGAAAAATACTAAAACTTATAATATATATTAATTTAGTTAGAAAAAATAGAGTTAAAAGAGTTATAAAAAAGATAGTAAGTCTAGCTATTATTTAAACTATTACTTATAGTCTTTAGTTATATAAAAAGCTAGATAAACTTTATAATATAAAAAGAGCTATAATAAATATTCTTATACTTTAAGAACTAAAGTTAAAAGTAAATATAGTCTTTCTAAAGAGAGTTATAATTATAGTATTATATCTAAAAAGTAAAAAAAACTTAAGATTTAAAAATAAAACTCTTAATAATTATTTTAGCTTTTTTTTTAATTAAGCCTTAAATTTAATTAAGAAATTTATCTTTATTAAACGTTAAAAATAAAATAGTTATATAATAGCTAATAGCAGTAAGAATAATTATAATAGATAAACTTTAAAAAGATTAATCTTCTATATTCTTAAGATAATTAGAGTTAGAAAGAATAAATAAGAAATAAATTAAATAAATTACCTTATAATACTATTTTTTATTAATATCTATCTTTAAGAAGTAAGATATTATAGTATAGTAAATTTCTAATATATATATATAGCTAAACTTAGCTAGAATACTATCTAGAATATTATTATTAAAAATAAAATAAAGATAAAAATAAAACTATTATTAATAGAAGCTTAAGTATAAAATTATAATCTTAAAGTTCTAATAATAAAAACTAAAATTATAAAAAAAGAAAACTATTTTACTATAGTATTAATAAGTAATCTAAAAATCTAAAGTAATAATAATAATAATACTAATAGCTACTTATAAAATAAAGCTAAAGTTAAAAATACTTAAAAAAAATAAAGAAAATAAGGCTATAAAAAGCTAAACTACTTATAAAATAAAGCTATAATTAAAAAAGTTTAAAAAAATAAAATAAATTAAACTGTAAAAATTAAAGCTACTTATAGAGTAAAGTTAGTATTAAAAACTAATAAAAAAAAATATAAAGACTTTAAAATTAAACTTATAATATAATAAAGATTAAAATTATAAAGATAAAATCTATAGAAATTATACTTTAAAACTACAAAAAGAAGAAATACCAACTAGAATATAAATAGAAAATATATTAAAGTAAGACTTAAACTTATAACCAGTAAAATACAGTTACCTAAAGGGGCAAAAGAAAGAGATCTCTATAAATAACAGAGTTATATATAATTAAATTACTTACTTAGTAAAAGGAAGCCCTAAAGGCTTCCTTTATAGCTGTTATAGTATAGTGCTAAAGTACAGTATGTAGGACGGTAGCACTGTGCCACCATCTCATATAACCGGATTCGTCCCTGTCCTTTACAAGCTTAGCAGCTTAGCAGCCATGCCCGGCTGCGGGGTTGTTACTGGCGTGTTGCTTAGTTGACCAGCACGGGCCACTTCGCCAAATCTCACCTGTCCGGTTCGCCACCAAGCTCACCACGTACCTGTCGACCCGGGCGGAAAACTGCTTCTGGGCACCCATCGGAGAGATGATCTGCAACGTCCTCCAGGTACTCATACGGAGCGTGGTATGTAGAGTAAATTTAAAAGTGCCTGACCGAACTGGCGGTTCGAGCACGAGCACTGTCCGATCCACATTTTATGATTATCTCCATGCGCTGCGGGCTCATCAACCCCTCGTTCGCCCAAGAGTCCTCCTTCGGCGAGCGGCCATGCCAGCGCAAAGGATACCAGCGCTCCCCGGCTCTCCTTCGAGTTGCCAAAACGTCAACTCCCGCGTCAAAATCTTGATGCTCTCTCTGCCTCAAATTCATCAGTGAGCGACCAGCAGAGAGGAGTCGACTGTGATCACGCCATCCATGGATCTGGCACAGGCAGTCTCGGTTAACGTCGGGAGTGAGTGAGGTCTGCCGCTTCGCGACGGAACGGGATTTCAAACCGCCGAAGACCCACTCTATCACATCATTGCTGCCTGGTTGCCTTCGAGAAGTCTGTCTATCCCATTCCCATCACATTGTTATATTCCGATTCAACCCTAAACCACCCTTCGTAATACCACACTCTACTGAATATCTCCTCTGCGATGAGTATATCGATAGTTAGAATATACAAGATAACTGCCTGAATAAGGAGTTCTATTCTATCTATAAATCTGTTAACTAAGTTAAATAGGAGCTTAAGGACTTTAAGAACAATATTAAGAACTTTAAGGATAATATTAAGAACTTTAAGAATAAATTTAGAGTTTAAAAATAATATGAAGGAGTTTAAAAATAAATTTAAAGAGTTTAAGAATTATAATAGTTAGATTTAATCTAGAAGTATAGTATAAGTCTAAAGTGTAAGGTATATAATTAAGTAAATTAAAATATTATAGTAAGTAATATAGATTACAGTTTAGTAATAGTAGAATAGTAAATTTAATATAATTAAGTATATTAATAGCTAGTAAGGCTATCTATCTATAAAAGTACTAAATAAGTATCTAAATATTAAATAGTAAGTAGTAATCTTAATAGTTTTATTAAAATACTTATTAATAAAACTAATAGTTTTATTAATAAGAATTATAAATAGAGTATTAATATTTAACTTATTTATATAATAGATTATACTAATAGATATAAGAAAAAAGATAGATATTACTATAAGTAAGATTATACTCTATAGTAAATAGTAAATCTATAAGAGTTCTATTAGTTATAACTATTTAATTTTAACTTAAGCTATAATAAAAATAATATTAATATTTAGTTTATATATCTTAATAAATACTTTAATAATTTTAACTTTTAATATTATTATATAGCTACTTACTTTAAAAATAATAATCTCTATAATTTTACTTTTTAAATTAATTTAATAGTATCTTACTAATTTAATTATAAAATAATTAACTTTAATTTCTTATTATATTCTTAAAATATAAAAGGGTTTTATTTTTTATAAACTTTTAATTTCTTTTATTAAATAAAAATATTTATATATTTTATTTTATTTTATAATCTTTCTTACTATATTTAAGCTTTTAATTAAGTATTAAATAATAATAATTTCTTTTAAAATAGTAATTTAAGCTTTTAAAGTTTAACTCTATAAAATATTTTAACTATTAAAAATATTACTTATAACTATTTAAATTTTACTATTAATCTTTTAAAAGAAATATTTAGCTTAAATTTAAATAATTTTAATAAGTTTTTTTAAAAAGTAATTAAACTATTAAATAGAGAATTTACTATTTTTAGGAATATTAGTTATTTAATTAGATTCTTACTATAGTTAGAGTTAAAACTACTATAGCTTTCTTTAATAGAAAAAACTATATAGTATAAAAACTAATAGCTAAATTTATTAAAGTCTATAAAAAAGCTTTAAATATATAGATAGAAGTAAGAAATAATCTCTTTTATAAGATTATTACTAAAAATAGCTATTTAGTAATATTTTTAATTATAATTAGTTTTTAGTTTAATTTATAGTTTTTTTAGCTAATTTCTTTTAATTTCTTTTAGTAAACTATTTAATTAAATAGTACTAAATATAGTATTTATCAATTCTATTTATTTAATCTGTTTTTTATTTTATTTTTAGTTTTAATTTCTATTTACTGTAGTAAATATATTACTCTTTTAGTTATTATTAAAGCTATATTTTAAGTAGGTTATATATTTTTAGTATTTTTTATTTCTACTTACTACTTACTATATTAAATCTTATTATAATCTATAAAACAATATCTTACTATTAGTTATTTAGTTTTTTTTAGCTTTACTTAATATTATTAAATAGATTAAAGTTATATAGTATTTTTAAAGAATAAAAATAAATAGTTAATACTATACTTAATAATAAAATAAATAGTAACTAAATAATAAAATTATTATATATTAATTTTTACTTTAATTTTAATTTAACTTTTTTAATTTTAATTTTACTATTTATAGTTAATAATTTTATTTATTTATTAAGTTAAATTATAGAATTTATAACTATTAGATATAAAAATTATAATAAAGTAAAAAAGTTAAATATAATTTTAATAAATAGAAAAAAAGCAGTTTTAAAACTTAAATTTAAACTTTAGTAATTATACTATATATATAATAAAATATAGTAGATTTAAATATTAAATTTTCTTATTAAAAAATATAAAATTATATAAAATTTAAAATATTATTTTAAATTTAATTTTAATTAATATAATTATAAATTAAATACTATTTAATAAATATATTTAAAATATTATTAATTATTATATTTATAGTAAGTAATAATATAAACAAACTATTTAAAACTTTTAAATTAATAAATTACTAATAGAAATATAATAGAAATAAATAGAAAAAAAAGCTAGATATTAAAAAGAATCTATTATTATATTCTTTTATAAAACTCTCTTTTTAATTAGAAAAATAGATATTTTAATAGCTTTATTATTAAAGTTAATAAAGATTTTTCTTTTTACTTTTAATTTTAAAAAAGATTTTATAAAACTATTTTAACTATAATTATAAAATTTATTTAACTTTAGGTTTTTACTTTATTAATTAATAAATTAATATATAGTTTTTATTAATATCTTACTATTTTTATTTTTCATAATTAACTTAATAAAATATTTAATTAAATATTTTTCTATTAAAAGATATAAGCTTTAAATTAATTTAACTATATATATATAGATTAATATAGCTTTAAAATAATTAAATAAAATAATTAAATAAGATATTTATATAATACTTTTCTATATATTTTTTAAAAAAAAACAATAATTTAAGTATTAATTATTAACTCTTTTTACTATTAAAATAGTTTAATAACTTATTAATATTAATATTATATTAAAAAAAGTTATTCTTTTTATATTTATTATAAACTAAAATATTTTTAACTATTTAAAAGTTAAAAGCTCTTAATAGTATATACTTAAAAAAGAAATTAAAAGCTAAAATAGTATTAAAAAAAACTAATAGTAGGAATAATAGTATAATAAGCTTAATATTTAAGCTTAAAGTAATAATAACTTAAAGAGATTAAGATTTCTATAGTAGCAGTATTAAGATATAAAACTTATAGCTTTAACTAACTCTTAATAATATTTTAATTTATTAGAAAGCTAGATTTTAAAAAAAAAACTAAATTCCTATAAAATAAAATCTTAATTTAGTTTTTATACTTTTTAAGCTTTTTATATTCTAACTGACCTTTTATATAATATAACTAACTATATAAAATACTTATCTTTTAAATTATACTATAGTTTAATAAACTCTTACTGAATTTTAAATATAAAGATAGCTTTTTATATAATTTAATAAAGTTAATTTAAGCAGATTAAAGCTTTATTTTTAAGCTATAAATTACAGCTTAATAGTTCAGCCTAAAATATATAGTAAAAGCTAAAATTAATTTATCTAGCTATATAAAAAGTTAGTTTAATTAGTAGTTTTTAGCTATTATATTTTACTTTTTATAACTTATATCTTAATATAGTATTAATTTAGTAGATTACTATAAAGTAAATTTATTTAAAGATACTAACTATAAGATTAAAAAGAAATAGTAGTAGGGTTATTTCTATAGAAAATAGATTTCTTAATAGTCTATATAGTTTAGCAGTAGAAAGAGACAGAAATAACACTTAACTTATTAACTTACCCTAGGGGAGATATATAGAGGGTTATTATATAGATATTTTAGCTGGTTAGCTTAAAGCTGTACTAAATTATATATATAAGGTTAGGTTAATTTAAGGCTTATATCTTCTAGTAGAAAAGTATCTAATAAGGTAGAATATTAAGTTAGTTATAGAAAAGTTCACTGGTAAGATATTAATAGAGTCTGTAGCAGCCTAATATCTAAAGGAAGTTAAAAATAGAAGTAAAATAAGAATTATAGTAACTGTTAAAATAGACTTAAATAAATCTCTTAAAAATAAAGGCAATAAATTAATAAACTTTCTAGTAGTCTTAAGTCCTTCTAGCCTCTCTAACTTCTTAGAAGAATCTCTAATAAAAGAAAAAGATGATTTTTTTTCCTCTATAACAGTATTAACCTTCCCTTTTAACTTTATTTAGGCTACTCTAGAGATATCTTCTTTTAGTAACTAGCTAGCTTAAGTGTTTCTAACTGTCTATTATAATAGCTTTAGCTATTAAGTTATATAGCTAATAATTAATATTATACTAATTAATTTATAACTAAAGGATTAATAGATTAAAAATTAAAGGGATTTAGCTGTTTTTAATATTAAATATAAAGAATAGAAGAATTAAATAGAGAAATTCTAAAGAAGTTTAATAGTAATATTTTTAATAATATTATATAAATAAATAGAATTTTATTTAAAATTAAAATAATATATATATTTTTAATTTCTTAATAAAGAAATTTAATATTTAAATTTACTATATTTTTATTATATATATTATAAGTATTAAAGCTTAAATTTAAATTTTATATTACTTTTTATTTTATTTATTTAAATTCTATTTAATATTTTTACTTTATAGCTATTTTAAGTTTATATTTAAAAATTATAAATTTTATAACTTAACTTAATATCTTAAACTTTTTAATATTTATATTAATTTAACTTAATTTCTTTTAACTTTACTTAATATTATTAAATAAATTAAAACTATATAGTATTTTTAAATAATAAAAATAAATAGTTAGTACTATATTTAATAATAATAAAAAATTGTTATTAAATTATAAAACCTTTTATATATTAATCTTTATTTATATTTAATTTAATTCTTCTAACTTTAATTTTACTATTTATAGTTACTAATTTTACTATTTATAGTTACTAATTTCACTATTTATAGTTAATAATTTTACTATTTATAGTTAATAATCTTACTATTTATAGTTAAAGTTAACTTTTAATAAGAAAACTTAATATTTAAATTTACTATATTTTTATTATATATATTATAATTATTAAAGTCTAAATTTAAATTTTAAGCTATTTTCTTTCTATTTATTAAAATTCTATCTAACTTTTTTACTTTATAGCTATTTTAATTTTAATATTTAAAGTTATAAATTTAATAACTTAATTTAATATTTTAAAATCTCTAATACTTATATTAATCTATTTAAGTTATTTAAATTTACCTTTTAGTTAGTATTCTAACTAGCTATTATTTATACTATATCTATATAGTATAAAAGCTTTTTAAACTGAAAGCTTAAAAGTCTTTTTACTTACTTTATTAATAAACTTTTAGTTTTTATTATTTTAATTACTATCTTTAAAAACTCTAATTAAATTTAATAAAATAGCTTTATTTATTTAAATAAAGTTAAAGTTAATACTAATAACTTTATTTTCTTATAAATTAACTTTATTACTATTATCTAGAAATAAATTATATTTAAATATAGCTAATATAATTTATTAATTTATATTTAGTTATAATATATAGTAAAATAAATAGTTTAAAAGTCTATACTTTTAAGGAATTTTTAATATACTTTATATTTTACTTTTTTTATATTATCTTTAAAATTATAAAGATATTTAATACTATATTAATATTTAGTTTTATATTATTAGAATATTAAACTGGTTTTATAAAAAGCTTTATAAATAATTACTATAATAAAAGTTAAAATTAAATAATAATTAAAAGAAAAGTTAGTTTTTTAATAATAAGAGATATATAATAAGGCTGGCTCTAATATAAATACTTAATAGGTACTATATAATAGTATTAATAAATATAAGGAGGAATCCTTCTATTTACTTTAAGCTTAGCTTAAGCCTATTAAGTATATATAGTTATATAGTTTATTCTATACTATAGATATAAACCTTAAGTTTAAGTCTATAATATATTCTCTTATTTTAAACTTAGTATAGCAGTATAATAATAATATATTGCTTTACTCTAACTCTATATTATATAAAGAAAAAAATAATAATATATTAACCTATATTACTACTATAACAAACTTATATATTCTGCACTCCCTCTAGTAGAATCCCTATAGTAAGTCTAAATAAACTCCCTTCTATATCTTCTATATATACAGGTTTTTCCCTTTTTTAACTTACAATCTTTTCTTAATATAGTTGCACTCTATCTATTTTCTTTTTAATATATATTTCTTATACCTTTTAATAACTAGTAATAAAACCCTAAGTAGTAATCTTTTTAATCTTTTATTTTTATTAGAATAAAAACTAACTGCTTCTATAGTAACTTCTACTATAAATACTCTACCTCCTCCTTCTAATTTTAACAGCTAACTTCTCTCTAGTTATAAAAATAACTCTACTTCTATATAATATCCTTTTAATTTTACTCTCCTCTTTTAATATTATTTTAGTATTAATATTTCTTTCTTACTTATTCTAGAAATATTCCTATTATACTATTAGAGAATTTCTTATTAAGAGTAATTTAAATAATAATAAGTAAACTAAGCTTTTTTAAAAACTAATATACTATCTACCTTAACTATATTAGGTAACTAATTAATAATAATAAATAGTAATATATATAGAGCTAGAGTCTAAATTATCTCTGTTATAGTTATAGCTATAATAAGTATAATTAGAATATATACTTACTAGTTAATAACTTTTATCTTTATTATACTATATAGAATCTTATTATTCTTTCTATTAATAGTATATATATATTATTATTTAGTATATTACCTACAGTAGTAATATACTTAAGTATAAGTTTACTTTTATCTAGAAGTTTAATAATACTGCCTATATTTTAAAGTGAGATTTTAGTCTTTACTACTATATTTCCTACTGCTATATATTCTATATATAAATTACCTCTCTCTACTTAACACTCCCCTCTTTATACTAATATTTAGATATTTATTCTTATTGCCCTCCTTATTACTTCTATCTATAGTAGGAGTACTCTTACTTATACCTTCTAATAGTAACTCTAACAGTATATTAAGCAGTTTATATAAGTTATAAGTTACTATAAGCAGTTATTAAGTAATATCTCCTAATAACTGTATAAATAGATAGTAAGTTAATTTCTTTCTTTTTCTATTTTCTTCTCTTTTCCTTCTAACTTTATCTTCTTTTAGAAATATATACTTCTTTATAATACTGCCTAAATATACTGTAATAAGTATGCTGACAAAACTAGCTGTACTCTTCTTAAACTTCTATATATCTATATTTATAAATAAAGTAGTAGCCCTTTTAAGTGCACTTTAATTTCTAAGTATTAATATAAGTATAGTATAATTTATTACACTTTAGCCCCCCTATATAATAACTTAGATAAAAATAATATTATTATAGATAACTATTTCTTTTCTACTTTAATATATTTAGTTAGCTTTAGTAGCTATATTACTATTTTTAAGTAGAATAATAATAAGAACCTTTAGAATAAAAATAGTATTATTATAGGCTTAATTTGCTACAGTTAGACTAATTAGTAAGCTATACTTATTTTACTTCTCTCTCTTCTAATTTATATAGTTTAATTTCACTTTAAAATCTTTATTAGTAATAAATCCCTCTGCTCTATATTCTATATATATTAGACTATTTACTATCTATATATTGCTCTATTTCTTCTTATAGTTATCTAATATTACTATATTCTGTATACTTACTAATAGCTTCTATATTAGGGTATTATATTCTTTCTATTTTATAAAAACCTATTACTTCTTCTATTCTCTTATATTCTTTATAGTAAGAACCTTCTTTACTTTATATTCTAAGTTTAATAAGTTATTTTTATTTAATAAAATTCAAATTAAGTTTAGCCTATAGTTAGATAGTACTTAATTTAGTAATAAATTAAATATAGTATACTCTATTAAATCTATATAGAATATAGAGTAAATTCCCCTTAGAATATCTAATATTACAGTAAGCAGTAATAATATATCTATAATAGTATACTTTACTAATATCTAATTAAGCTTATAGCTAGACTAATTTATCTTAATATTCTATAGATTTAGCTATATTTAGTTTCTCTTTTAAAAATTATTCTACTAGATATTAGAACTTATTTATTTTCTCTATTTATTATTATTACTTAAAGGTAATTACTGTCTATATAAAATTCTAGTTTTAATATAGGTAGTTTAAAAAGATAACTATATATCCCTCTAGTAATATAGTACTTACAGCTAATATATATATAAATAGAACTAACTCTATTTTATAACTATTAAAAAGCTAGTTTAAGTTAATCTTTATTACTATTAAGTTTCTATTATTTAATACTATTTAATATACTAATAAATAGTATTTCTAGTTATATTAGTAGAAAGTAATAACTATTTAGAATATTATCTATACTTTTTAATTTATCTATTTTATACCTCTATCTATCTAAGAGTAATAAGCTATTAATAAAAGCTATTTTACTCTTATTAACTTATAAAGTATTATTTAAAAACCCCCTAATTAATTTAAATTTTAATTAGTAATAATCTAATTAGAAAATCTATAAAAGTACTATTAGTATTTCTTAAAATATTCTATATATACCTCTATATCTATTAATATTATTACCTCTAGCTAAATATATTTAGAAAGATAGTTAGTAATAACTATTAAATACTAAAAATCCCTCTTTTTATAGACTAATAGATTTACTATAAAGTTAATAGAGATTTAAAACTAATATCTATCTGCTATTAGAATTAATTATAGTAGTTCTTACTGCTATTGTTAGTTCTTATAGTATTTAATATAGTAGTAATTTTATATAAAATATTTAACTATTAATAATATACTATTTTAATAGAATCCCTAAACTAATAGCTTATATATTATCTCTATACCTAAATACTCTAATAAAGTTAACTTATAGATATACTATATAATTACTATAATAAGTAGTTCTTAATTTAATAACTATAGATACTTTTAGTAAGTAATTACTCTCTATATATTTAGAGTGCAGTCTGTAACTTACTTCTATATCTATACTTCAGTTAGAAAATATTAATTATCTTACTTAATTATAAGATAGCAGTATTAATAGACTATATCCTTATATACTGTTTAATTTTATAATAATTATAGAAATTTATTAAAGAATAATAACTTACCTTTAGAATATATCTAGCCTTTAGTTATATTACTTATAGATATTCACTCTATTAATATCTTTATAGATTTAAAATAGGCCTATAATAATACTATATTTACTAAGTATATTATCTAACTGTATTTTTATACTAAACTAACTTCCTTCTATTTATACCTAAAGAGAGTATTAAAATACTATATCTATATACTAAATTAGTATTATAAGTTATAGTTAAACTTTAAGAGTATTTCCACTTAGTATACTTATTATTTTAATATCTCTATTAGTTAGATAAAGTACTTTAGATTTTTATAGTTTATTAAAATTATAAATAGTATAGTTATACTTTATAATTCTGTAAACTATACCTTAAAGTATAATATTACTACCAGTAATTTCTTATTATAGATTGTATAGTTATATTATAAAAGTATTAGCTATTATAAATAGTAGGCTACTAATTATAAGATACTATTTTTACTCTTTTAAGAAAGATATCTACTTAAAGCTACTCTTAAATAGTTAGCTTTAATAACTGCCTTCTTATTAAAATCCTACTGTATTAATATTAAATATAATATAAATACTAACTTTAGTATTTTAAATATCTTATTCTTTTTATTACTTTAGTAGAAATATATATTAGTATATATTAAGCAGATTAGTAGTTATATAATATACTATAAGAGTTAGAGCAGTATGTCTAATTCTTATAAAGACCTATAGCCTATTAAAGTAAAAGATTAAGTAATTTAGAGTAATTTAGTATACTTAATTATACTGTATATCTATTAATAAAATATCTTAAGCTGGACACTTTCTAAACTCTTATTAAATTCTTATATATGTATAAAGTCCAGAATAAAATCCTAATAGAAATTTATAAATTCTATAAAGCTATATACTTTTTAAACTTATAATAGTATTTTTTAGTTTTAAATTATTTAAATCTTCTTTAGATTAAGTTATATTAAAACTCTAACTATTATAATAAACTTTAAGTACTTAATCTTTTTTACTATAAACTTATATTTCTCTAAGTTTAGATAAAGATTAGTCTTTTAAAGTTTTACTAAAGTAATATAAATCTTTTCTATATAGTTTTTTTTTAACTCCCTTAAGTAAATTAATATATTATTAAGATATATAGTAATAAAGTCCTCTAGTAATAATTCTAATATTCTATTAATATACTGTTAAAATATTATTAGAGCCTCTATTAGCCTAAATAGATATACTAGCTATTTAAATAACTTAAAATAGATATAGAATACTATTAAATACTTATTACTTTTTGCAATTTATATTTTATAAAATGCTATATAGATATCTACTTTAATAAACTACTATACCTCTAATAGTAAGTATAGTATCTTCTTTATTAAAGATAATAAATAATAGTTTTATTATATAATCTTATTTAATATATAATAGTCTATATAAAATCTCTAACTACCTTTTAGCTTTTTAACTAATAGAATTAAAGCTACTATTAATAAGAAGCTTATATAGATTTAGCTTTTATCTATTAGCTTTATAACTTATTAGTAAATCTCTAGTACTTAATTATAAAGTATAAAGTATAATAGCTTCTATAAAAGTTTTAATATAGTACTATTTAATTCTATTTTAAGCTGAATATAGTAATTTTTTACACCTTAATATAGAGGTAATATAGCAGTTTTTTCTTTATTAAAAAGTATAGTAAACTCTTATAACTCTTTAGGAAGTTTATATAATTAATCTAACTTTTCTATCTATTAGGTAATTCTTTTTTTTAATATTATATTAATCTTCTTTAGGCTTATAGCTAAAAATATATATATTTTAACTATTTATTACTAGTACTAATATACTATTATAGTAAATAATAAGCTAATAATAAGCTTACTTTTTATAAGCTTTAACTTTTCTATTTCTATATTAATAAGTAAATTTCTTACTACTTTAATTTATAGCTTCTATAAAGAGGCTTTTAGTATAACTTTTTAATATTCTATTTATAGCAGCTCTAATATAGTATTCCAGCTAAAGCTTAAAACTATATATATATTATTATACAGCTATACTAACTGTTAAAATTTAGTGCTACCTAAACTATATATAAGATTATTACTTTTATTATTAGTAGGAAATTACTCTATTTAATCTTTACTGCTATATTTACTACTTATTTTATTAGAAGTAGAATAAGCTTTAAACTAAAAATATTATACTGTATATTTACTTACTATTTTATAGCAGTTACAGCTATTATTAATTTAAATATCTAAATAACAAATTAAATTAATAAATATAGAGACTAAAAAAAATAGACTATCTATCTTTATTTTAATTTCCTATAAATCTTTAACCTTTTTACTTTTCTTATATATTTTGTTAAATATCTTATTTACTATCTGCCCCTTAGTAAGACTTAACTTAAAAGTGATTTATTTTCTAAATTTACTTCTACTTTTATATTTAGCTTTTTAATATTAAAAACTAGCGCTAGTTATATAGCTAGATACTATAGATAACTACTAATAAAATATATAGTATTACTATAGTATAGATATTATTTAGCTTTATACTATACTGTAATTATAAACTTAGTAACTTACTTTATATATTAGCTTTACTCTAGAGATAAACTAACTTTATATAAGTTTATATTAGTTCTTTTTATTCTAGTTATTAATATATTCTTATTACTATCTTTTCCCTCTTATAGGTTATATATTTTTAGTAACTAGTAATAATAAAGTTTCTCTTTAAGCTAGTATAACTTAATATTAAAGGTAATACTTTAGTATATTAAAACTGCCTAAATATAATTATAGTACAGAATATTGCAGTTAAAGCTAATATTCTATATTTACTTTATAATTATATTATATAGCTTAAAAAGCTTAATATTATCTAGCTAGCTTTAGCTACTTACTATTATAAGCTTTTATTTAAATATAATATAAAATACTATAAAGAAGTCTATTAGAAATTACTATATTAAATTTAACTCTATATAGGCTATTACCTATTAGTATTTATCTATAAATAGAGAGTTAAAATATACCAGAAAGTATTTAATATTATAGTTATACTATATACTATTTATAAAGTATATTACTACTTTTAGCTATATTTTTATAATATAGAAGTTTATCTAAATAAGATTCTATTATATCTCTATATCCCTAATAAACTTCTTATTAACTCTTAGTTTATATACTATTATTAGATACTATACTAAATAGAGAGTTAAATCTTCTATAAATAGCTACCTCAGTTTAATTAGCTTTCTACAGAATAGAATAGCAATAGGGGGATTTAATAGTATAGTTATTATTAGGTTTAATATTCTCTCTAGAGTATTAAATACTACTAATTGCAGTATTTTTATATTTTTGGTTCTATTTTCTTAATTTATTAGTTTGTATTCTATAGAGCAGTAGCTACTATTTCTAACTGTAATTATATCTATTTTGCTTAAAGATATATTTACTCCTAAATACATATAAAATTGTTACAGACTTAGTTAGATATAAGCTTAAGTATAAAGAAGTCTATTAATATAGTTTATTTATTTATTATTATAAAGTTATTAACTGGAGTAACTTTTAGCTACTTAAGTTAAAGGATATTTATTAATTATAATAAGATTAGCCCTAATATAAATACTTAATAAATATTATATAATAGTATTAATAAATATAAAAAGGAATCCTTCTATCTGCTTTAGGTCTAACTTAAGTCTATTAAGTATATATAGTTATATAGTTTATTCTATACTATAAGTATAAGCCTTAAGCTTAAGTTTATAATAGATATCTTTCTTATATTTTATTACTTAAAATAAAATTACTATTTTAAGATTACTATCTATAGATAGTAAAATTATTAACTGTAAATAGTAAAATTAAAATTAGAAAAATTAAATTAAAGCTTAAAGTAAGAATTAATATATAATAATTTTATTATTTAACTACTATTTCTTCTATTACTAAATATAATACTAACTATTTATCTCTATTATTTAAAAAAACTATATAGTTTTAATCTATTTAATAATATTAAGTAAAATTTAAAAAAAAAACTAAATAGTTAAAGTTAAATAGAATTTTAATGAATAGAAAAGAAATAACTTAAAATTTAAATTTAAGCTTTAGTAATTATAATATATATAATAGAAATATAGTAAATTTAAATATTAAGTTTTCTTATTATAGAAATTAACTTAATTTATTTAAATTTACTTTTTAATTAGTATTTTAACTAACTATTATTTATATTATATTATAGATTTCTCTAGAAAGATCTATTAGAAAGTCTCTAGAATATCACCTGTATATTTTCCGGCAGTAAGTTCAGGAAATATAGGGTAAGATATATTTAGACTCCCTAGAATATTCCGGACAGTATCTATTAGGCTGTCTTAAGATATCTCTAAGATATCTTAGGATTTCTCTAAGATATATTAGGCAGAAGAAATTCTAGGGACTTCTAAATAATTCCTTAGGACTTCTCTAAGAAAGGATAAAAGAGAAGAAAATCTCTAGATAGTTAGAAAGAGAGTATACTTATTTCAATATATATTTTACAATCTAAAAGATCTATCTCTAAAAGAGATTTTGTTGTTTCTAAAAGGTTAATATATTAGACTCAGAAGGTTAGTAATTTTATATATTAGTATTAAGTGGAGACTATCTCTAAAAGGGAGTTTCTATTACTTTTACTTTCTTTTCTATTATAGAATTAGTTTCTATAATATATTACTTTTATATAATATAAATTTCTTTTTAATTAAAAGCTAAATATCTTTTTATTAATATTATTAATTATATTTTCTTTTTTTTAATTAACTATTTAATTTTAAAAACTTTAATTAATATTAATAAAATAGCTTTTTCTATTTAAATAAATATTAAATTAATATAAATAATTTAATTTTTCTATTAATTTATTTTATTAATATTATTTAAAAAGTAATTATAGCTAAAATTAATTAATATTATCTTTTATTAAAATATTTAAATAATAAACTCTATTAAAAAGTTTATAACTTTAAAATTTTAAAAAAAAATTAAGTATTTTATTTTCTTTAATTTATTTTTAATATTATATAAATATAAAAAGTAATTAAATATTTTTAATTTAAATTAATATAGTTTTACAAACTTAATAAATAACTAAAATAATTATAATAAAAAATTAAAAAAAATTAAATAATTATTAAAAGAGAAATTAGCTTTTTAATAATAAAAAATATTAATTTTTTATTACTTTTTATTATTTAAAATAAAATTACTATTTTAAAATTATTATTTATTTAGTTTTTTTTTTAAAATTTTTTATTTAATATTATTAAATAAATTAAAACTATATAGTATTTTTAAATAATAAAAATAAATAGTTAGTATTATATTTAATAATAATAAAAATAGTAATTAAATAATAAAATTATTATATATTAATTTTTATTTTAAGTTTTAATTTAATTTTTTTAATTTTAATTTTACTATTTACAGTTAATAATTTTATTATTTATAGTTAATAATCTTGCTATCTATATATAATAATATTAAGATAGTAATTTTATTTTAAGTAATAAAATATAAAAAAGATATTTTCTGTTATTAAAAACCTAACTTTTACTATTAAAACTACTATTTAAATTACTATTTCTATTTATTTATAGTTTTATATTCTATATAGTTATATATTTACTTTACTTAAAAGTATAATAGAGAAATATATTTTTAGATTTAAATCTAGTTATATTTTCCTCTCTTTCTATAAAATCCCTTTATTTAATCTCTTTATTTTTTATATTTAATATTAAAAACAGCTAAATTCTTTTAATTTCTAACTTAATTATTAATTCCTTAGTTATAAGTTAATTAGTATAATATTAGTTATTAGCTATATAACTTAATAGCTAGAGCTATATAGACTGTTAAGAAATCTATTTTCTATAAAAGTAGCTTTACTATTTCTTTTTAATCTTATAGTTAATACCTTTAAATAAATTTACTCTATAGTAATCTATTAAGCTAATACTATATTAAGATATAAATTATAAAGAAGTAGAATATAGCAGCTAAAAACTGCTAATTAAGCTAGCCTCTTATAGCTAAATAGATTAATTTTCATCTTTACTATATATTTTAAGCTAAATTATTAAGCTGTAATTTACAGCTTAAAAATAAGGCTTTAATCTACTTAAATTAGCTCTATTAGATTATATAAAAAGCTATTCTTATATTTAAAGTTCAGTTAGAGCTTATTAAACTGTAATATAGGTTAAAAGAAAGTAGGTATTTTATATAGTTAGTTATATTATATAGAAAGTTAGTTAGAATATAAAAAGGTAAGCTAAATTAAACTTTTATTCTATAGGAATTTAGCCTTTTTTAAAATTAAATTTTTCCAGTAGATTAAAGTATTATAAAGAGTTAGTTAAAGCTATAAGTTTTATATCTTAATATTACTACTGTAAAAACTTTAGTTTCTTTAAGTTACTATTACTTTAGGCTTAGGTATTAAGCTTATTATACTGTTATTCCTACTGTTAGTTTTTTTTAATACTATTTTAGCTTTTAGTTTCTTTTTTAAGTATATACTACTAAAGGCTTTTAACTTTTAGAAAAAACTAACTTTCTTTTTTATAATTATTTAATTCTTTTAATTTCTATTATAGTTATAATTATCTATTAAATCTTATAATTTAATACTAATTAAAACTTAAATATACTAATCACTTTTTATATTTATATAATATTAAATATTAATATAATATTAAAAAAAAATAAAAAAAATACTCTATATATTATTAATTTCTTTAAAACTATAGACTTCTTAGCCTATTAAAATTCTCTTAAAATAGAGCTTATTTATTAAATATTTAATAAAAGATTATATTAACTATTTTTAGCTATAATATCTTTTTAAATAATATTAATAAATTAGATTTATAGAGAAATTAAATTACTTATATTAATTTATTATTTATTTAAATAGAGAAAATTACTTTATTAATATTAGCTAAAACTTTTAAAATTAAATAGCTAATTTAAAAATAAAAAAACTTTATTAATAGTTTTAATAAAAAGATATATAACTTTTAGTTTAAAAAACTTTTATATTATATAGAGATAGTATAAATAATAGCTAGTTAGAATATTAATTAAAAAGTAAATTTAAATAACTTAAGTTAATATAGATATTAAAAATCTTAAAGTATTAAATTAAAGATAATTACTAAATAGATATAACATTTTGCTACCTAAGTATAATCTTATATAGATATAACTTTTCTACTATACTTATTAGCTTAAAAATAATTATTAATATATTAAAATTCTACTATATTTCCTCTTTATACTTCTTAATATTTAACTTATTAAGATTAAAATAATCTTAGCCTCTAGGAATAATTATTATAAATATACTAACTGCTATTCCTAAAGCCCACTTAATTAGCCCCTCCTAATTAAATATATCTAGCTAACTGTATACTGATATTAAGTAGGATCTTAAATCTTAAAGCTAAAGTTAAAGCCTAAGCCCCAGTAATTAATTACTCCCTTTAAAGTGCTATTACATTAAGCGTAAAGCTAAGCCTATAAGTCTATTGTATTCTCTAAGTCATTTAAGTTATTTAATAACATCTTACAGCCTCTCTCTACTTTACAGCATTAGAGATAATAATATACTTAACAATCTCTTTATATTATATCTATAAAGGTTCTCCAATATCCCTAGGCCTTATAGCTAGTGAGGCCTAAATAAGTTAATTTAGTCGATATATAATAATTACAAGATTTACTTTAATATCAATCTTACTTTAGTTTTATTGTCTATTTATTAAGTAATAGAACTAATTCCAGATAAATACCTATATTTATTATTAACTTCTATATCTTCTGTATTCAGCCTTTTAGTATCTCTAATATCTTTATTACTAAAACCCCCTTAAGTAATAAAAGCTAAGTTCTAAACTGCTCTAAAGCTTATATAATAGGTTATTAAAGAAGGTTGCTATTTTATATTTAACTTTATCTGTTAATATAAATATATATATAAGTAGTAGAAGAAATAAAGCTAGTTGCCACTCAGTTTAAAAGCCTATAACCCCCCTCCTCTATACTTTCTACTGTAAAATCTATAATTAATATTCAGTCCTCTAGAGACTATACCTTCTAATATATCTAGATAATCTTTAATCTTACTAGAACTAGAGCTAATATTTAATCCTCTTATTTTAGGTAATACTACTCTAGATATAGAGACCCTTTTTAAGATAGTTAATATCTTTACTAAAGAGTATAGATTTAATATTATTTAGCGATATAGATATTAATATTAAGGCCGAAAGATTAGATATATATTTTAATATAATTAATTTAGATAACTAAGGCCTACTAAAGGAGTTAGACTATAAAAATAGAAGTTTTGAAAATATAGTTACAAGTAGCAGGTTATTACTAAAGCTCTTAAAGAGGAAAAGTAGTTCTTATATACTAGCACCTAAATATAGAATACAGTAAATATAACTATAGACCTAGTCTTACTCTATTAGTATATCTTACTTATTAATAACTAACTTTACCTATTAGAGCTACTATTAAAGCTACAAGTTAATAGGTCAGTATATATACCCGCAATATATAAGTAGTTATTAAAGATTAATATCTAGATACTAGCTTTACTTAAAAGGATATCTATAATACTTAGGTTACTATTAATTGTAATAAGTTAAATAGGTATATCTCTACTGCAGTACTTATTTAAGCTATTTAATAAGAGTAGAGTCCTCTATTTAGTAAAGTAAGCAGATAATAAGCTAAATTAAGTTATTAGCTTAATCTGAATCTTTCCCTACTGTCTTTAGATATAGAAACACTTTCTAGATATTATTAGTTTTAATAATATATATAATACTAATCAATTTAAGCTGCCTCTCTTTTAAGTAACTAGATAAATATATTTAGGGACTGTCTTTAATACTGTATTTAGGTTAATTAATAATAAGAAAAGGAAAGAATTCTAATTTCTTATAGAGGGCTTTTAATAGCTAGTTAATAAGCAATCTATTAAAAACCTAACTATTATTATTACAGACTTTAATAAGTTAATAAAAATAGCACTAAAATAACTAGTTTCCTAAGTTATAGCAGTAATTATATATCTACTATATTAACTTAAATATCCTTTTTAAGTTAAAGTAGAAATAGCTTAAGACTTCTAAGTCTACTAGTAGCTTAAATAGCAGTAATATTAATATGTCCCCTTAGTATAAAACTTAACTTAGCTTAAATAATTAAGTATTAGTTAACAGTTTAATAACTAATAAAATTCCTTATACCTATTAGGGTATCTTCTAGATATAGAAGGTTATACTATTTACTGATAATAAGGCAGCTTATAAGAAGGCTTAGAGAAAGCTATATACTGAGTTTAATAATTAATAACTAATCCTATATTACTTATACAGTACTTATATATCTATAAGAGCTTAATAGGCCTGCTATTTTATTAAGATATATTATAATTTCAGTATTTATATTATATTCAGTATAGAAGTAAGTAATAACAATATTAAAAGCTATTTATTTAATAGTATAAATAATCTCTTTTATCTTATTAAGGTAATATAGAATATAATAAGAGATTAAGAGTGTAACTTTCTAAATAAGTATATAGCAGATAAAGTACTTACTGTATATAATCTTATCAGACTAAATTTAGAGTATCTTAGCAAGCTACAGATAATAATCTCTTTAAAGGGCCTAGACTTAATATAGAGGCAGTATTATATTATACGTAAGATAATACTAACTGTACAGAATCCCTTTTTAACCCCTCTTTAAGACTATAGTAGTAACTATTCTATCTTAGTAGAGCTTAGTATTCTATACTCTTATACAATCTATAAGAAGCTGGGTTTAAGTGTATAGTTTATAAAGTGGAAAGTCTATTCATACTGGCGACTTAGAGAATCAATATTAAAAGATCTATATTATTAGATTCTTAACCCTAAGGTTACTTTAGCTCTATATAGCTGCCTAAGAAATATACTATAAGCTTTACTCTTAAGTCTAGCTATTAATATAGATAGTTAATTTAAGCTAGCTAATATTAAGATATCTATAAATATATTAAGCTAAGTAGTAAAATAGAAAGTAAAATATAAATAAGGTTAATTAGTAGGAAGTTAAAATTAATCTATATTAATAAGAATTAAATAAAAGATAAGTTAATAAGATAGATTAGCTATATAAGTAACCTACAGCTAGTTAGCTATATTAGGTTCTAGATAACTTACTGAGGTATAAGCTACTAGATGAAGGCTATAGCTGAATATCTGTAGAATGAAAAGTTAGTGGGAGCTAATAAGTAGTAATAAGGAATAATATAATATTAGAATAGTAAACTCTAGGTAGAAATAGTAGGATTTTAATCAATTGTAATTAAACTAAAAATTCAATATATAGTTATTGAAATTATACTATTACAGGTCCTAAAATAACCTAATAGCACTATTACTATACAGTTCTAAAATGACCTAATAGTATTAAGCTTAATAAGAGATATAGTATAATTTTAAATACTTATAGTTAAGCTGAGAATTTAAATATAAGTAATTAAAATTATACTATCTATTAAATCCATTACAGTCAATTTAATCAATTAGATAGATAAATTAAGTAGTAATAATAATATTGTTAATTACTTATACTAATTATTCAAACTGACTAAAAGAGGGATTATTAGACCCCCCTTCTGACTAAGGTCAGAATATCAATCTATTAGAGGTTTCATAATATAGAGTTATCTTCCAACACTATCTTCATATTGTAGCTGGGAATATTATGTGATAATTACGGACTTAGTACGGGTAAAACTGCTATTAGTCGGAATAGCTTTACTGCCTTTAGTTGTATGTATTTGTGGGGAAGGGTATTTTTGAGCTAATAAGTATAGTAGAAAAGTTATACCTATGTAAGATTATGCTTAGGTAGCAAAATGTTATGTCTGTCTAGTAATTGCCAAATTAAATTATTAGATTTATAACTCTAAATATTAAAATTAAAATAAAGTGAAAAGGTTAAATAGAATTTTAATAGATAAATAGAAAAAACAGCTTAAAATTTAAACTTAAGTTTTAATAATATAATATATATATATAATAAAAATATAGTAAATATTAAAAGCTAGGCCTAAAGTAAGAGACTAAATTAGAGTTTAGCCTAAAGGAACTTATATTTAGCTATATAATAACTGTATAGAGTCTTTATAGTAACCTTTTAGTAAGATTACTTCTCTTTTTTTTTTTTTTTTTTTAGCTTAAGATATTTAATATATAGAATTCTACTATTAGATAAATTTAAAGTGTACCTTTTATATTATCTTAAGCTTAATATCTTTATATTATTATTACAGTAAGTAAGTAGTAATAAAGCTTAAACTAACAGTCTATTTAATAAGTAATAACTAGTTAGTTTAATTTTAGTAAATAATCTAAAAGGCAATATAAAACTAAATATAGCTACTATAAAAAGAGGTAATTTAGTTTAAATTATAATACCCTCCTACTAAATATTATAGTAACTATAATAAGTTTATTTAATATTCTTCTTATAAAGGTTATTAAGTAGTAAGTAGAAATAAAAAATACTAAAAATATATAACCTACTTAAAAGGTAGCTTTAGTAATAACTAAAAAAGTAATATATTTACTATAATAAATAGAGGTTAGAACTAAAGGCAGAAAAAACAGATTAAATAAATAGGACTAATAACTACTGTATTTAATACTATTTAATTAAATAGTTTACCTAAAGAGACTAAAGAAAATAGGCTGAAAAGACTGTAAATTAAGCTAAAGACTAATTATAACTAAGGGTATTACTAGATAGCTACTCTTATAATAATCTTATAAGAGGGATATATTTTATTCTGCTTCTATTTATATATTTAAAGCTCTTTTATAGGCTCTAATAGATTAGGCTATTAGTCTCTATACTGTATAGCCTTTTCTATTAAAAAAAGCTGTAGTAGTTTTAGCTCTAGCTATAGTAAGAATTTAATTAAATAATTAATATTCCTAAAGACTGTAAATCCCTAACTTATTATCTTTTTATTATAAAAATAACTCCCTTTTTAAGCTTTAGTATAGCTAAAAAGAAAACTTCTTTTAAATCTACTTAAGTTCTTTAGAAACTATAGTAACTATACTATTTAGTTATAATAAATAAGAGATAAAATTAAAATTAATAGCCTTTTTATTAATAACTATAAATAAGTTTAATATTTTATTAACTTCTATCTTATAATTAAAGTCTTAATATACTATTATTACTTTTTATATTTTAAGTAGCTTAAGGGGTTACTATAACTTTATAGACTTTATAATTTATTTTAATTAAAACTATAAGACTAGAAATATCTAGAAGTAAGCTGTAATATTACTATAAAAGCTTATATAGAGTAATAATATTATATTCTCTATTTTTCTTTTAGTTTTTAAATAGAAAATCTTAAAAGCTAGTAAAGCTAATTAGAATAATAATATTAAAATAATCTTTCTAAAACGAGTTTTTAACTTATAGCTATAATATAGCTTAATTATAATTAACCTTTTAATAAACTTCTTTAAATAGTTATATTAAGTTTAAAAGATTATTTAGAAGGTTAAAAATCTTAAGGTAAGAATATACTAGCTATACTATAAATATATAGTATAGTACTTAAAGAAAAAACAGAATACTAAAGGAGATACTATAATAACTGGTATTAATTAGGTCTAAAGAACTCTAAAGAATACTTAGAATTATACTGTAAGGCTTTTATAATTTAACTGCTACTATTACTGCTATATCTATATCTTATAGAACTACTTAATATAGAATTACCTAAATTAATATATTAAGTTTAAAGTAGTAGCTATTAAACTTTCTATCTATAGTAAAAAGACTATAAATAAACTATAGAATAACTATAATAGCTCTTCTAATAGAGTATTAAAAAATAAATAGCTTTAAGGTGAAATTAGACTTTAAAGCTTCTAGAGATATTAAAAAGAGAATAAATAAAATAAAAAGAGTATATAATTAGTAATTTAGTAGTAATAGAAATTTAAGTTAATAATATCTAGATATAAGCTCTAATTAATAGTAGCTATAATATATACACTCTAATTAATACTACTTATACTTAGAAATTATATTTTCTATTTATAAATATAAAGCTATAATAATTTAGCAGCTTTATTAAGTTTACTATACTTATTATAGCTAAAGGTATAGTAGTAATAACTCTTAAAATAGAAAGTTATAAGTAAACTCTCTTTATTTATACTATATAAAGCTTAAAAAAAAAACTATTTCTAGAGAAACTTTAAATAGAATAGAATAAAATTAGCTATCTAGCTGAAAAGAAGTAAATATACTATAGTACTACTAGATTAACCTTATAGATTAACAGTAAAAAGAGAAACTAATTTAAATCTAAAAGATTTATACTATTAAGCTAGTTACTAAAGCTATTATAGCTAGCTACTATTAATAAGCTTATTATAAATAATACTACTAAAAGAGTATAATAATATCTATTAGATATATTAGTCTTACTAATATTAATTAAGTTTTTTATAAGAAGACTTCTATAGACTTAAGCTTATATATACTAATAGAAATTCTTTAAGAGTTTAGTAATTTATTTTTAGCTATAAAAGCTAAAAAGCTATCTCTATACTAACTTAATATTAACTATAAAGTGAACTTATAGTAAAAGCTAGAAGGAAATAAGCTTCTATTACTTTAGAAACTCCTCTATAGTATATTTTAAGAAGAGTTACTAATCTTATAGAAGATACTTATTAACTTACTTAATAAGGGATATATATATACTAGTAGCTTAACTACTATAGCTTTAATTTAATTTATTAAAAAGCTTAAAAGAGGTTTCTACTTCTATTATAACTACTATACTCTTAATATAATTATACAGTAAGATTATTACTTTTTCTTACTTATTATTAAAACCTTCTATAATCTATTAGAGGCCTAATAGTTTATTAAATTAAATATAGTTACTACTTTCTATAAGATTTAAATAGCCTTTAGATATAAGTTTAAGACTATATTCTGTATTTATTTTAGGTTTTTTAAATAGCTAGTATACCTCTTTAGATTTAGTAGTACTCTTACTATATTCTAATAGTATATTAATTAAATCTTATAGAGAGAGCTAAATAACTTTATAACTATATATCTTAATAATATATTAATCTATTTATTAGGGTTTTATAAAGACTATATAGAGAAAGTAGAGTAAGTACTTAATATTCTTACTAAAGTAGAGCTAAATTTAAACTTTAAGAAATATAAATTTACTATTAAAAAGATAAAGTATTTAAAGTTTATTATAATAGTAGGAAAGAGAATTTTATATAATTTAAAAAAGTAGTAAATTATCTATAAGTAGTAAGTATCTATAATAGTTAAAAGAGTTTAAAGCTTTTTAAAATTTACTAACTATTACTATATTTTTTATACTGAACTTTTTTAAGATTATTATACTTCTAATAGATTTTATTAAAAAAGGTATATTTTATAAATAGAAATTACTAGAAGAAGTAGTATTCTAAAAGCTAAAATACTGCTTTTATAAAGCTTCTATACTAATATAGTAAAATCTAAAGAAAAAGATATTTTTTAAAACTAATTTATTAAATTATACTTTAGGTAGTACTTTTTTATAGAAGAACTTACAGAAAGTATACTACTCTATTATCTGTTATTTATAGTAACTTATAAAGTATAAGTATAACTATCTAATTTATAATTAGAAGATACTAGCTATTATATACTATTTAAAAGAATAAAGAGTAAAGCTAACTAACTATAAGTCTTTTATAATTATAACTAACTATAAGAATTTACTATATTTTATAAAAAAATAATATTTTTTAAAATAATAAAGCTATTAAACTAAGAATTTATAGCTATATAATTTCACTTTATAGTATTAATCTAACTATAAAAATACTATAGCTAATACTTTTAGCTACTATAAATAAAATATACTATTAGAGGTAAATAACTACTATAAGTAGAGTAAATATATTCAGTTTATATTTAATTTAGTAATTCTACTAGAAACTTATATTTAGATTATAGTAATTACAGTATAGCTAACTGCTATATTCCTTTTATAACTAAATCTATAGATCTTATAGAAGGAGGCTATAAAGTAAAATAAGATCTATTAAAACACTCTAGCTATAGTGTTATAAAAAGCTTATTACTTCTCTATTAATTTTAAGTTAAAAGTTAATATTATAAAGTGTAGAATAAGCTCTTAAGGCTAGTTAATCTATAGGAATTAACTTTAAGTTCTTAAAAGTAATAACTTAAAAAAGCTTAAGAAGATTATAAAAAACTAGCTATATACTTATATTATCTAATTGAAATATAACTTAGTAACTTTTAGTTACTTTAGATAGAATAGAATTATTACTATTATTAAAAGGTACTAATTTTAATTAGACTACTTATAGCTTATTTATATCTTTATTACTAATTATAACTTCTATAGCTAAAATTATATTTAAAAAGAAGTAAAAAAAAAGACTCTTAAAATCTCTTTCTATTTTTAAGTAGTTTTATAGTAATTTAGTAATAGACTTTATTATAAATCTTTCTTTAATAAATACTAGTAAATTATACTACCTTTAGGTTATTATTAACTAACTTATTTATATAGTTACTCTAAAAGAAATACTTACTATAGATACTAAAGTATATATATAGCAATTTATTAGCTATTATTACTATTCTATAGAATATTAAACTTTATTATAAGTAACTAAAAGAGTAATTAAACTAATTACTTTTAATAGGCTTCTTATAAGTTAGTTAAGATAGAATAGCAATTTAATACTACTTACTACTTTTAGATTAATAGCAGACTAAAGAGATATAATTAGAAGATTTAAGTCTATTTTTAAATTTATATATATTTACTTTTAGAAGAATTAAAGTTACTATTTATTTACTATTTAGTTAGTACTTAATAATAGAGAATACTTCTCTACTAAATTGAGTTTATTCTTTATTAAATATAGCTACTATATCTATACTTTTAAAATAGAGGTAATTAAAGTATATTTACTATTTAATAGTAATAAGAAAGTAGTATTCTAACTAATTAAAAAGCTATATAATACTTATAAGTTTATTTAGGTTATTTTAGCTACTATATAATAATACTATAAAGATAATACTAATAAAAAGTAATATCTAGCTAAAAAGCTTTAAGTTAGAGATAAAATCTAAATAAATTTAAAAAACTTTAAGATATTAAAGCTCTTTAAGAAGCTTAACTAGCTATATTAGAAATATCAGATTACTAAAATTATTAGCTTATATATAGTAAAGTTTAATATATTTAAAGTAATCTACCTACAGTTTTATATTAATTTATTAAAAAGAGTATAAAAAGACTTTCTTTCTAACTAAAAAAGAGATAATATATAGTTTCTATCTATCTATATAAAAAATAATAAAAAATTTAAAGTTAAAGAGATTCTATATATCTAATAGAAGCTATAAGAGTATAGTGTATTTTATAAGGTTTTAATATAATAGTAAGAATATAAAAACCTAATATAAAAACTAATTAATAGTATATAGAAGCTTAAAGCTTTAAATAAATATAAAGTATATTATAGACCTATTAATATAGTAAATAGATCTTATAGTAAATATAATATTTTAAAGAAGAAAAAGTAAATAGCTATAGTTATAGATAAGTAGAATATTATAAAAAGAGTATAATAAAATAGTAATAACTTATTAATTTAGCTTTAATTTAAGAGTATAAATATACTAACTATATAAAAATTTATAAATAAAATAAAAAATATAGTGGGAGTATAGTAAGAATATAGTAATAATAGAAATAAAGATAGGATTAATTCTTATCTTTTTTATTCTTATTTTTTATTAGTAATAAGATTATTAAAAAAAGTAGTAAGATTAATATAAGTTAGCAGTTTAGCTATAAAGCTAGCTATATAGGCTAAAGAGTATTAATAATATTAAGCTAGATATATAAAAAGATATAAATAAAATATTATAATCTCTTAAAGTATTTAACCTTTATTTAGACTTTATTAGTAGCAGTAGTAATAAGAGTAAAGTAAGTTTATACTATTTTATCTCTATAGAAAATATAATAGAAAATATATTTAGTAGCCTTATAGATAGCAGTCTAAGGATATTAATAAGATTACTATAGGAATATAATAGAATACTTATAGTTTTAACAATAAATTTTTTAATAGAAAGGTTTTTATACTTACTAATAGCTAGATAGAGAGAGTTAAGTATAATATAATACTTTTTAAATAGCTAGATATAATAGATTAGCAGCTAGATTAAAATAGATTAAAAGTATATTAACTTTAGTATATAATTTATTATTATTTATATAATAGGTATATTTATTAAATAAGATTAGCTAGAGTATTAATAGGTAGCTAGCTATAAAGTTACTATAAATTTAGATTTAGATTTAATTTTATAGAAGATTAAAATAGCAGTAAGAGTATTTTTATTTTTATAATAGAAGATAGTATTAAAATACTAAGATATAGTATTAACTAAATATTATTTACAGCTAATAATACTATATAATAAGTTAGTAATAACTTAACTTAAAGTATTAAGTTAGAAAGAGAAACTTATACTATATTTATAGAGGAAATAGAGAAAATACTTAAAAAAATAGATTTTACTAAAGAGTTAGTAATAAGTTAGTAGTAAATATAAAGAATATCTAGAGATAAAAGAAAAAAAGAAAGAAATCTATATTAGTTATAATAAAATTTAAAAAAGGGAAAAAGTCGCTTTTAAGAGTAATAAAAATAGGGTTTAAGTAGCTATAGAGTTAAGAATTAAAAGTATAAATTATAAATAATAAGAACTATATTTCCTATTATTTTTAAAGGTATTAATTATAGATAAATACCTTATTATAAATAAGATATAATATTAAGAAGCCTATAACTATATAGTAATATAGTATAATTCTACTATAATAGAGTACTTATATAGTACTGTAAGTATATTTATAGATATATTATAGTAAGATAATTATTTAAATTAAATAGTAGAATAATAACACTCTATCTAATTAAGTATAGTATTTATTATAGCTAAATACTAAGTTGCAGATAAGATAGTATAAAGAGATACTTTTAACTATACTACTATATACTTTAACCCAATAGAGACTGAGTATATATAAGGTGCTATAACTATATCTCCTTATACAGTAAGATAAAAATAGTCTTTCTAATTGGGCAATAATAAGTTAAGGCTAACCTAATTAGACTATTTAATAAGCTACTGCTAGTAAGCTGTATTAGTCCAGCCCAATTAGAATAGTAAAAGAGCCTAAAGAGGGGGGGATATATTAAAAGTTAGACTTAAAGTAAGAAATTAAGCTAAAGCCCAACCTAAGGGAACTTATATCCAGCTATATAATAAGTATATAGAGTCTTTATAGTAACCTCTTAATAAGGTTATTTCTTTCTTCTTTCTCTCTTTTTAGCTTAAGATACTTAATATATAGAACTCTACTGTTAGATAAACTTAAAGTATACCTCTTACAGTAAATTTAAATATTTAATTTCCTTATTAAAAGAAAATTATTATTTATAAATAGTAAAATTATTAACTATAAATAGTAAAATTAAAATTAAAAGATTTAAATTAAAACTTAAAGTAAAAATTAATATATAATAACTTTATTATTTAACTATTTTTTTATTAAATAATATACTAACTATTTATCTTTATTATTTAAGAATACTATATAGCTTTAATCTATATAATAATATTAAATAAAGTTAAAAATAGGATAAAAAACTAAATTATATATATATAGTAAAATCTTAATATTTAATTAATATAAGTTTTAAAAAGTATTAATAATTAAATAAATATACTTAAATTAAATCAATTTATTTATATTATATAAACTTTAATTTTTAATTTTAACTTATTAATTATTAATATACTTATAAAAGTTATATAAATAGTAAAAATACTTTTTATTAATATTATTACTTTTTAAAAATATTATTTTAACTTTTAATAAAAATATTATTTATAAAATTATAAAGTAAATTAATATACTAACTAATAAATTATAAAAAGCTTTTTTTACTATATTAAATAAATACTTATAATAGTTATAAGCTTTTTAATATTTATATATTTTAATTTATTATTATAATTAAATTACTAACTCCTTATATAAAGCACGAGCATACTAGCTGTACCGTTTGGAGTTGAGCTGATTCACCTTCGATACAGACGACGGGTAAGGCTAAGCGAGCTTCAGCTACGAGAGCTTATTATACCTCTGTAGAGGACGACCTCCTCATTAAGTTGAAGGAAGGGGAGGTGCTCGCTTGGCCCGAGGTTCACCGGCGGTTCAGTGAAATATATCCAGGGCGGTCCGCCGCGAGCCTATAGGTCCATTACTGCACAAAGCTCAAAAGTCGGGCAAGATCCTAGTGTAATGGTGGCAGAGGATGCCAAGTCTGCTCTTGGGCTATTATTTACACCGATGTCTTAGGGCCTCGGGCTGGGGGCATCGACGTGTTGTGACGTTAATAATTGTGAAGGAGGGGAAGACTGATACATTATAGTCATGGTTGGTCAGCACATTCCGCGATGGTTCTCCGTAGTAGTCAATACCTCAGTATCCCCGATTTGACATAGCGATGTATATTTTGTATCTGAGATTTAGGAATTCTAGACTATGCACGAAGATCCGCCGAGCCAGCTTTCCTTAGTGTTTGGGAGATATCAAATGATCAAGAAGCTAGTGGCCTCAATCTCTACAGCCAATGCGGAGTTCAGGTATTGGAGTACAGTCGTCATAGCGCCATAGTGGCAACCACCAGAATGAGGACGCTAATAATCTTTTCTTCTAGTTCACTTAAGCTATGCGTTGCCTCCAACCGTCCCAAGGTGAAAAAAACCTCACCATGCATTCATTACTATTTTCACCCCTTCCAGGGTGGTCAGGCGATTGCCCCGGACAAAGTCACCGATGTTTCTCTGGACTTGCTCGAATTGGATGAATCCACTAGACTCACTTTCCAATGGTTGCAGAAGCCAGGAAGGCTTTTGAAGTCCCGACGACAAGCCCGTATGGATAGTGATATAGAGCCTGTCGGTCCAGTTAATAGTGTTAATGGAACACTCGCCTCAGTGGTAGCCAGGGGGGTAATACTTAAGTAGAATCAATATTCTCCATTAGAACGTCGATCATCCCAAACGAAATAAACGGGCCCCCCAAATTCTCAGGTGTATAAGTTTGATGATATTTATTGAGCATGCCGGTGCCAAAGAAAAAAACCAGGACGATCAGGGCAGCAGAGAGAGATAATCGTCTCCACCAAAGCGTCTGTCCAACTGACACGCTTTCATGGCGTTGTGCCGATTGTGCGTCGAGGAGAACTCGGACGATTCTTTCATGTCCGTTCTGTCTTGCCATAGAGACAGCGGTTCGTCCATTCGCATCAATAAAGTGTGATTTCGCTCCAACGGACACGAGGATGTCGACGACATCCTCATAACCATAAGCAGAAGGCCAAAAAATCGGAGACTGACCAGAGGCAGATAAGGAGTCGAAATTGATTTTTTTTTCTCGTGAAAGGATTTTCACAACGTCCGTTTGCCTGTTGAATGCAGCAATCCAAAGAGGAGTTTGGCCGCGGCTGTTTTTTGTGTCTGTTGGGATTGGTTCCTGCAGCAGTTGTCTGACTCGGTCTACATCGCCATGCTCTGCTGCGTGATAGAAACGAGCAATAGAATTCCAACCCGGATCGACAGTCTCAGGCGAAATCTGTTGGCAAAGGAGCCGAAGAGCGTCCAGCTGCCCGGAAGCGGCCGCAGTGGAGCATACGTCGTCCGTAATGGTGGCAATGGTGTCGCTCCCGCGTCTTCTCAAAAGCAAAGCAACAACTTCCGCGCTTCTCTCGTTCCCAACCGCAGCCATGAGGATGTCCTCAGTGATCTGAATGTCAGCCCCGCGCTTGTCGAGCAGCAGCGCCATTACCTCTTTATTCCCAGCTGCCGCTTTGATGACGTCCTCAGTGATCTGAATCTCAGTCCTGCGCTTGTCGAGAAGCAGCGCTATTACCTTCTCGCCGCTATATTGGTTCCTAGCTGCAGCTTTGACGATGTCCTCGGTGATATGAATCTCGGCCCCGTACTTGTCGAGAAGCAGTGCCATTACCTTCTCGTTCTCAGCTGCAGCTTTGACGATGTCCTCGGTGATCTGAATCTCGGCCCCACGCTTATTGAGAAGCAGTGCCATTACCTTCTCGTTCTCAGCTGCAGCTTTAACGATATCCTCGGTAATCTGAATCTCGGCCCTGCGCTTGTCGAGAAGTAGTGCCATTACCTTCTCGTTCTCAGCTGCAGCTTTGACGATGTCCTCGGTGATGTGAATCTCGGCCCCACGCTTGTCGAGAAGCAGTGCCATCACCTTCTCGTTGTCCGCTGCAGCTTTAACGATGTCCTCGGTGATCTGAATCTCGGCCCCGCGCTTGTCAAGAAGCAGCGCTATCACCTTCTCACCACTATCTTCATTTTCAGCTGCAGCTTTAACGACATCCTCGGTGATCTGAATATCGGCCCCGCGCTTGTCAAGAAGGCTGCTAAATGTAGTGTCGTTGAAGTGCCTTGCGATTGTTGTAATGACGCCCTCGGTGATCTGCATCTCGGCCCCGCGCTTGTCGAGAACCAGCGCCGTCACCTCCTCACTTCTATTCGGGTTCCAAGCTGCAGTTTTAATAATATCCTCAGTGATATGGATCTCGGCCTCGCGCTTGTTGAGAAGCAATATCATTACTTTCCCGCCACTATACCGGTTCCCAGCTGCAGCTTTGATAACATCCTCAGTAATCTGGATCTCAGCTCCACGCTTGTTAAGAAGCAGCGCCATCACCTTCTCGCTACTATCTTTATTCATAGCTGCAGCTTTGACGATGTCCTCGGTAATCTGGATCTCGGCCCCACGCTGATCGAGAAGTAGGGCCATCACCTTCTCGCCACTATTCCGGTTCCTAGCTGCAGCTTTGACGACGTCCTCAGTAATATGGATCTCGGTCCCGAGCTTGTCGAGAAGAAGCGCCATCACCTCCTCGCCGTTGTCCTCGTTCTCAACCGCAGCCTTGACAGTTTTTTCGGTCATTTGAAAGGGAATTTTGTTGCTGAAATGCCATTCAAGAATTTCAGGGCCACCGTAGCGGACCGCAACTTCTAGGTGCGTAGCACCACCTTTGTTTCGGGGTCTTCTTTGCGCTAGCTGTCTCCACTGTCCCGGGCTGAGAACACCATACAAGTCAAACGCACAAACCACGAGGAGAATCGAAGGTGTATAGGCCATGGAAGCCATGAGCTTGACCGTAGTTTCCCAATCTCTGTCTGACTTATCTTCCGAAATGAATCTCTCAACCCACCTATTCCACTGGCAAAAGTAGGAAGATCGATCCTGCTCTCCAGACAAAAACTTGGATAGGATATCGCCAAGTCGTGTTTGCCTCTGCTCAGGGGCTGCTTTTGCATGCTCTGCCCAGAAGCAGCATGAGTACTCCAGTAGCGGGGTCAGTAGCGCAACCTCTGGTGTTGTTCCTACGATGTGAAAAAGACAGGCTTCTGCCACGATTGCGTTCACGGATGCCGCCTTGTACGTCTCTTGATCTTCGAGAAACTCTCTGACGGATAAGTGAGAGAACCGAAATGCGTCAAGGGTGGAATCGAAATTGACCAGGTTGCAGCACAGGTGTAAGAGCTGATCTCTTGAGATTGTGGAGGTGGGCCGATCCTTAGTGACGGACACAGCGACTAGAAAGTCGTCCGATCGGAGCTGTTCCCGGCTACAGAGCATCCAGCTGAGAGCATTCCTAGCTAATTGCCTGTCTGCCGCGGCCTCGAAATTTTCGATTTTCGAAAGAACTTCTTGGTATAGCTCTGCTAATGTCCTAGGTAGCCGTCCAAGTCTCTCAAGAATCGCCTCATCAGTGCGATGCTGTTGAAGTGCCTGTAATTGTAGACTAGCCCAGCGGAACCTGATTTCGTTAGCTGTCTGCGACCACGCTGATACAGCGAAAAACTGACATGCCATCCGCATTGGATGTGAGCTCGTGGATGATTTCGTTTTGCAATTCTTCCTTTCTCATGCTGAACCTCAGCAAAGACCTATTGTTAACAAGGCGCTTTGTCTCCAACTGTACGAACAGGTCGATGTCTGCCGAGTTGCGGTTGGACGAGAGGTCCAAGTTGGGGTAGTTATCCAGTTTATAGACAATGTCTTGGTCATTCCGACTTGACACGAAGATCTTTAGCAGGCATGGAGATGCCTTCAGGAGGTCTTCCAGCGTATCCAGAAGACTGCCTCGAGTCCCCTCGTTGCATTCGTCTAGCGCGTCGATCACAATCGTCATTGTCGCGTCCTTGTATCGGTCAAGTAGTTTGAGGATCAGGTCCTTGCTTTCGACCAGACGAAGCGGCCCAGATGCAAAGGCGTCAGCTTCCCGTTGTTTGTACGCCTCGACTGCCGCTTCAAGAAGTGATCCTCCGGCTTGAGGAGTCGACAGCTGTCTCACAATACTGGCCGCTATCTTTGAAGGATCGGAGCGTCCAGGCTCTGCTGGGTTACGGGAACAGTAGAAATACACCGGAGCTGGGGTCTGGTTTCTTTGGAATGCAACCTGGGCGTCCCCAACAACGATGGACCTGCAGTTTTACAATTAGATCGGAATAGCTCACGTTGTTCCTTACGTACGTCAGCTTGCTCTTGCCGGAGCCTGGGATGCCGCGAAGCCATAGAATCGACGAAGCGCTTTCGTTCTTCCACTGCAGGAAAGTTGGGTCCTGGAGAAGCCACTTTCCTGTGCCCTCCAAAACCTCACTCTTCGTCTGTTCGTGGTGTTGTCTGTAAGGCTCGGCTGATATCCAATGCAATATCTTCCCCCTTTTTTCCGCTGGGCGAGTCAGCAATCGCAAGATATTCCGGACCGGAGGCTTACTATCGAGTTGATCCGTGATGACGTTAAGAGCCTCGTCCCAGCGGTTTACCGGGGCTTTAAAATACTTCAGCATGTGCTTGAGGTCGTCATGCATTTCCAGCTGGGCTTCTGTAGTGTGAGCAGAGGTGCTTGTTGATGATGAGTGGCGGCGAACCTTGTAAATTGAAGTTGGTAGAACAACGGTCCACGTCTTTCTGGGCTTTGCCGATGGCAGCAAAAGTTGACTCCAAGTCGGACGAGGCAAGAACTCCATGTTTGAGAACGCGCTCTGACCGGATCAATATCTAATCATTATCGCGGTGTGCCGACTCACTAAGAGTATTCTGATTGTAGTATGATCTTGCCCTAGCGAGATAACCCAGGATGGCTGCGTACAACCCGACTAACGCACGGCCCAGCTCATCTGCGGCGGGTGACGAAGAGCCCTTTAGCAGGCTTTCAACAAGAGCATTTCGGCATATATATTCCGCGATGTCGGCGGTGCTCTCGAGCAGCGTATTGTATGTGTCCAAATCCCCTACGGCGATCTACTTTGATGTCAACGTAACCGCCTCAGATGGATGAAGACCATGGCTCACATTCAATAGGAATCGGACACCCGCCTAAGGCAGAGCAGCGTGGACTGGATCGTGCTGTACGGCAATGTCGCCTACTTCCTTGAAGTGAGAGACCCACTTAGCCACCTTGGCTAAGACGTCGCGCACAATAACCTTCTCGCCATTCTTCCGCTTGAAGGACCACAATCTATCGACCAAACGTTTCCTCGCTTCCTCGGTCGCGGCTAGCAGCTCACCTAGCGCATTTTGCTTTGTCTCCTGGTTGAAATCTATCTGGGACGTCAACGCGTCCCCGAGCGTGCCGACGGCGGCGGCCCAGAGGTCGTCGCTGCGTTAATGACTTGTTAGATGGAAGGCCGAAGCGGGGGTACAGTAGCTCAACTACCTCGTGGGGCTGAGGGACTTAGCAACATCCATCTCGCCGGGGAGTCCGCTAGATGGCTGAATTCGTCGCCAGGATTTGGTAGCAGAGCATGTACCTTGCAGTTTTTTGCCTTTTTCGTGATGGAGAGAACTGGACGAGAATGTAGTGGGATCGGGTATCAGTTCGGGTTTTTTTTGCCGGGCAGCGTCTGAATGCAGGTTAGGCGCATCCGGACCCGGTGGGTTGACTAAGGAGGTCCTACATAACCTGAGGGTTAGCGGCTAGCTTCCCTGAGGGGTGGGTGGCGCTAGTGACTCTAAGCTCTGGAATGGTTAAAAAATTACTAGCCTTATACTTAGCTATAGATTTTTATTTTATAGGCTTACTCTTCTGCTAGATTTAAAGTATAATAGATAATATATTATTAATGTATTAATAATTAATTAATAGAGATATATATAAGTTAAAAGCTTCTAAAAAAATATAAAATAAAACTATAGTATATTATTTTTTAAAGTATTTAATTAAATAATTAAAATACTATTTTTCTATATATTTATATATATTTAATATATTAAGTAAAGTTTAAATATATATATTTATATATAAATCTAAATAGAATAATAAATATAATAGTAAATAAAATAGTATTTAGGTTTTTTTTTAGCTTTACTTAATATTATTAAATAAATTAAAGCTATATAGTATTTTTAAATAATAAAAATAAATAGTTAATACTACACTTAATAATAAAATAAATAGTAGCTAAATAATAAGATTATTATTTACTAGTTTTTATTTTAAGCTTTAATTTAATCTTTTTAATTTTAATCTTACTATTTATAGTTAATAAATAACTATAGAGTGAAAAAGTTAAATAGAATTTTAATAAATAGAAAAAAAAGCAGATTAAAATTTAAATTTAAGCTTTAGTAATCATAATATATATAATATAAATATAGGAAATTTAAATATTAGCTTTTTTATTAAGAGAAATAAAATTATATATAAATTAATAAAATTATTTTAATTTATAAAAACCGTTTAAATATATTTATAATATTTAAAAAATTATACTTAATATTTATATAAATATAATAATTTATTATTAATATATTATTATATATAAAACTAATTTAATTTATAAATTACTTTATAATTATAGCTTTTTAGCTGATTAAATTTAAATTTATAGTTTATTATTAACTACTTTTTTTATTTTACTTTAAACTTTATAAAATAGTATATTCTTTAAAAAAGCTAGCTATTAACTCTTAAGTTATATATATTTACTTAATTAAATTTAACTAAATTTTTTATCTTTTTTAGTAAAAATATAATATTATAATTTATATTTATATTACTTTTTTTAATAAAAAAAACTTAATATTTAAATTTACTATATTTTTATTATATATATTATAATTATTAAAGCTTAAATCTAAGTTTTAAGCTCCTTTTTTTCTATTTATTAAAATTCTATTTAACCTTTTTACTTTATAGCTTTTTTAATTTTAATATTTAAAGTTATAAATTTAATAACTTAACTTAATACTTTAAGATTTCTAATATCTATATTAACTTTTATTTAAATTTACTTTTAAATTAGCACTTTAACTAGCTATTATTTAAACTACCTCTATATAATATAAAAGCTTTTTTAACTAAAAGTTAAATATCTCTCTATTAATACTATTAATAAAATTCTTCTATTTTTAAATTAACTATTTAACTTTAAATAATTTAGTTAAAATTAATAAAGTAGTTTTTTCTATTTAAATAAATAATAAGTTAATATAAGTAATTTAATTCTTTTATAAATTTAATTTATTAGTATTATTTAAAAGAAGTTATAGCTAAAAATAATTAATATAATTTTCTATTAAATACTTTATAAATATATCCTATTTAAAAAAAAGTCTTAATAAATTAAAAAACTTATAGCTTTAAAGAAATTAATAATATATATAAAGTATTTTTTATTTCTTTTAGTATTATATTAATATTTAATATTATATAAATATAAAAAGTAATTAGTATATTTAGAGTTTTTATTAAAATTAATTAATAAAGTTTAATAAATAATTATAATTATAATAAAAGTTAAAATTAAATAATTATAATTAAATAAATTAAATAATTATTAAAAATAAAATTAGCTTTTTAATAATAAAAAATATTAGTTTTTTTTAAATTTTATTATTTAAAATACAATTACTATCTTATTATAGTACTTATTAATCTTATAGTATAAAGTATTTATATAAACTAATTAAAGTTTTCTTTTTTATTAAAAAAGGTTTAAATACTAGTATTAATCCAACTTTAAAATTAGAAATTTAATTTAGCTAAAAATACCCTTTTTCTATTAGTTTAATTAATAAAGTTTTTAATTTTCTACTTAAGTTTAAATTTATTACTATAATTTTTATTTTTTAAGTTTTATTTTTATAATAAGCTATTTAAAACCTTTAAACTAATTAGTTATTAATAAAAATATATTAGAAATAAATAAAAGAGAAACTATATATATAAAAAAGAATTATTATATTTCTTTTATTATAAATTCTTTTTTTAAAGCTAAAAAAATAAAAGTTTTAAAAGTATTATTATTAGTATTTAATAAAATAATAATTTAATCAGATTTTATTATATTTTATAGTTAAAAGAATTTTACTATAAAATTAAAATATAAAAATATAAAATAAATAATTTTATAAAAAACTTAATAAAAAGCTTTAATTATAAATATATAAATATAGTTAAAAATACTATTACTATTAAAATATACTTAAATTAACTTATAACTACTATTATTTTATTAAAATTAAAATAGTTTAACTTATTTATATAATAAAAATACTATAACTTATAAAACTTATTTTTATTAGCTTATAAATATTAATAAAAATACTATAGTTATTAAAATAAAACTTTATTAGTTTATTATAAGTAAAAATCTAATTAGAAATTTAATAATATTATTTAAGTATTTTTTAATTTAAGCTTTTATTTTTAATTTTAATTATAGAATACTTATTATAATTATATATATATTAATTAATTTAATTTTTATTATAAGAAATATTACAGTAGAATTTTATTATATTTAAATATTTAATTAATACTCTACTTATATTTTTATTAAGTTCTATATAATACAAGCTTAACCTAGCTGTACTTTTCTTAACTAATAAAAAAAAAGCCTTTTCTAAGCTGTGGCGTTTTTAGCGTAGGCAACAACTTTTCATACATTATTCCAAATACTTAATATCCAATCCAATACTGCCAAGGCTTCTTCAGCTGCATATGTCGCGTCTAAGCCACTTCCTACTGACTCCTGCGTCCTATCCGCCTTAAGTACAGGAGCTGACCCATTTCTCCCTCATTTTTTCTTCCACCTGTCACTTCGCTCTCCTTTGATCACACTTGACTCAGTACTTGTTCATGAGTGCCCTTTCACAGTGAACTACTACCACGCCTCCTGCAACATGGAGGAATACACAGCCGACAATTCCTTAACACTTGACAAGTCTGGGTTTTCCTGCCCTGCAGGTGGCGACTTCTACATTTGCAAGGGCTCATGGGCTGAGTTCATCGGCTGCTGCACCAGCGATCCCTGCGCCGATGGACTGGGCGTCTGTCCGGATGCTCATTTGCGCACGACAAGTTTCAACAACACGGAGGAGGTATATACGAAGTTGCCTTTTCTTTCGCAATGCTTCCCTCGAAACACATCGACGCGCGCGCACTTGCCTGTGGGTACCCTGATACAGCGTTTACTACATTCTTTGGATGTTGCAAAAGTCATCCATGCCTACATAAATCAAGACAAGCGGGCTTATGTCCTCAGAAGGACTTACAGGGGGCCGTGCTACCAGTAGGCTTCTACATGACTTTACCAGTCGGATCAAAAGCACCAAACTATTCGAGTATTTCAGAGCAGACAATACCTACCCTCATCTTCACAACCTCAGGTGTAAATGGCAACGGTGGCGGTGATAAGAAAGGCGAACAGGGCCCTTGGCAAGTGGCAGGCATCGCTATCGGTGCCATGCTTGTTGCCCTAATGTTGGTCGGCGTGCTCGTGAGATGCCGGTATGTGACCACCCAACTGCCTACATCGGTAGGGAGAGTTGTCTTGGTATCCATCTAGCTAATGCACAAGCAGGTTCTCCTCAACGCTCCGAGCTCGATCCAGTCGCCGCTCAACCTACGCCCCGGTTCTCACTCAAGCATCCGTCGATGTTGCTACCGAGTCTACCGAACATTGCCACATATCCGACGACCACTCCTCAGATGGTCACTCTGGCACGAAGCTTGGCCTGGGTTCACCCACACGTTGGCATGGTGGCCCGGGGAAGCTGAGAACTTCAAGCTTGGGGTCGTTTCTGGAATGGGCATGGAACGTCATCCTCACCTTGATCCCCAGCTGTTTCCTAGGTAAGGCTCTTACTTGTCTTTATATCGGTGTTCCAGGGCCAACATGAACTGATGTCTCTCGTAGCTCTCGCCATCGTCGCTCTACACCTGGATGGTCAACAGCCCTCCGACGACGGCAAAAGGGTCATAGAGATGACCCGTCTGGGCCCAACTATCTTTCCGATAGTTTTTGCAGCTATAGCTAGTCGATTCTATAAGAATCTCGCGCGCTGGTGCCTCGAGAAGCAGGGTGGCATCAGATTAGCGGCCCTAGAGCAAATATTTGGCAGCCAGAGCTTCGCTGCAGCTTTCCAACGGCTCTTCGCTATCCGGACTCAAAATATTCTTGGCATAATTCTCCTTCTCACCTGGATGATGTCGCCGCTTGGAGGCCAGAGCGCTTCTCGAATACTTGCTTTAGGGAAAAGCACAGCCACAGTAAACACCAGGATCTATTATTTACACCCAAGTTACCAGCGCTCACGGTACTTATCCTGGGTCACAACTCTAGGAACGGGCTCCCCTGAGATTGACGCATTATACACGTTCAGCCTCCTCTCTACCCAAGAGCAACATAAATCGGCAAGAGATGTCTGGGACCTGCCCAAGATTCCCCAGTGGTCTAGAAGCGCATCGGTTGGCGAGATGTATAACGTTAATAAGACAGCTCTTACCCGTGGCGACGACTATTACTCATCCCTGTTGGGCATCCCGGTCCGAGGCCTTGACCTCGACGGGCGGCAAGTCTACTACGATTTCTCCATCGAGACATCGTATGTAGACTTCGACTGCGTCAATGTTGGCTATTTCAACGACACTGAGCTGGACCTGGACCTGGCAAATGTGACTATTCCCAATAAAGGCCAAGTGCTCCAATACAAGGATCAGATGCTAGCGTTGGGACGACACCAATCCCTTCGCTGTCAATATCACAAGTCGACTCACGACGCCGGAGTCTTGGGCTGAGTGGAGTCGTCTTCGCAACCCACCACCCTTACACATGTTGTTCATGCACGGCAGATCGGGCGATGGCATGGCTTTAGTTAACTGCACCATGCAGTCAATTGTGCTTGAAACAACCATGCGTTGTGGCTCCCAACCATCGTCGACGAGCTGTTCAGCAAGACGGCAACGTCGCGTCAATACTCAGGCTGCCGCCAATCGCCTTCCAGACTCTATGGTGAAGAACCCTGCATCGCTACAGAAAGCGTTGGAGATGTGGTCTCTAGCTACTGGAGACTTGGATAAAGACTGGAAACTGACATCCCCAACGGAGAAATATATCCTGGGTGAATCCTATCAGTATAACCTCACATCCGGTCAATTCAACCCCCCTGACTTCTCCAAATGGCCGTCCGTTTTCTCGAGACGTCTGACTACAGCCTTCAACACCTTTTGGGACTCGACGTTGGATCCCGATCATCGCAATGCCACATTTAAAACCGTGCCAGGATCCAACGACGTGCGCTTAGAAGGAGTTCGGAGTTTCTGGAATTTGACCGCAGGCACGGTAAACAAGTCTTGGGACGTCTACCAGGCGGACCGACTCTGGGTCGCTATTTTACTCACTACAACAGTGTTCCTCGAGATTCTTGCCATCTTAGGACTTGTTTTGCAATTTTTCATACTAGGACCAGACGTACTAGGATTTGCGAGCACTGTAACTCGAGATAATCCATACGTGCCGCTGCCTCCTGGTGGATCACGCCTCGATGGCTCAGAAAGGGCAAGGCAGCTCCAGAACCTACAATTACAACTGGCGGATGTGCGCCCAGAGGGTGAGACGGGTTACATCGCGATCAGAGCGGTGCCTCAAAAGATCGTTATGGAAGTCTCACAGGAACTCTCGCAGGAAGAAGGAAACGAGCCAGCGGAGGACGGGGCTGTAGCATGGAGGCCACTGGACCGGAAGAGATTGTATATATAGCGGGTGACTGCCAAATGGAAATGGCTGCATGTAAAGAAGAAGACTGACCGAAGATGAAGACACTAGAAAGAGTCCTGTTAAACAAGGAGATCATTGGGACCAATAGATCCAGGCTCTATTCGATGCACAGCTACAGTAGCCCGTGAGAGCCTCATCTCTACCTGAAATGCCTTAGTCCTGCCCAACGCTCTCGTATTCACCGCTAGTATCTCCATAACCACCAGTTTGACCTCGGTTATCGTCACCCTCATTCCTAGGTTCGATAGCCCAGCTACGTTCCCCTGGAGAGTGAGGAATCAAGCACTCAGATGAATACAATTTCCTACCTCAATTAAATGCGATAGTTATGAGCCCGGTCTGCCGACTCAGCTGACCATTCAACTTACCTTCTTCAAAGCTCAATTGCAAAATACAATTCGATCACCTCAACCCAGCCTAGACGCCAAGGTCATTCGATCTCAATAAGCTCAACCTTGCTTGAACGCTTGGGTCATTCGATCAATTGCTTCCAGCAATCCATGAGCCTCGCAACCAAGTTCCGAGCCAGCTAGTCACCCCAATGGCTTCCACTTATCCCTACTATGGAAACAACACATCTAAGTTCTTCCAGGGTCTCCCTCACGTGCAACTCTCTACATCAGGCGCCTTAAGCAGGAAGATATTGAGCACCTCACACCTGTGGCCTTCTGGAGCTAAATTGTTGTGAATGAGAAATGAGTCGAATTCCTTTTTTAGCGTTCTGGCAGTTATAGATAAAGCAATTTACAGGTCTTAGTCATAAGTCAGGGCTTTAGATAACAGGGAAGATTCAGCACAGATTAATTATTATATGCGTAAGGAAGCTCTATCTAACAGAGAGAATCCCATTACCTAATTATAGCTATAGTATTTCTATATTAAAATCTAACCTCCTCTATAGACTGCTTCTTTAGCTGCTAAAGCTAGCTTGTAGTTACTAGTGTTATTTTTAGCTCTAATAGTAATAGCTTAAGCTGTATATTTAGTAATACTCTTTTTAAGGCTAGCTGTAATAGCTTTCTTAAGGATATTCTGCTCTCTTTTTTATATATAACCTTTATAATATCCATAGTATTTTTATTACTATTTCTTACTGCTATTATAGTTATTTACTATTATAATTATCTACTATTATAGGTATTTTTTAGCTATTAAGGCTTTTCTATCTAAAGTAGAATTATTATTTTTCTTTAAAGATATTATAATACTATTATAGCTAGAAATAGCTATTATATTAAACTATATAGTTTTAAGCTTTTTAAAGCTAGCTATTTTACTTAAGTAAAAAGTACTATTAAAAGCAGCTAGCTTTAAGCTTTTTTATTTACTGTCTTTTTATTATCTCTATTTTATTAAGTTAAATTTGTTAAATAATACTTTTAAAACTTTTAATTTTAACTATTAAAAGTACTACTTATTAAAAAGTAATTTTTATATTATTAAATACCCCTTAATAAGAGAACTTAATATTTAAATTTACTGTATTTTTATTATATATATTATATTTACTAAAGCTTAAGTTTAAGTTTTAAGCTGCTTTTTTTCTATCTATTAGAATTCTATTTAAGTTATTAACTGTAAATAGTAAGATTATTAACTGCAAATAGTAAAGTTAAAGTTAGAAAAATTAAATTAAAGCTTAAAATAAAGATTAATATATAATAATCTTATTATTTAGCTACTATCTCTTTTATTACTAGATATAGTACTAACTATTTATCTTTATTATGTAAAAATACTGTATAGCTTTAATCTATTTAATAATATTAAGTAAAGCTAAAAAAAAACTAAATACTATAGTTATTATTATTATTATTATTATTCTTACTAAAAGATATTAATATTACTACTACACTTAATAAAAAGTAATAAATATAAACTTATTAATAAGATTCTATAAAAAAAAAATTAATAAAAATTTAATAATTTAAAATTACTATTAAAATAGTAAAAAGAAAAAAAAAGAAATTAACTTATAAAGCTTTAAAAAAAAGAAAAAAAAGTTATAATAATTTAAAAGATAAAATTTAAATATTTAGTAATAACCTGTTAAATTATTTTAGTATTAATAGCTATTTAATATTAAACTCTATAGTTATAGCTAGTAGTAATTAATAAGCTACTTTAATTTATTAAAACTTACTTTAATATATATAATTAATATATTAATATAAATAAAATAATAATAATACTTTATCTATAGTTAGTAATATACTTAATTTAAAAGTTTATAATTCTTACTATATATATTATAACTTATATTAATAGATTAAAAAGATAATTTTAATTTTAATAGAAAAACTATTTCTAATTACTATAAAAAGTTTAATTTAAGCTTAATAAATTAAAATATAGATTTTCTTTTAGATTTTTATAGTTTTTTCTTCATTTTTATAGTATAAAAATACTATCTGTTTTTAATTAAATTTCTAAAATATAAATAAATAATAATCTTTTTAATTTTTAAGTTTTAAACTCTATATATCTTTTTTTTAAAAGCTAATTAAAATACTTTATTAAATATATAATACTATTTTCTTTAAATAAAACTTTAATTTTAAGCTTAATATAAATAAAAATCTTTAATTTAAATATTTATAAATATAAAATATTAAACTTATAGTTATTTTTTAAAGTAAGATTATTATAAAATACTTTATAGAATATCTTTTAGTTTAATAATTTAACTACTATAATATTATAAATATATATTATTATTAAAACTATTTTATTTTAAAACTTAAAGTTAATATTTATAGTAATTATTACTAATTTAGGGTTTTTCTATACTATTTAAATTGCTTTTTTACTAAAGCTATTTTATTTATATTTATAGAATAATATTTTTATAAACTAAATTTCCATATTCTAAAGCAGTTTAATAGTACACAAAATATTGATATAAGTCTTAGTAAACCTCAGCTTCTAGGCTTTAATTTCATCTAGGATTTAATTTTCTATAACTTTAATTGATGCCAATACAGCTGGTTAAAGATTGTGGTGTTATCGCGGAAATTCGGGTGGATCCGGGCGTTGTCGGAACTTTTTGCACCTAACTGTAAGCTGAAGCGTTTGACTGGCCAGGTACCCGGGAACGACTTAGCTCGCCCCAGTTCGAGCTAGTCCAGGCGATCCATGCTGCCTAACCCATGCTGCCGAATCGACCGGAGAAGAGACTAACCCCAGCTATTGTCATCCAATCAGCTTTCTCAGAACTTACCAGTGAAGGAACTATACCTCAAAGCATTAAAAATAGGGACTGGGGAAGATAGATGCGGAAATGCCAATTGTAAGGACGACGCGTCCATACACATGTTCTCTAGTGTGGTGTTGTGATATAGCTTACCCGCACTTTCGGTAAGGGCATCTTTCACCGAATGTTGCACAATGGGATTGATCAGATATTCCAGGCGTTGTCAACTCTGACACTTTCTCAATGCTGGCACTGGACCGGAAACCCTGCTAAGGAGAATGTCTGCTCAAATTGCAAACGCCGCAAGTGCGATTTCAAGAGTGACAGGTAATAGAACATGCGGGCTTGACGCATCATTGCGTGTAAAGCTGCGCCAAGAACAGGTATATGAATGCTTTGTATCCTCGTCAAGGCTTCCATTACCGCGGCCCTCTTAGACCATAGCTCTGAAATATTTGATATTGGCTCAAAGCATACTTACCTCTCCCAGAATCCAAAATGACATCTTCATCTACGTATTGGCTTTGCCATTTGGTAAGTTTGCTACTTTCTCTACCGGAATGAGTATTCATTTTGATCTAGTGTTGGCATTGGAAAGGCAATAGCTCTGCGAGCTTTGCCTGCAAGAAGTGTAACCACCTTCAATGCGACTCCTGTGATGAAGTGAATAGCGTCGGAGCTCCAATCAAGTAAATTTAAAACCAGAGGCTTGATGCAGAGTTACAAGGATCCATCAGATTCAGTCGAATTGAAAAGGGTCATAGATTGCAAATACTGGGATAGATCAATTGCATAAACGACCTCATAAATTCCTGTTTAACCCATCGGTCCCGGAGAGTGTGGCTGTCCTCGTGTCAGACTTGCGGGAGGCATTGCCGGCCGGTATCTGCAGCGCTTGTTAGCTTGAACATTGCTGAACGCCATCTTTGAAGGGTCCCCAGGGTTGATGGAGGGTGGTCGGCTTGCAGCGACCCATCATGACCGTCCATCAGTAGAATACACACATAACGCTGGTCAACAAGGATCTTGGAGGCACCTTCTCCCCGCCTCGCAACTAACATAGGTTGGCAGCCCTTGACGTGTTCTACATAATAGTATTCAATGATATGACGACTGGAAGAAGGATAAACGCATGATCCTAGCCAACGAGGGTCTCAAATGCATCTTCTTCTCGCCTTGCGGCTGATACATGATGGCTGCTTGCTTGCAGGCAACCTTGAGCTTTATCAGACCAACAGGATAGAAAACAAGCGGGCTTGACGTGTCGTGCATGTAAGGCCCCGCCGTGGGTCGGCCAGCCAAGCCAGGCGCCATGTTGCCTCTCCCATAAAACACAGTTTCTACTTCTTAAAATTGCCTCTCAAAAGCTTAAGACTTCTTACTTTGATTTCTTTCAGAGGACGGATCCGGACTACGTACGAATGGAAGGATGGCAATCTGGTGAATCGCTAAACTTAGCCTATTGGATGGATACTTTGAGAAAACGGAAGCATCTGACCGAAGCTGAATCAGTCCTCGAAGCAGTGACCGACCTCTATTACCTCTCCGTATTTCGGACAGAAACAGACAGGCGCGATATTTTCTTCGCTTTATGGTCCGGTGCCTTCCTTGCAAGATTGTTACATGACAAAACCTGTGCGAGGGCTCTACACTCGCTCGCGAAACAGGTCTACAAAGGTCGATCTATGATCGTTATTCGGGTAACATCTGTTTTTCACAGTCTTAACTAAGCCCTATGTAATCAGAATAGCAGATTGTATACTAAATTGAGAGTTCCCACTGAAGAATCAATGCCTGTCCACCAAATGATTTGCTAAAGTGCGACTCCCGGCCCATTCCTTTAGGCACAATGGACAACAGTATAAACCCCGAGAGTTCTTGAAAAGGCTTGGTTCTGGGTTTTCGTATCCTGAGTGTTTCGTGAATATTGCAACAATGCGCTAGCAAAGTGCATCTGGCCACTTGCCGACCCGTGCTCGGCCCCTTCTGCGGAAAGTTTGTTCAGACTGGATAGCTGAAGCCGGTATTGTGCGAATAGCAGCCCAAAGCACGGATTGTATGGGTTGGGGCGGGATCTGCGCCTCGGTGGGACGAGATGGGAAGCAATAGATAGATGGCGATATCAGTGATCTGAACTTCCTCACTTGGGGTTCAACGTTGATAGTGTCCGAAACTATCATTGAGGGCAATCGCATGGTCGTGCTAGGAAATGAACCTGGCTGAGCATTGCTTGATGGATCAATCACGGGCGTCTCTCCCAGCTGTGAGTGCGGCGCGGAGTGCTCTGCAGGAAGAGGCTCCTTCTCGATCTCAGTCGAGACGGCCAATGGGCTTTCCCAGTTAGCTGAGATTGGCAGAGAACCGCTATTTTCACCTATTACCTGTGAGCGCAACGTCTGAACTGTGTCAGGGAACATACCGTTCAGCATGTCGCATCAGTTATGCCGACTTCCATAGACTGCTTGGCGCGATATTCAAGAAAGCTCCGCACAGAAGCATAGTACGGGATGAGGGAGGTGGCTCCAATGTTGAAGACCTTGGAGGTCGCAAAGAGCCACCCAGCCGACCGCACTGCTGTCCGGAAATTTCAAGCCGTCAAAGTACATCATAGGGAACAGACGACTTGCAACAAGTGGGCCGCCGTCTTCATATCCAGTTTGCCACTGCAGCTCTTCGGTGTAGCATTGCGGCATATTCTTCCTCAGGCCGAGAGTCTCGAGTGTCCCCTCCACTCCGACACGCGCAAGGTCCGTCCAAGGGAGAATAAGCACAGCGTACCAGGCTTTTGACTTTTCCCACCGGGCAAGATGGACTTCGCCAGCAACTGCCTTATGTACGGCGTTCGTGGCCTTTCGACGGGTGCGCGGCTTGACAAGAGCCGGTCGGTTCGCAGAGCCCTTGCTCGTGGCGACACAGGCGATGCTTCCAGATGCATTCAAACCCAAAGAGTTATTCTTCTCGGCGAGCAATCCATCCCAGTCAGAAACCCGGAAGCCAAGGTACCTATTAGTTTCCTGGCAGGTGTGTAGGACCGCGCAAGGCCAGAGAGACAGCTCACCAGTTGGGGATCGAAGGGGCCGTGGCGATAGGGAGCGCGGTTGTTCTCAATGTCGTAGAGTAGCCGGTTGGAAACCTCGACCACTGCTTGGTTTGCGATATCCTGGTTGGACCTGTTTGGTAGGAATTGTCAGTCGTCAGCGGCAACCGAGGATGGGATTCGGGCTGGAAACCGGGTTCTTACTGTATCCCAAACTTGATGCCGGCGAAGCGCTTGGGTAGCTTGTCAACAAGCCAGTATGCCTTAGGGGCTGCAAAGGGATGACGCGCCTGGAACGCGATAAGAAGCTAACCAATAAAAATTGTAAGCGTCGGGTCAGTCAGAAAATCATATCCTGGATAGCGTCATTTCTCAGTGGTTGATCCACCACTCTCAAACTGCAGGAATACACTGCACCCTCGGCGCCCATTCGAACAGTCTGGCGACGTTGACAGGAGAGGCAAATTTGGACCGACGGGTGAAGTGAGGAAGTCCCGATGAGGGTGAGGAGACAGCAGTATCTTATTAGCTCACAATGCAGCCTATCAGATTGCGACACATGGCTTTGAGTGCTTAAGGAGGTGATGAACTGGTATCCGGCCGACGTCCCACGACGGGCGCACGATCAGAAACCTGGATTCTCAAACCAAGCTCTATCATAGGATACAAGGAAAGTAGCAAGGCCAGCGCTACCCGATACTTTAATTCTTGGTGGAGAGAGCCCGCAGCTCTCCACATGGCTGGCTACCCGAGCTATTCCAACGGGAAGTTCGACTATGACGGAGACTCAATCCACCATCTCCGTCCGCACTGGTCAGCGACCAAGCACTAAATTTCCTTTCAATGGCTGACTATCCTCAGAACAAGGCGCGGTCGTAGTCAAGTCCGACGACGAGGATACACTCCTTCATCTGAAACGTCAGCTTGAGGCTTCCCGTGGCTACCCTATTGAGAGTCAACAATTCTCTTCTCCGGCGGGCATCCCAACGACCCGGCTGAACATGTTGGAGATGCAAGATTCGTGCGAGAGTTCGCCACGCGGGAAGGTGTACTACGACTCCGTGTGGTCGGAACATCTCAGTTGAATCGGTCAGACAAATCCACAGTGACAGACCATCTCCGTTGGCGGTGAGAATATGGACTGCATTCGAAATGGTGCTGATCTCGGAGACCCGAGAAGAATGCTCCAGGCACTGTATAAACGATTAGCATTCGCTTCGAGTAATTCTATTTTGATACTGACATGTGGCAGGGATGCTCTAGCCTATGGGGGAGACAAGTTTGGCACTTAGCCGATGACTTTGGCATGAAGGTCAGGACTCTCGTGACCTCACAAGTCCCAGGAGAGCTTGCTGCGAAGTATGATGGGCAACAGGAAACTCGCTCCCCTGTTTGATACGGCTACAGACGAGGCGCGTAGCCTACCAATCAGTGCGATCATGCTGCAAATTGCGTCTGAGAGTCGTGTGATCGCGTTCTCGTCTTCGAAGAGGGCACCATCAAGCCTTGCATTCATTCAATCGAAGGTGCATCGACATCAGTTGGTGTTGAGAAGCCAAAAAGTTCAGCCGCACCATCTCTTGACGTGGCGCAGCTTGTACCCAAAAAGCTCCCATCGAACATCAGAAATTCCCGCATCGATTCACCTCACACTACCAGCATGGCCGAAGTCTTCGGTACCGTAGCCAGCGCTTTGAGCGTTGCGACCTTTGTTCAACAACTGCGTCGACTGCTTCGAGTACATCCAACTGGGCCGCCATTTCGGTAAAGGCTTCGAACGCTGCCAACTGAAACTCGACATCGCCAAGATCCGACTGGGTAGATAGGGTGAGGCCATCGCGATCAGCGAGGACCCTGGCTTCGTCATCGACGCGCCAGAAGATAGAGATTCTCGACAGATCTGAGCTATCCTGGAAGAGATCGAACTGCTCTTTCAGACCGTGCAGAAGTCATCGAAGAGGTATGAGATTGATGCGAGCTAAGATGACTTGGCGCGCTTTGAAGACAAGGACATGACGTCGGTGGTTCAGGGACTCTACGGCCGGCTGGGGGTTACTGCTCACCAAAGACAGAAGCGAACGACCCTACTAAAGAAGGCGGTGTGGGCGTTGTATGATGGTAAGAACTTCGATAAGCTGCTGGAGCAGATTATGGGATTTGTGGACGACCTGGAGAAGCTGTTCCCCGTGGAGACCACATATTGCAAGCTCGTAGAGCTGGAAATCGAGGAGGTGAACGACGAGCCGAGCTTGTTGGCTCTGCAGGACGCTGCTGCTGGTACCGATAGTGTTTTGTCCGAGGCTGTTGCGGAGAAGAAGGAAGGGATTGCGGGGAGAAACTATGCAAAAGGACATCAAGAGCGAAGAGAACGCGAGGGTGTGAGTCGGGAACGAGTAGAGCGAGGCTGCCCTAGCTTGTGATATTAGTATTGCGGATCGGACTGTGAACCTGGCGGACTCTGTTGCGGCGACAGGAAAGGCCGCGGTAGCATCTTCGATTAAGGCTGCTGGTTAACTTTAATTTGTTGCCCTCTAGAGCTTGCAATATAATTTGCATGATTCCCCAAAAAAATCCATTTTGCCAAGTGCCCATTAAACATCGCAAATCCCGCACTAAGCCTAAAAGTTTAAAGGGAGGACGAGGGTAATTGAAATCCAGCGATCCGGGCCTGCTGGCCTCATACCACGACAATGGAATCCATCGCTGCGGAGTGACCTCACGATTGTATTACTGTTCGGGTTCAGACATATCGAGATTTTAGTGGCTAATTTGCCTACGTCAGCATGATTGTAGCTGGGTTGGTGTGCTGACGGCGCAACGCGTCTCGTACGCATTGGCACTCGATGCTCGTCAACTCTCATCGCATATTGCTTCGTACAACGCTTTATATAATACTGCCCTTTAAAATGCGCCAGTTGACAACGTAATCGACAACAGTATGGCGTCTAATACGGCGCAGACTCTGCATGCTTCCGGCCGTATAAAGGTCTATATAGGCAATACTTTTATTATCGACCTCACGACTGGTATGGGTTCCCAAGGGGCCAAGTCCTCCCCGATCTCGCTAACCCCTTACGCCAGAACCACCTTCAACCCCTATAGCCTCTGAGGACGAAATGCCAGATGAGGCTGTCGGCCTCATGCAGGAAATGCCACGCGAGATCATTGATCTTACGCAGGGTAAGTGTTCCGTCGCACTTCTCGGTTAGGCCTTGGTCTCACCACGATTTGCACTCTAGATTCGTACGATGCGGAGCCGTACGTGGGTCGGAAGCGGGCTCGAGATTGGGACAGCGACGACTACGAAAGCAAACGCTTAAGATTTCTTGACGATGACACGGGCGAATCTTCAAGCGAATCCGGTCAGGATGGTGGAGACAGCACTGTCGAGTATGAGCGCTGCGAAGATGGCGAAGACAACGTTAGCCTGTTCGTCGAGGATGACGGCGAGGAAAACAGCGACGAGGAATACGAGTGAGGTGTGCGGTGCCGACTCGACTGCCTCACCTGTGATTAAATGGGAATCGACAACTCGCCGTTCTTGCACCTACCGCTTGGCCGCCGTTGTGCGCTGCGACTCATGCTACTAGTGTTCGATGCCCACTGACGCTTTGAACAACGAAGCGGGACGCGCCACGTGATTAGGAGCAAGGTGAAGGCAGAGTCAGGCAAGGCAGAAATATACCAAGCGTGACCGCCAGGACCCCATTAGGTGCTTCAATCACCAGATGCAAGTAGCAAGGCGACTCTCGGACTTGGTAGCCTCAAGCTGTTTCCGTTTGTACGACCTGTAGAACCAGACGAGATAAAATCGATGAGATCTTCAGATCCACTGGCATCAAACCCTCTGCTCTTTCCCGCCTAGCTCGAAAGGCCAAGGAACGAGGGTGGAAGGAAGGGGAACCGGTCCACGAGTGTTACGTGGTGGATCGCCCCTGATCGGGAAGACCGCAGCTGCTTGTGGGGGATAACGCTGACCGTACGATAGCTATTGTCACCAAGAATAGCACTACGAGAGAATACTCAGCCCAGCAGGTTGCTGCTGAGCTGACCAAGCCCCCCCAGCGCAGGCAACGAGGCACTCCGCTCCAGGTGTCACAAAGGACGATACGTCGATTTCTCAAGAGCCAGGGATTCAACAACGTCAAGCACACAACTAAGCCAGGCCTCAATGCGTTACAGAGGTGGAAGCGTTTGGAGTGGTGTTGGGCCCGTCGAAATTGGACCCTGGATGACTGGAAGCGTGTTATTTGGTCTGATGGTCCGCAAGGGCAAGGGGGGGATCGACTGGATGAGGTATCGCGAGGAGGTCCTAAAGCTACTCTTTTCCCCCTTTCTTCCTGACCTGGAAGCCAAGAACCCTGAGTATGGTTGGCTTGCCCAGGAAGATAACGCACCGGCACACGCATCACGCTGGAATCGGCAACTGTGTGTCAAGGGCTAGCCCGCGCGCCCAGCTGTCTTGGACTTCTCGGGGGCGCCATGGCTTCGGCTCTGATGAAGCCAGATGGAGTGTGGGGATAGAAATAGGCAGAAAACGATGGCTCAAGGACATCAAGGTGTTGTGACTCATCCACATCAACCTGGAAGGTACAACCGTTGTGAGCATCATAATCGAGAAATGGGTCGAGGTATCAGGCGCCACCAACACACGGGCGGCCCAGCTCGAGCCTACCTGCAGGCAGATCATCACTATTACGCAGAATCCTGGCAATCCTGCGTCGTACAATGTCACTAGTGGGCTTTACGACTAGAGTTTGATCTCTTATTCTTGAGACAGCCAGGCCCGGGAGAGGGCGATATCATTATTGGCATCCAGCGCCTTAAAGAGTATGCAGAGAATCTCGGGAGAATGTGGTTTAGTCAGGATGAATGGCAAGCTGAAGGTTATGAGCACGGTCGCGGTACCCCGACTGAGGAAGGCGTCCTAAACGACGGTATTGCAGTTAGCGTTATAATAAGCCTTTTAGTAGATATTATATTTTAAAGTTATTATACCTAAAGTAACTAAATATTTTAATTATTATAATTATAAATATTTATAACATATATGATAAGCGAGTCGGAAATACAAGCGAGTCGGAAAGCATACTGTACAGCTAAAATAAGTAATTTTAGATTTCTAAAAACTAGGTATAAAATTTATTAAGATCTAAAAAAGCATTTTAAAATAAATTAGAGAAAAAGTTATAAAATAGTATTTCTTCTAGATTTTTAAAAAAACTATTTAACTAGTTAATTTTAAAAGTTTAAAAAAATACAGTGCGAATAAGCTTTTTCTTATTAGCTATTTAAAGAAAAAGAATTTAAAAATTTTGTTAAATAGAAACTGATTTTATTAACCCAATTTAAAGTTTTTAGTTATTTTAGACCTATTTTAAATTTTTAAGAAATTTTCTAAAATTGTACTTTAAGGTGTATTTTATCATTTCCGACTCGCTTGTATTTCCGACTCGCTTATCATGTACGTTATTTAGTTTATTAATTTTATTAATTTTATTAATTTTATTAATTTTATTAATTTTATTAATTTTATTAATTTTATTAATTTTATTTAATTTTATTAATTTTATTAATTTTATTAATTTTATTAATTTTATTAATTTTATTAATTTTATTAATTTTATTAATTTTATTAATTTTATTAATTTTATTAATTTTATTAATTTTATTAATTTTATTAATTTTATTAATTTAAATATTAAGTTCCCTTATTAAGAAATACTTATAATTATAATAAATTAACTTCTATAATACTTTAATAGAATTATACTAATAAATATAAAAGAGAGTAATAAGCTTAAAATAGCAGCTAAATAGATAAAGAAAGTAAATTATATATTAGATTATTATTCCTCTTTCCTACTCTCAATTTATCCCCTATTAAAAGAAGGTTAATACTTAAGTAATAATCGGTCCTACTAATACAGAGGCAGTCAGACTTACAGTGTACTGCTAGACTCCCTTCATTTTAGCCAGTTGTAACACAGGCTGGGGACTGAATTTGTAGAGCAGCAGCATATCTAGAATGGTTCGTTCTAGAATAGGCTTAGTGGATATCTCAAATTTGTCCCTCAGCCCCTACCCTAGAGCCATGCCCAGCCGCTATTGTAAATCCTGACGACGCAGAATTAAATACAAGGCCAACTTGAAGAGAAACATTACAAAAGAAGATCTACAGCTAATAGAAAATCATTGATGCAGTTAGTCAATGACTAGTTTTGATAGATAATACTAAGATTAGTTTCGTTGGAGTAGCATATATTAGGAGTTGCTGTTCCTTTTTGTCCCTTGCGGCCACATTTCAGTCCCGCCGCTGTCGACCGCCGTCGACGGACATTCACAAAGAGATGATTCACTTCAAGCCGTGGTTGCCAAAGAGAAAAATCATGAACTACAACACGGATGGTCATCAACAAGCGCGATGAATCTAAATGACATTCAAAACAGCATCCAACTCCTCGAGGATACCCACCCGGAAACGGTCCGATATCTGCACATTATCCGCCGCCTCGACAATCTCCCTCGGATCAAGACATAGCCCAACCACGTTCATAACCCTATTGCCGGCCTTTCTGGGCAGATGCAAGTTTGCCAGGGCTATCAGAGTCTCCCTCACGTGAGCCCCATTTCGCGTGTACTGCTTCACAGAAGACGAGCCCTTGCTGTCGTCGTCATCGTCGTCGTCGGATGCCTCATCCTTGTGTAGATAGCCTCGCTTCTCGAACATGGCCCGGTAAGAGGCGGCGAGGGTGGGCGGGTCGGTGCTCCTCGCGCCGGGGAGGACCAGGGGATCCCAGGTGAGCAGCTCCAGCATGCAGACGCCGAGGCTGTAGATGTCGTAGAAGATGGTGTAGCTCTTGACGGAGCCGCCGTGCCGGTCGGGATGCTGGTAGACGACGTTTTGAGGCGCCGTCTCGCCAATCCTCTTCGTGGGCGTCCCGACGATGATGCGCGAGTTGTTCCAGCCGCTCAGGTACAGCGTTGCATCCTCAAGGGCTCCTTGTTTATCCTCCTTATCCTTATCCTTAGCCACTGCGAGGAGTATGTTCTCTGGTCGGACCTGCTTGTGCACTAGACCGAGCGTGTGAGCCTGCAGCACCGCAACGGCGAGCTGTCTGCAGAGCTGGAGGCGGAGGTTGAGAGACGGCTTCGGCATCTTCTTAGCGAAGATGTCTGCCAGGCCGACGAGCTGGTTCTCCGGCTGCGGCCGATAAAACACGATATGGATAGCCATGTAGCCCTCATCCCGCTGGTATCCAAGCAGGCGAGGAATGTGCTCCGAGGGGAGAGCGCCCTGCAGCTTGCCCGACATTGTGCGCAGCCCGAGCTCCAGGGCTTTCCCCGTGCTCTCCGACTGATACTTGATCGTCTCGACGATGACGTTCAAGGTGACAGTTTCGTTTTCTCCTGGGCGGCCGTGCGAGGCTTCCGAGGTGGTGATGGAGTCGCTGGTGCCGGGAAGACGGCTCGCAGCCCCGATGAGAAGGAACTCATCCGTCGAAAGCGACAGCGGCTCCTCGGGCTTCTTGTTGACCATCAGCTGCAGCGACATGACGAGGGTGTTGAACTGGGCCATCTGCGTCTCAAAGTCAGCCACCTTGGCCTTGAGCACCTCATAGACCGAGTCGTCTCTTGTTGTGCCCGGGAGACGCGGCCAGAGGTGCCGCGTTGCGATCCTGGGCAGCTTGTGCTTCCCCTTGCTGTCGGTTCTCTGCTTTGCAAGCACGTCGTCGACTGCCTTGGGGAGGCTCTTGAGGATGTCGAATAGGCTCTGGAAGCTGCGGTCTAGGCGCTTCCGTCGCTCGGGGCTCAGGGTCGAGTCTTTTATGATGGCCTGGGAGATGTCGAGGTGCAGCTGCAAATCGTCGCGCTTGTCCTTGAGGCCAAAGGTCTTGAGCGCTGTGGCGACGTCCTCGGTTGCCTTTTCATCCTGGCGCTTCCGCTCGATGGCGTCCCACGTGTCCATGACATCCTTGACGAAGCCGAATGTGCCCATGAGGGGCGATATGATTGTGTCAGCCATCCTGAAGTGTAGTGCGCTGAGGTGCTTAGATTGGAGCTCAAAAGAGGAGGAACTGGACAGCGTATTAATAATAATAGGTCGACATCAATATCAGCGCTTGCTCAAGAGCCAGCAGAGGAGGCCCGGCTAGATTGGCCCTATCAGATACCTCCGCATGTTCGCGTGACCGTGTAATAAATGCCTCGAAGGAGGCGTCCGCGTTGGGGCCCAGGTGCTACATTCATTTGTTTCTTGGCAGCACGTATGGTATTGGCTGGATTCCGCGAGCTGAACATGTCGTGTAGCCCTCCATGGAGTGGTGATATCTCAGCCCCAACTTCAGGAGTCAGTTGTGCGCACTTCATTGGGCGAAATGGAGAGTAAATAGGCCTTGGGAGATGCAGTCAGCAAGCCACAATGACACGCGTGCTTTTGGGGAGAAGTTTACAAAGTCGCCCTCGGTGACACAGCCTGATGGGATGTGATCATTTTCAACCTGACCCCGCTCACTCCAGCTAGTTGCTGGTTCACAAACCTAGCACCGAGAGGCTTCACACGCCCATCATCACGAGCAGGGGAAACCGTCATGCGTATTGCTTCTCGCCATCCTTGGGCCGCTTTTCCGTGCACCTCTATAGACAGCGAGGGCTATTAGATTCGACAGCTATGTTCGCAAAGACGGCAGGAAAGCTCACTATCCCGCAGGGCTTTTTCTGACGGCAGTGGTTTCGACCGGGATTACCTGGACCGTCTCAACCAGGGCCGAACGCCGGGTACAGGGCAATGGCTCCTCGACGATGATCGGTTCACGGAATGGGAGTCATCTCGAAACTCCAGGCTCTGGCTCTCTGGCCATCGTGAGTATCCCAGAACTCTGGGTTCTGGCGTGTCTCATCTAACTGGATGTCGTAAATAGCTGGGTGCGGAAAGACCATGTTAAGGTCAGAACCAGGCAGAAGGCTGTACATATGATAAGCATGTTTCCTGCTAATAAGGAGAAACAGTGCCATGGTTGCAGACCACCTTCTCACTTCCTCCAAGAATGAATCAGCGGCCGGCTCAGTTGGCGTCGCCCATTTCTTCTTCAGGAGCAACTCCTCGTCGCGGCATTCGTTCGACGGGTTCCTCAAGTCCGTGGTCGCTCAGCTTTTCTCGGCACATCCTCAACCAAACGTCCCAGAGCGGTTGTTCGAGGACGAGGCCTCCCTCCGCTCCACAGATAGTCTCGTCACTGCACTACGGGCCATCATTGCCCAGCATGATATGGTGTATATCGTCGTCGATGGACTTGACGAGTGCGAGGCGGATAGTCTGCCATATTTCTTCCATGTGCTGGAAAGTCTTCGAATCGACGGCCAAGGCGAGGACACTGACTGTAGGATCATGGTATCAAGTCGACAGAGTCAGGACATCTCGCAAGGGATGGAGTCCTTGCTCTTCCGACGCATCCCCCTAGAAGAGAGCGCCGTGGCCAGCGACATTACCATGATGATGGACTCGGAGCTCAACACCATGAGGAATTTGCGACACCTACCCCTCGCTTTCAAGCGTGAGGTTAGGACGAAGTTACTGCAGACGCCGATTCGAACGTAAGTATCTCAGGGTTATCAACGTAGGTAGTCAGGACTCACACTCTACTCGTCAAGGTTCGCCCATGTCAGGCTCCTTCTCGATACCATCCGCCGTCAAAGCACTCGCGACATATTGTTCCCTATGCGGCAAGATGAGTTTTATCGCATGAAGCAGCACTACATCTTCCTATCCTTCCTATTCGACTGTATCCTAGACGACGAAGTGCCCTTGGCCAAAAGGTTTTTCTCCTGGATGGCCTTCCATGAGTCTGGAGCGCCTCTGTCCATGATCGAGGTATTCGAAGTCGCGTTGAGCTCTGGGTCCACGCCAATGGGGATATTGGACGCCTTCAACCAGCCGAGCCTGCACGCCCCTAAGCTCTCAACGCGGCGGATCCATCATGAGCCTGATGGATATACTGAGGGTGTTGGGAACACCCGAGGAAGAAGTAGCACCCATCCGCTCAATCTTGCGCGAGTTCCTCCTGTCCACTGCTTCAGGCAAGATCCGCATGCGAGAGAAGGAGACGCAGGCCTACCTCGCAACGTCTTGCTTAGAGTACATCATCCACTATGCCGAATCATCAGAGAGACGACGAACCTCGCGGGACTTGACGACATTTCCGCTCCTCGAGTATGCTTGTCGGCACTGGCAAACCCACTCGCAAAAATACGCGGCACTCGCAGCAGCGGACCAAGAAGCGCCTGGACAACGTTGCCTGGCAGATTTGGCCACCCAGCTTCTTTCTAATGGACACCTGCTTGAGTGCTGGCTTTCAGTACATGATCCCAACAATCCATCAGGGCCGGCGTTTACGAGCAGGGCTGGTTCGAACCCTCCCAAGCGGGACACGCCCCTGATCCATGCCGTCCGAATCGGCAGCCTGAAGACGGTCAAGTATTTCTTAGGTCCAGGTGCCGGTGCTTGCACAAAGGATATCCACGGAACAAGCGTCCTGAGCCTCGCCGCCAAGGGTCCCTTTGTCGACATTGTTAGAGAGTTGCTTTCACAAGGGGCAACGACCAGCGTTGACGACCTCCTCGACGCTGCCAAGTCGGACCACGTTGGACTTACAAGAGTATTTGCTCAGCACATGGGGCGCGAGCGAATCTGTGAAATCGGAACAGACAACACCACCATCCTGCACTCGCTCACAGCGTGCGCAACGGAACAGACCTTCCAGGTGCTTCTCGAGGAGGTTGACGAGGGTGGACAATCCCGAAACATCCCCAACAGCGCCACTCCTCCTAGCAACTCGTCGGTGAACCTCACCGACGGCGCCAGGTGGTCGCTCCTACACCGAGCAGTCGAAGCAGGAAACACCTCGGTCGTGTGGATGCTCATCCAACACGGCGCCAATATCAACATCCGTGGTAACGGGAAGAACACACCGCTGCACACGTGCTATACTGTCGACGGCGACCGAGACGCCATCCAGGAACTGCTGCTCGGGTCTGGCGCAGATGTCAGACTCCGGAACAAGGACAACAAGACTCCGCTGCAGATTGCCTGGCAGAAGAAGGCCCTGCAATGGGACTGTTACGAGGTCGACAGTGGGCATGCAGCGGGGAAGGAATTTACCCCAGGGACGCAAGCCGAGTGCAGTGTTCTCAAGAAGCTGAAGCCTTTTCCTGGTCCAGATGTACGTGCCCTGCTTTTCCTCTCGTCATGTGTCGACCCAGCGGTAGTTGCTCCGAGATGCTAAATTCATGCCTCAGATGATATTCCGCAAGACATACGAACTGCACAAAATGAACAGAGGCGATGCCGGAGAAGTGTACGAGGTCCTTCTCCGAGAATGTGAGAACCTCCAGCGCATCGAACACCCATTCGTTGTTTCCTACCTGGGATACGACGAGGAACTGGCCGAGAACTCTGCCGACAAACTGCCCTGTCGAGCAAAGCTGTATCTTGAGTACTGCGGTGGCAGAGACCTAGGGCTCGCACACATGGAGCAGGCGATCTGCAAGCCGAGACCCCGTCGCAATAGCACCGATGACGATGACGACGATGACGACGAGGAAGAGAAGGATGACAAAAAATCTAAGAAGAAGGAGAATTCAAAGGCTCAGACGCGGGTTGTGGCGCTGACAGAATCGGAGGTCTGGACGCTCATGTATCAGCTGTTCCTGGCGCTGGCATATCTCCATTACGGTATCCAGGTCACCAAGGATGGCGAGTGTCGTTGTGTGCCACACTGGAAGGGTATGATTCACCGAGACATTAAGCCCAACAACGGTGAGCTCGCCGTGCTCGACTGGTTCGAACTTTGAGCCTTGAACTGACTTCATACAGTGGTGTTGGCTCTGGATAAAAACAACCAGCGTGTCGCCAAGCTATGCGACCTCGGTATTTCTCGGGCAAATTCCCCGCATCAGACGAAGGCTATTTTGCGCGGGAGCCATGGCTTTCAACCTCATGTAGGCCACCGTCCATCCTCACTCAGTCTTTCCACTGACCATCTCTGATAGGAGCTGTGGCCCGAGTCGGGAGACGAGTCGGGGGAGGCCGAGAGCAACTGGACCACCAAGGGAGACATCTGGTGCCTCGGACGTAAGCTTACGCATGCTCTATTCTTTGATGACTTGCTACGAACGAGTGGGAAATACGAGGACTAACTATGACGAAGGAACCATTGACAAACTGAAGAAGAACTTCAACCCAAGCGGCAAAATGAAGGAAATCCTCTACAATTGTGGTCAAAAGGACAAGACGACCCGACCAAGCGCCTTGGAAGTCGTTCAAGAGGTGCACAGCCACGTGGAAAAGCCCTTCGAGTCCCTAGACAGAAAACTAGGCCAGGGACCCGGCGGCTTCATGTTCCAGGCGTTCCAGAAGATCGCCACCGGCCTAGACGAGTACACGAACCTCCAGGCCGCCTCGCAGAGTAAAGCAGCGGCCCGTCCGCGGCGGCTCCTCCTGGAGCGTCTGAACCTCCTCCTCGAGGACGGCGCGGAGAAGCCGTTTCTCCAACACTCGCGCTCCCTCCACCACGCCGTCCTCCTCGACAAGGGGGACAAGCTGACCGCCTTGCTGCAGGACAACTGCGACCCAGACGAGCAGTGGCCAAAGTCGCGGTGGACGCCGCTGCACCTAGCCGTGCAGCAGAAGCGGTTCGGCATGGTGGAGGAGCTGGTGCTCGCCGGCGCCAAGGATCTGCGGGATCGGCACGGCTGCACGGCGTGGGACTATGCGAGGGTGATGGGAAGGGAGTTTGCGGATCAGTGTTTTACTAGGAAGCAGAAGGCTGAGCAGAAGTTACGGGACGCCATGGAGGCGAAAGTCGGTGAGTTTCGTGTTCGCGTTTGCGTTTGGTGAGTTTCGCTGACTTGAATATGTACAGTGTCAGAAGAGAGTTGACAACATCATGGGCGTTGCCAAGTTACACATCAGGTCTTAGCTCTAGCCTTTTCAGGATACTTCGGTTCTGCTGTCCGCTCCGTCAAGTATTTCAGGATACAATGAGGGACTTTTTCCTTGTTTCTTAGCGTGCTGACTACGTCCAACGGGCTGTGAAAGCGGACAGCTAGCAATTGGCCTCTTCATACGAGAGTGAAAGGCAGCAAAAAAGTGCAGAATTCACACATGATTTCCTCATCTGGTACGACCGAAATGGATAACAAGTGAAATGAAGCTTTGTTGAACACCTCATCAAAGTAGAGAAGCATTACAATATATATATACTCTGGGCGATTGGGAATGGGCTGGCTATAAAGAAGAAGCGAGCCACCACTGTGTGCGCCCAGTGCCGTTGGCTGTCGTCTTATCAATCCCTTTCATTTTCATCCATAATCTCTCTCGCGACCCTCTCAGGTTTATATAGGGCCATTCATCATGACATGGCTTCGTCATCACGCCGGTGCGCAGCCGCGAAGCTGCCGAGACTCATGGCATCCTCATCCCTCTCGTAAGGCTGACCAGGACGCAGTCCAAAAGACGGCTGGACCGGCGGAGTATCATGTCGCATGCCTCCAAAGGACGGCTCAGACTCGTCGTCAACTAGAACCACCATCCAGACACCGACTGCACCGTTCGATCCCAGCAGCGGCGTGCAGTGTATCCAGCGGCTACGGCCCTGGGGCGCATGAGGAGGTTGGCCACCCCCTTCACCATGACTCTGGTGGTCCATGAGGCGTGACTGGTGGCTCTGGGCTTGTATATCAGACCGGCTGAGCCAGCGAACCTTGGCCGTGATGCCATAGCCGTCGGCAAACGACTGCGTGCTCACGGAGCCGGTCGGAGCCTCCGATGCGGGATAGGAACGGGCTCTACAAAATACCAGGAACACGCAGCGAGGGTGAGGCAAAGAGGATGCGGAGGTTGGGATATGGCCGTACCAGGAGATAGTGCTGGTAGACGCCGCTGAGTCGGCCGTTGACAGGCGCCTCTTGCAGAGTCGGATCTGATAGTCGCCGGTTCATAGTCGAGTCGTCTTGGATCACCAACCGCGGCTTGTTCCAGTTGGCTGGCACCGAGTCTGTTTGCTTCACATCCTCCTGGTGGGTGCGATGGAAAGCACCACCCGACTCGCGTACCGTCTTCAGCTCTGACAGATTAAACATGCCGGCCAAGTCACGAAACTCGTCCTTGTCATGGTCCGAGCCCGCTTGAACGCGTGTCTCCTCGCCTAGATGCCGCTCCGGATTCTCCCTCTGCATGAGCTTCGACAGCAAGTCTAGGCCAGAACACTCCTTGACGAGGCCCGAGACGTCGACCTGCGCGCCCAGGTGGTACCGCACGATGCCCCTGGAATCAAACAGTGGAGCCACCATCAGGAGGTTGACAAAGGGAGACCCGTCGCGGCGATAGTTGAGGAAGGTCTTGCAGTGTTCTTGGCCAGCCTCGAGCTTCTCTCGAATCCTCCGCACGCTAAACGGGTTCGTCCTCGGGCCCTGGAGGAACTGGCAGTTGCGGCCTATAGTAAAGTTCATGCCGTACTGGGTTGTTCTGTGGAATTCTATTTTGGCATGATGTTAGTTGTGCCACCTATGAGAAGTCCCTTCCTTGACCCACCTTTACTTGCAAACACAATGGGGTTGTCAGGTCGTGACGGGTCTGTTAGGCAAAAGACTTCTGCGAGCCCTTCTGACAGGTTCTGTAATTTCGGAGGAAGCGTGTCCGTAATTCTGCGCTTGATTGTGATGCTGACGGTTCGGATATACATGTGCGTGATGTAGGCTGCCAGGTCGTGGTTGGCAATGACTTCGAAAGCGTCATCGGCCCTCTTGCGTAGCGTGCTGTTGACAGTAGCAGCGACAGGACCCGCCGTGAAATGGAGTCCGTCGATGGCCCGTAGCGAGCCAGTCAGAGAATTCGCATAGTCGATGGCCTTGAGCGCCTTGAGCGTATCCAGATAGTAGGCCAGAGTAGGCAGCGAGCCTGGCCGAGAGGTGGCGAGGAAGTTGGAGAAGCGCTGCAGCAAAACAGGGTCCTCGAATATCATCACCTCGAGGTGCTTGGTGGAAAAGAGCAGCTCCGACTGGGCTTCCAGCGTGTACTGCCTGCCCAGGGCATGCGCCGGCACCACCAGATCGAACGAGGCCGGGTCGAACTCTTCCTCGGTGAGCGGCTCGAGCCCATCGTGGTCCATGCCGCCCTTGGTCTGCAGCGCAGGCAGCGTGGTGTGCGAGTGCATCGACGAGATGGAGGATGCGTCCATGCGAGACCATGGCGACTTGCTGTTGTGTGAGCGGCAGGACCTGGCACTGTTGGACGCGGTAGACGAGGGCGTGCCGTGAGACTCGACGTCGACGCCTTGGGGATACGTTATGCCATCACCAGAGTCGAGTTGGTAGAAGCTAACGATGAAAGTAGAGTCAGCTCCATTGTCACTCTGCCAGGTCTGGGCGGACAAACCTCTGTTTCGTTGACAAGGGCCTCGAAACGTGTTGCTCGGACGCCATCTTTCCAACCGGGCACAAGGGCGGCAGACTATCTGACCTTGCGGGGATCATAGACATGTGGATATGGATGTAGATGTGTTGTTGTCGCCGTTGGTCCGGCCGTTGTGCTTGAAATTACCAAGTAATAGTTGGGTTTATTTTTCGGACCGTCAAAAAGGGTAGCTTGGCGAGATGTCTCGAGAGTTGACGCTCACTGACATCGACGGCACCAACGAATATAAGACAAAGGGGATAGAGCCCTGGTGGCCATAGACTGAAGAGATTTCGACAATTCATGGACTGCCGAGTGGGACCACATTCGCGACACCGTGCGAACGGCAGACCTCTACCAGCCACGGTCGAACTGCTCAAATTCTCATCTCGCCTTGGGAACGCCCTGGAAGAGTAGAAGAGGCTCCTCGAACAGCAACAGGCCATCAGAATCTTAAACTAGATGGATGTGGATACCGCGTCCATGATCGTACATCGAGATGCCGACTCAACGGTGACTGCCACCTCAGTCAGCTCCTCCATTTCCAGAACGGCAGACCGTTCCCCCATCCCCGCGTATAGGGACCCTGCTCCTGTCCTTGAAATGACTGGATTAGCCGAGAAGTGCAACTTAGGTCATCCGCAGTTGCACCATCCACCGTTTCGCTCGCATCTCGCCGCTCGATCCATACCTCCGCGGCTGGCACAACTACGGCAACGTCCTTCACGACAACCTCTCCTGGATGGCCGCGGCCACCGTCTTCGTCGCCTTGGTGCTGACAGCGATGCAGGTCGGCCTCGCCACGGAGCGCGACCCAGAGCCAGCCGTGAATGCTGGTTAGCCGCGACAGGTCGAGCCCCTTCCCGACGCAGGCGGAGACATGAAGACCCGCGATGACCAAGTCACTGAGCTCCGGTACGATGTGGGCAAGAGCGACAGGACCTGGTCGAGGTCGCGTCACGACGCGTCGAAGCCATGCTCGCTCTCACGCTCGAGAGGCCGGATGGATAATGGAGCAGCCTGTTAGCAGAATTGTTAGCTTGAAACGATTAGCAACGGAGAGCACAATAGGTGAATACCCGACTCTGCTGACTTCCTATTTCGCCTCCGTATTGCGGGTTGTTGGCCATCTCCGTCCGTTAAGACGCTGAAGTTGTTGCTGCACCTGTGGCGAAGTGGACAGAGCACACTGACTGAATCAGCCCCGTCACGGAACCGCCGCCGCTGTCGTTTCATCAGGTTACACCGCGGCAGAATGATAGGCGATGCCCTTGTTTTGTCGGACACGGTTGGCGTTTTTGCAGATGATCGGTGCGGTGCCGTGTGACACTGACACCTCCCTTCTCTTTCACCATTCGCCGTGCAAGATGGAGAACCACCTCGACTACGTTGCAGCTATCCCCTTCGTGGCCACCTTCTGCACTTTGGTCTCATCTGCTCTCTCCTGCCCTCTCCAACATATCCGCATCCGGCCATACGAAGCTCATGGGGCTTGCTCCTTGGCCGCAAAGCTAGGAGCTTCGTTCATCTCCACGTCTTAAGCCGAAGCGGGTGACCGGATGTTCTCTGCTCCATTTCCGCGCTGCCAGTCAACCAGATGATGAACACAGCAACACCAGGGAAGGGGGAGACGGAGCTTCCGTCATCGAGCAGGTACGTGGCCATCACTCGAGCCCTAACCTGGCTCGACCGTATTGACCTTTCGATAGGCCATCGTCTCCGCATCCGGGCATCGCTCACAGTACCTGCACATCGCCAAATCTACGGTCGGGGTGATATTCCTGGGCACGCCTCAGCGAGGGAGTCGAGCTGCAGAATGGGGTGCATTGATTGCATCGCTCGCGCCGCCTAACTTTGTTACCGAAGATAAGCTACTGAGGGCCTTGGAAGAACAGTCGGATTCCCTGACGGATCGTCTGCGCGACTTCTCTTGCTGGCTCTTTTCCGAATCGGTGCCAGTTGTCTGCGCCTTTGAACAGCTTGTGACAGACTATGCATCCCGCATGGGAGTCGCGGGGAAGGCCGTTCCCTTCAAGAACTTGGTTCGTATCCCGATGACTGTTGCCCCCCAGCGCCATCTGACTACGCTCTAGGTTGTGCCCGAAGTTAGCGCCTGCATCGACGGCCATCACAAGATATCTCTCCACACAGACCATCTCAAGATCAACAAGTTCTACGGCTCGGACGACCCTTCTTTCAGGCTCGTCTATCCCGAGATACAGCGAATGGATCGAAATGCCAAAGACATGTTCAGGCGTCGCCGGGAACCGAAGAAGATTCCAACAAACCGGAATTCTACATCTGGCCATCTCCGGAAATGCCTCCAGAAGATGAGAGTAACCAATCCCTTAGACGTCTTATCAAGCGTCCAGGCTCAAAAGGGTGAAAGAGTAGGGCGCACCTGCGGGTGGATTCTGAAACGAGAAGAATTCTGTGTTTGGGCGGCTAGCGAGGATCCACAGATTCTTCGCCTCATCGACTTCCCGCGGCATTGGAAAGACGATGATGTCAACCTTTCTTGTTTGAAGTGCTCAAGGGGAAGGTCGAGAAGACTCCCGGCAAGGCGTTTGCCTACTTTTTCGGCGACGACAAGGACCAGGACCGAAAGACGCCAACCGCAATACTGCGCAGCCTCGTGTGGCAGCTGCTACTGTAGAGGAACGAGCTTCCGACATGTCCAGCCAGACTTTGAAAAGCACGCGGATGACCGCGTCTTCGACGGTCTCTTTAACAATTTCTTCGCTCTCTGGCGGAGTTTTCAAGGCATGCTCCTAGATGAGCGAGCAGGCGAAGTCTTCATCCTCATTGATGCTCTAGACGAGTGCGAAAGTTCGACTCGTCAGGAATTACTCCTCTCAATCAGAAAACTCTTTCAGTCATCGCCCGCCAAAGGCTTGGGGAAAATTAAGCTCCCTGTCACCTGCAGACCCCAGATAAGTGATATCAAAGATGAGCTACAAGACGTTGGCGTCCCCTTGCAAATGGGCTCCGCCGACATTAATAAAATTAATAAAATTAATAAATTAATAATAAAATTAATAAAATTAATAAAATTAATAAAATTAATAAAATTAATAAAATTAATAAAATTAATAAAATTAATAAAATTAATAAAATTAATAAAATTAATAAAATTAATAAAATTAATAAAATTAATAAAATTAATAAAATTAAATAAATTAATAAAATTAATAAAATTAATAAAATTAATAAAATTAATAAAATTAATAAAATTAATAAAATTAATAAAATTAATAAAATTAATAAAATTAATAAAATTAATAAAATTAATAAAATTAATAAAATTAATAAAATTAATAAAATTAATAAAATTAATAAAATTAATAAAATTAATAAAATTAATAAAATTAATAAAATTAATAAAACAATCTGGCCGAATACATTAATGATAAAGTCGGCGACCTTGCAAGCAAAAAGAACTACACATCGCAACTGAAGCAAAAAGTCAGCGACAACCCTCGAATCTTGTTCCCCCCCCTAGGGCTGTCACTTAGCCGCACCTCAGCGCGCAGTCCGGCAGGGCAGTTAGAGACTGCGCCGAGGGGCAACATGTGAAATGGCTGCGCTCACGATTTCTCATCCGGTTGCTGTCTACCAGATGCCATGTTTTGCTTTCCACCTGCGGCTATCAATGGAGCCCATCGCTGGCTACACAGCCACAGCGAAGCCACATGCGGTGCCTCTGCCCAACCGCTGCGAAAGCTTGCTGATAAATAAGGCGGCCGACCGCCTTGTTAGTCAGCAAGCCCCCGTCGTTGGCCTGACAACCTCTCGGCCCATCAACGTCAATGGACGAAATCAGAAGAGGAAATGGGCGCCAAAGAAGCATGAGAAGGACGTTTTTGCTGTCGAGACGCAGGCTTTGCGGGCGAGTTTGTCAGTTATGTTGGGTGTAGGATGCACCCCGCCACGATCTTGATTGGGAATGTCAATTGACAGCGAATGGAAACCAACATCTCCAGATGTCTATGTGCCACTTGTATCGACAGCTTACGTAGGAGCTTTATTGAAAGAAATTAGTACGGCTATGGTATGGGTCGGGTCTAGATACAAGATGTATCATGACAGTACCGGGTAGGACCACTCGACGAAATCAAGACTCAGTGACGCCTGATGTCTCGATGGTCCAATAGGAGGAATAGTATGCGGCGCTCGAAGTTCGCCAAGCTTTCGCGCCTCTCCACGTAAGTCTCCCCCGTGATTATAATTCATGTAACTAAATTCCGTCTATAGAGCTCCAAGGCCGGGCAAAGCATTAACCATATATATTGGCGGTGGAGAAAGCGGAGAGGAAGTCCCGTAAAGGCTGCTCATGACTATATAAAGCCCAGCCATGCTTGCCCCCATGGCACTGTTTCCAACGGAAGCTAGTCTTTTCGTCCACTTCTTGCCATCGTCCAAACGTGTCCTTGGACTGTGACTGTCCCAGGATCACAGTTGTCCCAGGACCGCAGCTGTCCCAGGGCTATCACCATTGCGTTCGCTATTCTTCGCTACATAAATATCACCGGGTCATAAGTCAAAGACGCAGTGCCGCTTAGCATAATTAGAACATGTCAGAGAGTTGGGAACGAGAGGACTAATACTGATAACGGCAATTTTGAGCTCAGGCAGAGTCAACATATCAATAGCGTCTTAATAGGATTGAGTCTAAATCAGCTCGACTTAATTAGTAGTAGACAAATCAATTAAGAAGGCGATGAACGACTAATAGCAGTACACATACACAGTTACCGCCATTACTTTCCTGCTAGTACCGGCCCAACGATCTATCCCACTCCCCTCGCTCAAGAAATAATAACCAAATGAATATCTGTACCTGGCTCCCTGTATGGGACATGCCGAGACCACTGAACCTGAAGTCAAACTTGGGAAACCCGTGTACCAGTGAGCTTCACTTGTTCCGATTGCGAATGCGTGCAGATCGTCTCGGAGGCGCTGCTGGAGGGTCTGAAGGTGGTGCAAGGGGTGGTGGTGCAAGAAGCGGTGGTGCAAGAGGCGGTGGCGCTGGTATGGAGCCTGTTTCGGTGACGGCGCTTGAAGTAGACGTCGACGTCTCCTCTTGGCGCGGAGCCGGATCCTGGGAACCAAGCTGAGACGATCCAAGCACGGGGTACGGGGTTCGCGTACCGGGATATGGAATGAGAGGTGGGATGCGGTCCTCTGGAGTAGTCAAATCCCTTGAATATCCCAGCTTGCGCAGCATCTGCGCGGCGGACGCCCGGAACTTCGGTTTTTGGATTGCCATCTCCCGGATATTTTCGACAATTGCTGAATTTTCAGCCGCGCGGACCGTAGCGTTAAAAGCCTGGGGGTATCGCTTAAAGGCGTCGGATTCTTCCCGGAAATTGTTGGCATTTAGTACCCATAGCATGGTGACAAATAGGGACCAAATATCGGCCTTGTCCTGGTCGTCGGTGCCCCGGAAAACCTCCGGCGCCATAAAGAGTTTTGTGCCAATACATGTTGTCTGGGCGAGATCGCTTTTTTTGCATAGACCAAAATCTGCAAGAAAGAAACTGTAGCGACCTTCGCTGGTAGTAGCATAGAGTATGTTCTCAGGTTTCACATCGCGATGTACTACCAGATTGTATTGTAGAAAGTCAAGTGCTGATAGCATCTGGGGAAGAATAGTCTGCTGGACGGTGGTCATCATATCCTTGCCCTTTCCTGTTGTCGGACTCTCTTGGAGGATCTTGTTCACCAACGATTTCACGTTCCCTTCTTTGAGTGCCATCAAGATCCCCAATTTTGATGTATCATGCACCACCCCCAGAAACTCAATGATGTGGGGATGCGTCAGGCGGGAGAGCGTGCTAATCTCATTTTCGACTGCTGCCTTTATCTGGTCGTTTGCGGCCGGCTGGGACAGCATCTTGATCGCAATGCACTTCCCTGAATCCAAATTTAGGACTCTATAGACAGTGCCGAACTGTCCACTGCCGAGCTCGGGTTCCTGTAGCGGGGTGTACCGAATTTTCGGCCTGGGGGGAGTTGGGGTCTCGTGTCGTAGTGAGGTGTCAGTGCTGCTGTGTCCTTCTCGTCGACAGTCCGCGAAATTCTGGGGTTGATTTGATAACTTGTCGAGGGGCGAGCTTCTTTCTCCACCTCAGCCTGCGCCATGATTTCGGTGAGACTTTTGATGCCATTTCAGCGTGAATGTGTAGATGTCCCGGTTCGCGCCGCCCATACCAAGCTGGGTGTTCACATTGCGGCAAACCACAACCTGACGCTTGCGATCGCCTTCAAAGGGTACAGATTCAGGTCCGAAGGGTTGCGTAGACCGCTGGTGTGATAAGTCGTGTAGCATGATGACCTTGGTATCCGGGTCGATCATAAACGAACATTGGGACTTAGCAATAAAGCAGGAGCCAAGAAAGATATCTGCTTCTGGACCACGGCCAAGCGTTACAAGGGTACCGCAAGGTTTCGGTTGCGTATGGCCAATATCGAAAACGGGGCCATTGTCGCCTTCCGACACAAAAGTGTCATTGTTGGGGTGGTTTACAGCAGCCCTAGCTGCCGCGCTGACGGGGATGAGGGAGAATAAAGCCAAAGGGCGAGGGCTTGTCGGATACATTGCACATTAACTTGCCGAATGAGTGCGTGATAGAGCTGTGGCAACTATCAAGAATGAATCAATAATGGATGATGACAGATGGTGATCCAGAATGAATCAATGATGGATGATGGATGATGACAGATGGTGATCCAGAATGAATCAATGATGGATGATGACAGATGGTGGAGGATAGAAAGAGGTAGTGAAGGTTGTTAAGGTTGGAGGTGTCAGTGGTGTTGAGGTTGAAGATATTAGTAATGTTAAGGTCGCACAACTAGGTAACAGCTTTCCGGAGGGGAAACTTCGGGCAGATGTTGGCTAAGTCTCTCAGTATTGTAAATACATGGATTTTATTTACAATTTGGATATCTGAATACTTAGGCATTAACAGACTCATAATTTGGATTGCTAACTTGTATATCCCTTTGTTCTTGCGCAAATACCAACCTACATCAACCCGGGTTTGTTTGTCTTCTTCCAACCCATTCTAAGCGGCCACCCGTGTGTTCCCCTACCATCCTCCCCATTCCTCTGCCTTCTTCACTGTTCCACGCAACAGCTTCCCGTAGGGGACTTTGGGCAGATGCTGGCTAAGTCTCTTAGTATTGCCAACACATGGATTGTATTCGTAATTTTGTTGTTTGGATACTTGGGCATTAACAGACCCACAATTTAAGTTGGTCACTTGTATATTCCTTTGTTCTTGCGCAAGCACCAACCAACATCAACCCGTGTTTATTTGTCTTCTTTCAACTCATCCTAACCTGCCACCTGTTCTTTCAACTCATCGTAACCTGCTACTTGTTCTTTTAATTGATCCTGACCTCCCCTTAAGCCCTTGGGATTTTTCGTTTCCTCATCATTTCCTCATCATTTCCTTATCATTTCCTCATCGTGTCCTCGTCGCTTCCTCTACCATCATCTCCATTCATCCGCCTTCTTCCAGAATGTCCGGTGTCTATTGGGTTGCGAACCCATTCTATTGTGATATGAGTGGTCCCATGGTGGTGCATAAGCGACTCGAATACCTCGCCGCCAACCCAGACGTGCTCCAACAAGAGAGGCACCGCTTCAGCATCTCTCCGCCGCTGCCGCGTCCCTCGCCGACTTTCTCGACGCTCAGCCCCGATCCAAACATGCCGCGCTCGCCCCCTCTGAAGCCCGGAGAGCGCAAATAAATTTATGGTGAACATTGAGTGGTATAAGTCAACCGTGGACGACCAGTGGAGGGACGAACAGCGCAACGCGTCATTGCGGATGTTTGCAAAAGACAAGAACAGTATGTTCATACTCGGAGTCGAGGCGGAAAAGAGTGTCAAAGCGAAAGTCAAGGCGGACTGGATAGCCCAGGGAATATGGGATGACCAGTGGGACAGTACCGGTAATTTGTACTGGAAAGTGTGGAAGCACCAGCGGCCGCTCACTGACGATGAAGACGAGGATGATGACGGCTCAGGACGTCAGCCTCATCGTCCCTCTTCGGGCCTTTCCTCTACCCAGCCACCGTCGTCACCACCGAAGCCGCAGACGACGGTAGATAAGAAGGCACGGAAGGCAGCAGAACGGGAACGAGATCGCGATGCGTCCCGTCCGTTCCAGCGCTTTATTTACTTGGTCTCGGAAGAACGCGAGCGAATCCTGGCCGCTGCTGACTCGACCGGCCCCGACGCAACTGGCCCCGACGCGACCGGCCCCCGACGCAACTGGCCCCGACGCGACCGGCCCCGACTCAACCGGCCCCATCGCGACCGGCCCCAACTCAACCGGCCCTACAACTGCCCCCCTCGACATCAACACACAGGCTTATATGAACGTCAAGGCCGACTGGGTCGAACGTGGCATCTGGTACCGCAAGTGGGGACAACTGCCGGGTATGAATTGGAAGCATGAACTCCCTCACGACCGCGATGAGCTTTGGATGGAGGGATATACACCGCCTCCTGCGCCGCCCAGAAAACGGACACGCGCCTTTCGCTTTACCTCTCCCGATCCGGACAGCCCAGAAGGCACCCAGGAAGTCGCCGACGCTCGTCATACGCCGCCACCCGTCTTTGGCAGGAATTCTGCCGAGGCGAACAGCCCAAAAGGCACCGAGGAAGTCACCGACTTTTATCGTATACCGCCACCCCTCATTGGTATGAATACTCCCCAGGCGTACAGCCCAGGAGGGACCGAGGAAGTTGCCGACCCGTCTCCCACAGGCGGAAACTCACCTCCAATCATCCCATCAGAAGTATCACACCAACTTTCCCATTCATCTCCAGCCGAGGTCTACCCTACTGTAGAGACTCCCGACGAAGTCTCAGTTCCCATCGCCAAATCGCCCACGTCGTCCGCGCTATCGGCCGACCCAAAGCAAGGCCCCGGACGGGCAGGCGGCCGTAGATCGCCAGGGCGCAGCACAAATATCGACTCAGTTGTATCCGGGAGCATTTCAAAAGCTAAAAAGGGGAAAAGCCCCGTCGGACGCCAAACTCGCTCTCAAAAGAAAAAGGTCTCCGCTGCCGAGCTGGAGCAGACCAAGCCGCGTCGGAGCGCCCGCTTGCAGGCGCGAGAATCGACGCTGCCTCAGTCGAAGCTGACAAAACGCATTCCGTAATTTCCCCGAAACGTTCGTAACTTTAGACCGGCCCGGCGGTTATTCTGGGTGCTGTGAGGGCCCAGGTTGCGTGGCCGGGATGACTTCCTCTGCGGCTGAAGACGGCGGCGCTGCTGACGCTGCTGATGCTGCCTCTGCCCCTGCCTCGTCCTCCTCTGGTTCCCCGGCCCCTACTGTTTGTAGGGGCTTGCGATCTCTGCGTCGACGCCCGTCGGGACGGCTGACTGCTCTGAGTCTCTATCTCGGTCTGCGAGTGTGGGCGCACGCTTTGTTTCAGTCGCCGCGTTGACTGTGGGTTCTGACGAGGCTTCCTCAAGGGCCTTTGGTAGGGGTCGCGGAAGGGGTTGCGGTCGCAGTCGCAGTCACTGCTCGGCCGTTGTGAGGCTCCAAGGTCGTCGGGATCGTAAGCTTCTTATGGACAGGAAGTCGAGGTCGGCCGCGAAGGTTGGCCACAATATCAGGATCGCGGATTCGTAGCAGTGGCTCCTCAAGATCCTAGGGGTAAAAGTCAGTAGGTTTCAGATACAAATACAAGGAATTCATACCAGAGGCTTCTGAAGCCACCAGCGCGGGTGAACCCCTTCCTTTGCTAACGGCTCCTCGGCCTCTAGAGCCCTAAGGATGTGATGACTGCGAGCAAGCCCGTTTTGCTGTGTGAAGTTCCCTGTGAACACACGCAACGGCACGGGCTGTGGCCTCGAGGGAAGCGTACCGTAGCTGTGTGCAAGTGGAAGAGATCACCAGTGCCTGTGACTAGATAAGACTTATCATCCTTGTGGGCAGTCTCAACGGGACTGTTGACCCGCTGGCCAAAGTTGCGATGGCGGCTAATGAAGCATCTTGCCCACTGTTCCCGCCAGGGCATGTGCTCCTTTGAGATGCACCGTAGGATCTTATTTTGCTGTAGATTGTATGCTGCATTGATCGCGTCCCAAGCTCCCTGGAAGTCGTCTTCTGTAGCTGCAAAGACAACACATTGCCAAGCAGCAAACATATTATCGCGGCTTGGCTCTTCCCCCGGCGGCGGCGGCGGCAGTGTGGTGATGCCCTCAGTCTCACGCTGGGTCGTAGTCCAGGCAGCAGCTTCATGATCTTCTACAGTTGCCTCATCGCCGTCAGCGTCATCATCAGTGTCATCGTTACCAGCAGAGCTAGGGTCCTTCCAGCGAGCTACGATTTTAGCCCTGACGTTGGCGTTGATGTGAAAAATGCAGAGCTGCTGCTGCGCATCCGGAAAAGCACGAGAAAGCGCTTTTTTCAGGGCCATTTCTTTGTCTGTAATGACAACAGAAGGCGCTGTGATGTGAAGAGATCGCCGAAGGTCGTCAAGTTGGTCACAAAGCCACTAAAATCCCTCCTCTTTCTCGGTGTTAATTAGGCCAAAGCTGAAGTTTGCAATAGACTTTTGGTCAGTGATGCCAGTGACCTGAAATAGGCACATTTTAAACGTATTTGTCTTGTATGTATTGTCCAGGCCAAGAACCTCCGGAAATCTCTTCCGCATTAGCTGAAGCGTCGGCGGGCAGAGTTAAAGGGCGATCAGTTCCGGATCCAGGGCCGCAACGACGAAGAAGAGATTCGAGACATCACCCGACAGATTGGAAATAAAGCAGGACAGCACTTTAAGTGTGTGAGCATGGCATACCACAAGTACTTCTTCCGGAATCGTCCGACCTGGGATATCGAGAGACAGTTCAGCGGCGAGGCCTCGGAACCGGAGGAAGAATACGTTCCTCCAGCTATCATGCTCCGCATCCCGGAACGCGCTGAGATGGCCCTGCTCCTCGCCTTCCAGCCGAAGGGCCTAAATGACGTCGGCCTGCTCGCGGGCGGGAGGTTGGTGCGAACAGCGGACGCGATGGAGCTCTTTCGGGGACTGGCGGCTGCTGGCGTCAGCAGGACGTAGTTGACGAGGGACTGTCATGTGGTCCGCCGTAGGACGTGGCGAACTGTCGCGGGCTGCAGCAGCGCCGGCCAGCGGTAGGCCCAACTCGCCACGAGGGCTGCCCTTGGTGGCGTGGGCGAGGGTTGCACCGTCGTCCTCCAAGCGGACGCGGCAATCATGGCCTTTTGCGGATCGAGTTCGGAGTATGGCTTTCACTCATTCTCTGCCCAGGTGATACTTCCATCGGTGTGTTGGTGGAAGTACCTGCGTTTTGTGGCATGCCACTCCCAATACTCTGCTGTGGTTCCATGAGACGACCTGTTGTGCTTCTGGACGACACTATTTGCAGAATCATCCCGGGATGGCGAAGAGCGAGTTGACTTACGACGCTCCCCAGAAAATCGTGGAGGTGTCGGCGCGTAGGACGGCCTTGCCGGGCCATTGCTTTTGTGGCGATGGGAGCTCGACCGGGGTCCGTACTCGCCAGCGTCTTGGGATGCGTAAGTGTCTTGGGATGTGTAGTCGTCAGCGTCGAAGCTCTGTTGGCTGGGGCGGGGAGGTTGGGCGCCACGGGCGTCCTGTGAAGTCGTCCCATCTAATCTCTGGTAAGGCCCGTCTGCTGCACGGGTTTGGGCCTGTGAATTGTCGGATCTGCTGCTATTTCTGCGTGATGAGGATTTTTGCTTCTTGCCGCTGGCCACGGAACCATCGGATGGTGGTGGGCGCGACTTCGCCTCCTCGGGAGCCCTCTTCCTGCTCTCCTCCAGAAGATGGTCCAGGGAATTCCGAATCTCTTTCAGGCGCTTGTCCTCCCCCCAGTCGATGATGTTCAGGACGTACTTGTGGAACTCGATATGGTCCTTAGGCTTCTGAAGGGTGAAGCTTTCAACTTTCTGCATGTAGTAGTCTAGCTCGTTATGCTTCCACGAGATGTAGAGCCGTACCTCTGTACTATTTATGGCGATGCTGAATGCTGCGTTGTCTATCACCTGGATCTTGTCACTCTTGCACTTCCTCAGCTGCTGGTTTAGATGTTCGGCCATATTGACGCAGGACATGGAACCACCAAGGCATTGGTTTGTTGCCACCCAGAGATCCCCGCCATTACCCCTGAACTTAATGACGAAGAATGGGTAGGCCTGCGTCTTGGTAACTCCGCCGTTCATGGCAGAGAACGCGCTGATGCATGCAGGACGGATTGGTTTTCTATCGGCACTCAGACTGGCCGACCATGGCCTGCATTCGCTGTAGCCTGCACTAAGGGCCCGAAAACGCGGGACTGCGGCGCTCCGACAGACGGCCCGGGCTTAGCCGCACAACACCTTCAAAGCCGCTTCCGTCCGTTGAGGCGGGTGCAGCAATTACAATGTGCTGGCAAAATTTATCAACACGACAGAACCAACCGAGATGCCTCCAGCGAAGCAGACCATGGCGGTTGGGGATTCAGCTGGATATCTTGGAAGTGCTTCTTGGATCGGAGCTGACGCGTACGAGCTGGGAGATGGCCGGTATTTCGGTGCACTGTGCCCTGTATTTGAGTAGCTAGGGACCAAGAACAGAGCTGGGATGGCTGTGGCTCAGCAGACCTTCAAGGCTATCAGTAGCTGCGATGCTGTGGCCTCTTTATACCTGCCATCTTCTCTCGTCACCGGTTTATCATCCCTCGAGCTTTGCCATCCCAGTTCTGAAGGCCCGCTAAGCAATTTCTAGAATGGTAAAGCCTTCAACTAACCTGTCTTCGCGTACATGATGACCTCCTCGCGAAACAACATCTGCACTGATGAACTCCTGTGTCAGATCCCGGCCCGCCCCTCTTAGACTTGCTCCTAAACGCTGACTTCGTTCACCTGACTTTCTTTCAACTTGGTGCAGTGCCGTACCTGTAGATTCCCTACACGCCAATTCCGCCGTTCCTCGAATTTGGCGCCGAGTGCCCCGACGACATCTTTTCCCCTACTGAAGCTTTGGGAACTTGGCGGACTGGGGAGGCCACGCCGGCCGTTCACGGGCTTTGGTTGCTGTCCATCTTCGTCTTCGTCGACAGGATCGGCATCTGCATGACTGAGTGTCGGCGAAAGCGAGTCGGATGGCGTCGTTACATTGCAGAACTGTTTGATGCTTACTCCAGTTAAGATATACACCTTCATTTCCTCAACACACGGTCTGGTAACTTTCACGATCCTGCGTGTTCTCATGTTCTTGTAGTTTAAGCACCACGCTTAGGATTCCCGCGGCTACTGTTTGTGTCCAGTCCATAGGAGTAGGTGCTGCGGAGTATATCGTTGTCGTTCCGTTTGCCTGGTTCACCAGTGGTGATACTCCAAAAATCGCCAAGGTGGCATTCGTTGGCGGGTTTTGCACGTTGAGCAGGTCGCGGGCCGTTGGACGCCGATCGGCGTTGACCGCGAGCATAGATGCAAAGGGACGTACATGTTGGTGCTGGTTTAGACTCGTCTGGAGGACTGATACCACTGCTTCCACTCCGGAAACTGTCTTTGCCTCTCTTTCTCAGGTTGGAGTTCCTCCAAACACTCCACCGCCGTCACGCCGAGTCCCCATATGTCAACCTTGGGCGTCTGATTCCTGTTCTCCCGGACTTCAGGTGCCATGTACCATTCCGTTCCAACGATAGTATTTGATGTATCGACGACTTTGGCGATCCCGAAGTCTGTCAGAAAGAACCTGTCGCCTCGGTAGAGGATATTCGGAGGTTTTATGTCTCGATGGATGAGTACGCCCCAACCCCGGAGCCTCGCGAGCCGACGCCTCCCCCGACGATCCATGGGAGGAGCTAGAGCTCGACCGGAGACGTTTCCACTGGAACGACGAGCGGTATCGGTTCGAAAGGATTTTCCTCAAGGAGGCCCTGGTAGACGGGGCTAGGATACGGCATGAAGATGAGCCAGGCGACAGGCAAGCCCACGAGAAGCGGGAGGTAATGGAAAGCTTTCGCTACATGGATCTGACTCGGTTCTCCATGGAACAGCACCACTTTCAGGATCACATCGATCTCCCCAAGAAGGGCTGGATGCGGGGTGGCGCCGCTCGTGGCCAGGGCGGGAGACTGGCGGGTCGCGCCGTCCCCCACGGCAGACGCCAAAGCGGGTGACGGACAATCCTCGCAGAGAGCGCAAAGCGACAGCGACAACTCCGTCATGCTGGGCTACGGCGACGAGACAAGCTTGATCGCGAGGGCAGCGTCATCGGCCTGCCGCCCTAGGACGAGGTGGACCTGCTTCGTGGGCTGGATTGCGGGCGCCGCACGCACATCCGGGGGAGCGGATGAAGGTGGCGCTGAGCCAACAGTCTTCCTTCAGCTTCGTGCAGTATCGACTTGACTCTGCGGCGTTTTCGTGGTGGCGCTGGAAGGTCAGTGTCGTCTTCTTCGTCCCGTTCTCTCTCTCGCTGCCTTTAGGGGGATGGTATTCGTCTTCGTCTACCGCAGCCTCGTTGACCGGCTCGGCGCCTTCGACAACGGGAAGCTCGGTCGCGTCACTCTCGCCAGGGGCACTGCTGACGGCATCGAGACCACTGTCTTCTCCAAGACGTGTCAGTCTACTGGTCCGTCGGGGAGGAGAAGCCGAGTACTCACGGACAATGCCAACACTGCCAGAGGCAGGGGCGTCCAGGCAGGGACGGGATCGGCCTCGCGGGCGAAAGGGGGAAACCCACAACGGGCGAGATTGACCGCCTGATACTGAGGAAGATGCTGGCTGAAGAGTAGGCGTCGTGAAGGCAAAGGCAGGAGCTTCTTCCTCATCACAGAGGGAAGCCGGCAAGCCAGCGTATACTCGAGAACAGAGGCCGTGGTTGGAATCCGCGAGGCGACGGTGTCGGGAGCCATCTTCGCAACCCACCAACATCAGGACACTCTCATCCTTCAACACAACGTCATCGCCCTTTACCGACACACTTTATTGCACCATTGCAATGAGTGGGTCTCCCGTACGGAATCGTTCGGTAGGAGCACCTTGTTCCTGCATAAGGCCGAGGGCCGTATCTAATAGCATAGTGTGGAGCTGTTAGTGGGATTTATTGGAAGATGAGCTCAACCAGGGGCATGGTTTTGTTGCTCAACCGGAACGCTGTGGCTGGGGCTGATGGCTACCCCATTCTCGCATCATACCTCAATAGTCACCCCCGACAAATCTTGCCTTCCCAATCCGTGTTCAGCGCCAAGCCTGAGCTGTTGCTGCTTTACCCTGAGCAGAGGTGATCGGGTGGGTGATCAAAGCCTGATCAAAGCCTGAGCCAAGCGCCTAGCCTCGTTTCAGGCCCCTGCACACAGTTGCCTTAGAAAAGGTCCCAAAGATACTAATATGAAGAGGGTTTCTAACGGCAGATTCTCATAGGTGGTGATTCTCTTAATAGCTAAAGCTTCCGGCCCACAGAGAAAACCTATCAAATGTATCCCTTATACCCGCAGAAGGTCTGGTATTGGTGTCGATAGCGTTGCTATGTAAATCCCGATCATACGAACGAGCCGAGATAGACCATGTACAAACGCCCCGAGCGTTGAGAGGCGCTAGCAGTCTGCGTAGCTTAGCGAAGGCATATCTTGAGGTTGGCGTCGCCGAGCATGGTTCATCCACCAGACAAAAAGTTCTCGTATACAGGGATAAGAGCCTCCGAGCGCATACCACTCCCGTGGTAGAAGAGGACTCTGCCATTGTTGCGGAAACTGCCATCAGACTTTTCAAAGAACCAGGCCAAGTTCTCGTCCTTCTCATCAACAGTCCAAGCCAGAATAGGGTAATCCTTCTTGATAGCAGTGAAGATATTCTCCATAGTACCACTGAGCCAGCCGGACTTGGTAGTGGATAGACTAGTGAGTATAGCCATAGCTTGATTCTCACCCTCAGGTATGATAATAGCCATGCATTGCATAGCATCATCATAGTAAGCAGAGAACTTCTTCTCCTTCAGCGTATCGATGAATCGATCAACTATAGCCTCAGTATCAAGACCCTTATAGCTACCAATTAAGGTAGCCTTAAGCTTCTTGATGTCGTTGAATTCATAGATTGAGGTAGCCTTTCGAATGCGATTACCCAGGCGGATGAGTGTACCAGCACCAGAGTCAGTGAAAAGTTCCTTCTCGAGATCACTAGGGTGAATGATAGCCACGCTAGAGCTGCGGGGAAGATCATTGAGAAGCTCCTGAATCTCCTGAATCTTAAGGCGAGTGCCATAACGGCACCAGGGCTGGGCCATAATGTAGTCAAACTCTTCATCAAGATTGATCTGCGAGATCTTCTTATCCTCGCCATTGAAAAGGCCCCCCTTTTCCGATAGGTAGACAACTTTTAGGGGCTTGAGAGCACGGGCAAGTTCAGCAGCCGCGACGTCCGCATTGACGTTTAAGAGGTGACCGTCATCCCCTTCAGCCATTGAAGTAAGGATAGGCACGTATCCGGCTGATAGACTGCTCTCGATGTCTTGCGTCCTAACCTCGGTGATCTTGCCGACGTACTGCCACTTCTCTTTATCGAGGTAGGTTGCTCCGAAAGCTCCCTGTATGGCGCGTGTCGCAACGCCGAGGGAGTCGAGGCGTTCGATAAGTCGTGAATTTTCTTCCAGAAAGAGTTTCCGCGCAATACGGAGGGTTTTTGCGTCGGTTACTCTTATTCCATCTTGGAATTGAGGAACCACCCCCTCGGCCTCCAACAGGGAATTCAGCTGCGGGCCGCCTCCGTGAACAATAACTGGGTACAGCCCGAGCTCGTAGAGTAATAGAATACTTCCACAGAGCTCGTCTAGGTGTTCCCGAAGAATGGCGCCCCCAACCTTGATGACGGCAAACTTTTGGGAGGTGACCGTAAAAACCCGGAGGTAAGCCGCTGTCTCGCGCTTGCTGCCAATGTTGCTAATAGTCTGAGCCACAATCTCGCGGGTCCTATTACTGGTAGATGAGGAAGCGGCGGCGAGGGCGTGAGTTGTCGAGAGAGCGCGGTTGTGGCATCGGACCGAGAGGGCGCGGTCGGGGCATCGGATCGAGGTCAGGGCGGGTGCGGACACGCGCGAGAGAGTTCGGGAAGCACCCTGGCGGGCGCCGCCGGCCCTAAAGACAACAGCGACAGCTGCCAGCATTGCGAAATTGTCTCGGCAGCAGATGGGGGGTTGTGGGAGGGGCAATTGAGGCGAGGCAGATGTTGTTGTGGGAGGTGCAATGAAGGCGGGGCAGGTGTTGCTGTGGTTGAGGTAGAGGTTTAGGTTATGGACTGGGGTACCGTAAAAACTCAGCAGCACATTGGCGATGGGTAGTGCCAACGCTAAGGAAGCTAGCACCAAATCCCCACACCTCAGCTAGTTGACAGAAATAGTAAGCCACTTCTTCCCTTCTATTCTACATATATGTGCAGAGAGTAATTCTGTCTCTTCTACTCATCTTAAACTAATGCAAGCCAATCGATAAGAGATAAGCCAAAATGTGCTTCTATTAGGTAAGATTTCTTATCTGCCTGCATAATTCCACTTCTTTCAGGCGCTACCCATCGCCAATGTGCTGAGTTTTTACGGTAGTCGAACACGAAAACTGGGAGACCTGCGTCCGGGCTCGGTTAGTCAGTACCGCCGCTCTTGCTCAGGCTTTGATTACCTTTGATCAGTAATGCTCACCTTAAATCACCTTAACCTCCTTCTCCCTCTAATAGGATACCCTTTAACCTATTAACCACAGCCAACATCGCCTTAAGTTTGCACTGTATTGCATTAACTTTATTTATCACCCCCGAGTTCGGCGCTTGGCAACTTTTCAGTACAGGCAAGAGTTAGTACACTTTCTGCACAGGCCAGCTTCCAGGCGGCGTGGTAGCAGCACCAGGCCCCAGGATCAATGCCGGAGGTTACAGAGAGAATGCTTGTGTTGGTGTGATTGTGAGCCCTGTTTCGGGCCTAGCTACGGTAGTTGAGCCTCGTTATCTGGTCTGCGACACATGTCGGAAGTACAGTTACTTCAGGGGGGCTTTCGGTATCTCGCACACTGTTGCTTTAAGTTTTCTGCCACTCCTACATTGTGGATCTGCATTAATCCCTACCTCAATAGTCACCCCCGACAGTTCTTGCAGTCTCAATCTGTTTCTGATGCTAGGCCTAAGCTGTTGCCGCTTTAGAGCTTAATCTTCTTAGCGTGATTAATATAATCCGTAATTGAAAAGATACCTTAACTATATATAATTTCCTGCTTGTACCTTAAGTTATTCTATTAGTAAGTTATTTATATAAGTAAGCTTAATTAATCTTACTGCTTTCTTTTTATAATTAGTCTATAAGACTAAAAGACTTTAACTATAATATTATTAATATTCTTAATATAAAAAATAATATTTGTATTAAATATAACTCTTTCTATTTAAAACTATAATTTTTAAAATAAAATTATAATTATTATTATAGTAGCTTTATTTTAAATTACTACTTTATTAAATTTTAATATAAAAGTAATAATATTAAAGCTATTAATAGTATTAAGTTTAATATTATAAGAGTTAATATTTTTACTCTTACTATTATTATTACTATTACTATTATAATTACTTTTAAAATTAAAATTACTTATTTTATTATTACTACTATTAATATTATAAAATTTATAAACTTTATAAGTTTTATAAATATTATAAGTATTATAGACTTTATAAGCTTTATAAGCTTTATAAACTTTATAGTAATTAATAATATTATTAAATTGAGAAAAAAAACTATAAAAAAAGCACTTTATTTTATATAATAAAAAGATATAATAATTTATTTCTTTAAATTACTTTAAATTACTTAAAATAAAAATAAACTAAATTCTATAAAAATAAGTAAATTAAAGATTTTTTTATTAATATTATTAAATTTTTAAAAAAAAAGCCTTTTCTTTTACTTTTAAAATATTAATAAATATATAAATTTCTACTAAAATCTTTAAATTTAATATAAGATATTTCTATAAATAATATAAAAATTAAAATTAATATATAATAATAAAATTAATATAATATTTATTAATAATAAATAATAAAAAGTATATAATTTATAATTTAAAAATAGAAAAAGCTAATTAAAAACTATAATATTATTATAATTGAATTTATATAATAAAAGATTTAAAAGTAATAAATATATTAATTTATTAATTAATAAAATTTTAAATAATAAAAAGAATTATATTAATTTAATTAAAATTAATACTTTAAAAAGAAATAGTTAGTTTATTAAAGAAACTTTAAATAAAAGTTAAAATAATTTAACTATTAATTTAATAATCTCTATTAATACACTTTATTTTTAACTAATCTTTTTTAAATAAGCTTACTTATTAAACCTTAAATATTTTTAAAATTACTATAAAAAAATTAAATAAAAAAGATTTTAATTAAAAAAAGCTTTAAAATAATTATTATATTAATAATAAATTATATTAAATTAATAAAAATAATTTTAAAGTAAGATTAATAAGAGATAAATATAGATAATATTAAGAAATATAAAATATATAGAAAGTATTTTAGCTTATAAAGTAATATTTAATAAAATTTATAGAAAGAATTATTTTTTAATAAATAGTAATTTAAAATAATACTAAAAATAATTTTAAAATTAAAAAGATATTATTTAATAAACTATTTAATATAAATAAGAAATTATTATTATTATTATTATTATTATTTATACTCTATATAAGCTAACTAACTATATAGTTCTTTTTTTAGACTTTTTAAATTAATTTATAGTAAGAGAAAAATTTAATAGTAAGTTATAAAATAAAAGCTTTCTGCTATTTATACTTAAAGAGAAAATAGATTAAGTTTTAATATATATATATAGTAATATAATTTATAGGCAGTTTATTTTATAGAAAAAGCTAATAATATATCTACTTATAGAAAAACCTCTTATAGTTTAATTTAAATAGTATTTTAAAATTTCTTTAATTTTAAAATAAGTTTAAATAAATTTTATTAGTTTTTATTTTTATTTTTCTAATTATTATTCTTCTTATTATTATTTAGTAGGCTTAAAATATCTTTTTTTACTCTTATTAATATAAATTCTTTTATATAGTTAATTAGCTTAAATACTACTAAAGATAAATTTAAGTTTAACTTAACTTAAAATTACTTTAAAAGCTATTTAAATTTCTTATAAATTAAATAATTTAATATAATAATTAGTATTAATATATTTACTATATTCTATAGTAGATATACTATATATTTATACTATTTATTTAGAATATTAAACTATATAAATCTCTTTAAATAGATATTTTTTATTTATTTTTATTCTTTTTATACTATATAATATATATAGAACTATATTAAGTATAACTTATTATAGTTATAATATATTAAGGGAATTTTATCTATAGAAGTAAAGTAAATTATATCTTTTATATAATAAGCTTTTTTATAGTAGCTATATTTAGTATACTTTTAATAGTATTATATAATATATTTAAAGTAATAATATTTAAAGTACTATTTAAGTTAAATATCTTTTAAATAGAGCTTAAATTAATAAATTTCTATAGCTATAATTGTATTTTAATTATAGAGTTTATTTATATCTATTAATTTAATTAATAATATAATTAGTAATTAATAAAAGCTAGCTATATAGTAGCTTTATAGCAGTTTAATAGTGTATATTTTAATACTATTTACTTATTAAATATCTACTATAAAATTCTTAAGTAAGCTTTTTATATAGCTAATTAAAATTCTTTTAGTAACTATTATAAACTACTTTAAAATTTAATATATATTTATATTAAAAATAATAAAAATTTAAATATTACTCTTTAGAAGATTTATAATTAATCTATAAAAAAGAATTATAATATCTCTAGTAAAAAAATAGTATAAAATTATTATTATAAATAAAAAGTAACTCTTTAAAAAAATATAATTAGTAGCTATTACTATATTTAATAATATATAGATTATAATATTCCCTTAATAAAGAAACTTAATATTAAATTTACTATATATATATTTATTATATATATTATAATTACTAAAGTTTAAATTTAAGTTTTAAGCTGCTTTTTTCCTATCTATTAGAATTCTATTTAACTTTTTTATTAAGCTATAGCTATTTTAACCTTAATATCTAAAATTATAAATTTAATAATCTAACCTTTAAAATACCTTAAGATCTCTAATATCTATATTAATTTAAGTTATCTAAATTTACCTTCTAGCTAGCACTCTAGCTAGCTATTATCTATACTACCTCTATATAATATAATAGCTTTTTAAACTAAGAGTTATATACCTTTTTATTAATACTATTAATAAAGTCCTTCTGCTTTTATATTAGTTATTTAGTTTTAAAGATTTTAACTAATATTAATAGAGTAACCTTTTCTATTTAGATAAATAATAGATTAATATAAGTAATTTAATTTCCCTATAAATCTAATTTATTAGTATTATCTAGAAAGAGATTATAGCTAAAAATAGCTAATATAATTTTCTGTTAAATACTTAATAATTCAGCTCTATTTAAAGAGAATTTTAATAGACTGAAAAGTCTATAGCTCTAAAGAAATTAGTAATATATAGAGTATTTTATTTTTTCTACTTTATTTTTAGTATTATATTAATACTTAATATTATATAAGTATAAAAGGTAATTAGTATACTTTAGGTTTCTATTAATATTAAATTATACAGTTTAATAGATAATTAAAATAGCTATAATAGAAATTAAGATTAAATAATAAAAGTTAAAAAAATTAGATATTTATTAAAAGGGAAATTAGCCTTTTAATAATACAAGATATTAGTTTTGTTTTATATTTTATTATTTAAAATAAAATTACTATTTTAAGGTTATTATCTATAGATAGTAAGATTATTAACTATAAATAGTAAGATTATTAACTGTAAATAGTAGGATTAAAATTAAAAGAATTAAATTAAAACTTAAGGTAAAAACTAATATATAATAATCTTATTATTTAATTACTATTTTTTATTATTATTAGATATAATACTAACTATTTATCTCTATTATTTAAAAATACTATATATCTTTAATCTATTTAATAATATTAAGTAAAGCTAAAAAAAAACTAAATAGATTATAATATTAAAAGTTATATTTAATAATTTAATAATAATCTTTCTATTAAATTAAAAAGAAATTATTTTAAATATTAAGTAGAGTTAAAAAAAAAGAAATTCTAATAAAATTAAATAGAGTAAAAATACTAAGAAAAAAAAATATTAAAATTAATACTATAATTACTATTAAATAAATATTAGAAGGAGGGTTTTATATAAGATATATATACTGTTATTTAATTTTCTCTATTTTATATATTTTAAAAGATATTTATTTAACTATTTAAAATTTATTATTTATAAATTACTATACTTTCTTAATTTATTTAAGTAGTTAGATATATAATAAGAAAAAAACAATACTATTTATATTATATTAAGTATTGATATAATACTAAAAATAAAATAGAGAAAATAAAATACTCTATATATTGCTAATTTCTTTAAAGCTATAAGCTTTTTAATCTATTAAAATTCCCTTTAAATAAAGTCTATTTATTAAGTATTTAATAGAAGATTATATTAGCTATTTTTAGCTGTAATCTCTTTTTAAATAATACTAATAAATTAAATTTATAGGGAAATTAAATTGTTTATATTAATTTATTATTTATCTAAATAGTAAAAGCCACTTTATTAATATTAGCTAAAATCTTTAAAATTAAATAGTTAATTTAAAAGTAAAGAAACTTTAATAATAGTATAAATAAAAAAGTATATAACTCTTAGTTTAAAAGGCTTTTATATTATATAAAGATAGAATAAATAATAGCTAGCTAAAGTACTAGCTGAATTTTAAAATATTTTAAAAGTTAACTTATAAATTTATAACTCTCTTTAGATATTAAAATTAAAATAGAGTAAAAAAGTTAAATAGAATTTCAGTAAATAGAAAAGAAGCAGCTTAAAATTTAAACTTAAATTTTAATAATTATAATATATATAATAAAAATACAGTAAATTTAAACATTAGGTTTTTTATTAAAAAGTATTTTAATTTATATTTTTATAAAGTAATATTATAAATTAAAAATAATAATTTACAGTTAAAAATAGTATAGAAAATATATATTTTAATTAAATAAAAATATAATCTTATTATTAATTTAAAAGAAATATTTAATTAATTATAACAAACTTAATAAGCAAGTATAACAAATAAATAAATACAATAAAATTCTCTTAATCTCTCTTTCTTCTATTTAATTAATTAATTCTTAATTACTAAATATATCTCAATTTAATAATAAGGCTTCTATACTTCTTACTCTTTAAGCCCTTTAAAATAACCTAAAATTAAGTCTCTAACATACTATAAGTATCTACTAGATCTATTTTTAGACCTTATATTGCTAATAGAAGGGCATTTAATCTTAATACAATCTTATTCCTAACTTGTAGAAACTATTCAATCTAAAGGAGCAGATTATTATTCAGTTTATCCTCAACCTAAATTCATAAGAATTTCCTCTATAACTGTATAGTATTAAAGAAATAGCTAACTGACTGCTTACTAACTGCAATATATTATCTATCAGTAAGTACTAAACTTTAAATTTTATTAGGTAATAACTAGAGCTTAAAATATTTTTTTTTCGTAAATATAACTATTAGAGGGCTAAATATAAAGATTTAATAATTATTTGCAATTAGTTTAAACTTATAGAGAATATAATTATAAAATATAGTATTAATCTAGCTGATATCTATAACTTTAATAAGACTGACTTTATAATAGGTATTATTACAAGCAAAATAGTTATTATAGATATAGATAGATATAGAAATCCAAAATTAATACAGTTTGAAAACTAAAAATAAGTTATAGTTATTCAGGCAATTAATATAGAAGGCTGGGCGATCTAGCTGTTTATTATAATTATAAGCTAATATTATCTTACCAGCTGGTACTAGAAAAGCAACCTTTCGGGCGATTAAGCTATTATAATAACTCAAAATAGCTAAACTAATAATAAGATAGATTTTAAGTAGCTTAAGTACTTTAACTGGTATATAAAAGATTAATTAACTAATTGCTATTATCTTCTAATTCTCAATAGGCATAAAAGTTACCACTCTATTAACTTTAAGAAATATTATAAAGAGAACGATATTATTATACTTTATATACCGCCTTATTTATCTTATCTACTCTAGCCTCTTAATATTAGGTACTTTAGGCTGCTTAAAACAGCTTATAGTTGAGAAATTAAGCAATTAATTAGATACTCTATAATCTATATTTTAAAGACTGAGTTCTTTCCAGCCTTCTATACTGCCTATATAGCTGCTATAATAAAAAGTAATATTAAGGGAGGTTTTTAAGGGGCTAAACTTATTCTCTTAAACCCAGAAAATATTATATTAAAGCTTAATATATAGCTATAGACTTTAATACTAACTGTAGAGGAGGTTAGCCTCTTTAACTCTTAAGTCTTAAAGACCCTAAAGATAGTACTTAAGGTCAGTTTACAGTCTAAATACCTTAAAAGATAAGTAAGAAGATATTAGAATAGCTTTTTAGTATCTATCCTTAAGCTACTTAAGTTATTTTCTAAGAGAATAAAGACAATAATATATTAAATAGTATTATTAAAGTCTAAGAATTAGATCCTTTAATAGGCAAATAAAACTCTTAGCAAGCAGTATAGAGCAAAAAGAATCTACCTATAGAATAAAGAGAAAATAACTGTAGAAAAAGAAAGAAAAGTAATTAATTAAATAGATATTAATATATAGGTATAGGCTGGATTATTAAAAAGTAGTAGTTAAGGAGGGTTAGTATAACTAAAGGAAAGGCGCTATAGAACTTATAGAAAGACTGGCTATAATATAAGGACTTATTAGACTGTAATTAAGATCTCTAGAGAAGAGTATAGCAATTAGTTTTAATTAATTAAATAGTTTATTGTGTTTTTATTAAAGTTTTAATTTTAAAGGTTAAGAAAAGTATTATACTTACTTATTTATTATACTTACTTATTAAGTATGTTATATTTAAAAAAGAAAGTAAAAAATATATATTATTATAGCTAGAAATATATAATATTATATATAAAATTATTAATTTTAAGAGTAAAAATAATATTATTAAATTTTATTAAATTTTATATTTTATTTAATATAATTTAAAACTTAAAATAAAAATATTTATATTTATTAAAACTATTTATTTAAATAAAATAACTTTTAATAAAATTTATTTATTTTATAATATATTATTTCTTAAGTAAAAACATATAGAGGCTAATAAAAACTCTTATAGTAAAATAAATTTAAGTTTTATTTATAGTAGAAAAAGTAGTATATAAAGCTATCTTAATATAGCTTTTTAAAAGTAAGTTAGATATATTACTATTTAATATATACTTTAATAAATATATTATTAGATTTTATAGCTACTTTAAATAATAAAAAATAGAAATACTTATATAAACTGCAGCTATAGTAGCTATAAGGTAAATTTAATTGAAAAAATAGAAAGCTCTATAGTACTATTTAATATAGAAGTATAAAAACTGGCTTACTAGCTAGCTATTTAGTTATAATAGACAGCCTAAATAAGTTTAAATTTAGAAATATATATTCTAAAAATAGCAGGAAAAATAGAATTAAGCCTATTATATATTATATAAAAAGTAAACTTAAAATAGAATTAAACTAGCTAAGTTAAGCCTATTATTTAATAGAAAGAAAGTTACTTAACTTTATAATAAACTAAAAAAATATAAAAGTTTAATACTTATTTAACTATATATAGAAAGATTAAGCCTATAAAGCTTTTTTTTTAATAGATATATATACCTAATATAGTCTTACTATAATACTAATATAGAAATATAGATAAAACTCTAAATTATATCTTTTTTTACTGCTTACTATATATAGAATAATATAAGTTTATTTTAAATTTACTCTAAAACTAATATAAACTTACTATTTAACTCTTAAAGCTAAATATAGCTTATATTCTTATCTATTAGTTTCTATAGCTTTAATTAATTCTCTACTTTTAATATATAATATAGCTCTATAAAATATACTATAATAAGCTTAATATAGAATTAATAAGCCTATAGTATAATTAGTAATAGTACTTTAAAACCTCTTTAAGAAGAGTACTTAATATATTTTAAAAAACTTCTAAAGAAGAAAAACCAGTCTATATATATATAATATTATATATTAAACTTATAATACTAACTTATTAAATTTATACTAGTTATACTTTCTGCTTACTAACCTTCTTTTTCTCTCTTTCTTATTACTATTTACCTTTCTATTAAACTTACTTTATCTTTTATTCTTTTTCTTTTTTTCTTCTATACTTTCTATTTCTTTTTTAGCTTTAATAGTTTTTTCTTACTATAAGAACTTAATTAAAGCAGCTAGAATTAAATCTATAATAGCTTTAAGATATTTAAATACTTTAATAATATAGATTATTTTACTAGCTAGCTTAATAAGCTAATTAGATAATAATTCTATAGTAATAACTATAGAAGTATATAAGTATACTAAAGGTATCTAACTTTTAGCTTTTAAAATTTTATTTTTAAGCTTTTAGAGGTCTGCCTTTTAGATAGATAGTATTAATAGTAAATTTAAGTTAAAAATAATTTAAATTTATATTAACCTCTCTATTTTTTATATAGAAGGATAACTACTAATATTTAAGTATTAATAACTATAGTAAATATTAGAGGTATATATATATATATATATATATATATAAGCTATATAGCAACTTACTGCTATATCTATATATTATTAGTATATTAAATCTAACTTAAAAATAAAAAACTTACTAATTTAATCTTTATAGAAATCTATTAAGCTATTTTTATATATCTGTATAATATATATAAAATAAGAGATAAAATATACTAACTTTAATCCTTTAGAGATACTTTTTATAATTCTCTTTCTTTTTATTTAATAAATAGTTAATTAATAGAACTTCTATAGATTTAATATAAAGCTATATTAAAATAACTAGTATTATTATTATTATTATTTAATAAGAAGTTAGTATAAATAGCTATAATAAAACTATAATAAGAATATACTATTATTATTATTATTATTATTATTCTTACTATAGAAAGTTAAAAAGCTATACTTTAAAACTAAAGGTAGAAAATACTAACTTATTAATAAAATTCTAATAATACAGTTAGATTAGTAATATAAACCTAAATTAGAAATACTATTAATATAGCAGAAAAAAGAAATAGAAGTTAATTTATAAAGCTCTAAAGAAAAAAAAAAAGAGAAAACTATAATAGCTAAAGTATAAAATTTAAATATTTCTTTAGGCTGTTAATAACAGTTAGAATATTAATAGCTAGCTAGTATTAAACTCTATTTATATAGCTATAAGTAGCTAGCAGACTATTTTAATATACTAAATTTATATTAGAATATATAATCTGCCTATAGTAGCTATAAACTACTAATAACAATAATAATATATATAGTAGAATTAAATAATATACCTAACTTAACTATATATAGCTCTTACTGTATATAAATTAATCTAAATATTTAGATTATAGAATAATTTTAATTCTAATAGAAAGATTACTTTTTTAATTTATATAATATTAATAGAGCTTTAATTTAGGCTTAAAATATAGAATAGAAGTTTTCTTCTAGCAACTATAGTTTTTTATTTATTTTTATAGTATAAAAATACTATCTATTTTTAATTAGATTTATAGAGTATAAAATATAATAATAATAATAATAATAATATAATATATTATTATATAAAATAGAAATTAAAAAGGTTTTTTTTAGCTAATATATAATAAAACTTAAAAATAGCTATAATTAAAAGAAATATTTAAAGTAATTTTAAAATATTTAAAATGTATTCTATTAATATAAATATAATATTAATATATATAGTTATTACTAATTAATCTTTAAACTTTTAATTTATATTTAAAATATTTAAATATAAAAAACCTTTAAAAATAAAAAATCTTTTTATGTTTAATAATTAAAATAAATTTAAAGAATAGCTAAATTAGCTATAAAATAAAATAATAGGTATTTATAGATTTATTTAAAGAATTAAAATAAATAAAAAAACTCCTAAATTAACCTTTTAATAAATTAATTTAAAAAAAAATAACAAATTTATATTAAAAAGATCTTATAGAATTATAAAAAACAATAGACTATAAAATAGTTAATTATAACCTTAAAATTACTTTTTTTATACTAATAGAAATTCTTAAAGTCTACTTTAAGCCTAAAGATAAATTACAGAAAAAGTTATAATATAAAAGCTACTAAATTAAAATAGTATAAAAAGAAAACTACTATTCAGTTTAAAACAGTATAATATCTTAATTCCAGTTATAGCTTAATTAAATATAATTATTTCGTGGAGAAATCCAGTATTAAAGTTACAGTTCTATCTAGTTAGAGTGTGCAGAAAGATAGGTTGCAACCTTATAGAGCGAGCAGTTACAGTAGTAAATCCGGGCAAACAGTACTAATATAAATAGCTACTCCAGTATACTAAACTTAGGATTCTATATCACTATATAAAGAAGAAGATAGACTGGTATAAGCCTTAGAAGGGATTCTCTATTTAGTGGTTAGAGGAATTAACAGCTATAAGGCAATTAAGAGCTATAAGTAAGCTATTTTTAATCTTAAGCTTTATCTAGCTGGCTTAATAAGTATAAATTCAATTTAGTTCTATTCGGTCTGTAAGCTTTTAGTTACTTATATTTATATTATTAAGTGTACTTTATACTATTACTTTTTAATAGAATTAATATACTAATAAATACTAAGTATATAATTTAAATCCTCTAATAAAGATTAGATATTAGTAAGTAATAGGCTGGTTAATAATAGCCCTAAGTTCTATTAATATAGAAAAGAGAAACCTACTTATTATAAGTTCTATAAGGCTAAAGTATAAAATACTATATATTTTCTATTTAGAGATAGTTTTTCTGCTAATTATATATACCTACTAGAAGTAATCCTTCTATATAATCTATATTTACTTTATAGATACTTAATAACTCTATCTATTTTGTATTTACTAATAGGTTATAAAAATATAAGTTTCTCTAAGAATAGAGAAATAGCTTAATTAACTTAGTTTTAACTATAGTAGAAATAGATTTACTTAGGATTTTAGTATCTAATAGAAAAGAGTTAACCTTAATAGATTGAGACTATATATTACTCTATAAGGACCTTAAGGTATTATTACTACTCTATTTTCTCTAAAGAATTTAAAATAATAAAAATAAGCTTAAAAAAGATATAACTTAAATAGAGAGGTTTCTCTTACAGTTAAATAATAGACTAATCTATAAGTAACTTTTAGAAATTACTATATAATAGTATCTTAATAGTATTATATTACCATTTTAAGAGATATATTGCAGTTTAGACTTAGTAGTTAAAGCCTAATAAGAAATAGTATATTATCCTTCTAAAAAGTTAAATATCTAAGGTTCTTTTAGACTAAAGTAAGGCTAATAGTATAGAGAGCTAAGGATATAACATACTGTATTTTAGGCTAGAGTTATTATTATTAAGTAGGGTAAGAAGGTTAAGGTAGCTTAAGGGATAATAGAAGATCTTGTCTTTTCTCTATTTAATAGAGAGCTTATAGCAGCTCTATATATAAGGGTGCCCTTATTGTTATAGGAGCTACAATAAGGTTTTCTTAAGACTATATCTAAGGGATTTAAGTCTTAAAGACTGACTTACTAGAGATTTAGACCTTTGAGACTGAGCTGCAATCTTAAAAGCTAATAGATATAGTATAGAGCTTTCCTAGTATATCTATTCTATCTGATAAGGCATATTAAGGCCAATTTAGGTTTAATAAGACTATTTTAGTTAATTTAAACTAAGGATCAATCTAGAAAGCTAGATCGGACTGTAGAATAATTCTGCTAGTTAGGATCTTATTCCATCTGATAGTTATATTAGTTTAGCTTAGGGAAGAAATAGAATAATAATACTATAGAGCTCTTCACTAAGAATAAGTCTACTAGTAAAAATAGCTATTAAGCTATAAGATCCTTTATAATAGGTATAGTAGTACCAGCTAAAAAGACTGCCTATTATATAGGCTAGAGAGAATAAAGAAGTTATATAAATACCTAAAGAAGTAGCAGTTAGATAGTATATATATATTATCTAAAGAGATCTTAAGAAAGATTTTATCTTACTAATAGTAAAAGCTACTCTACTGGGCAATATATTTTGCTATTTATATTCTGTATATCTTATTTTAGTAATAGTAGTAATAAAAAAGAAGATACTAAAGGCAGTTATAAACTTAAGAGTGCTATTAGATAGGCTCTTTTCTATTACTAGTCTTATAGTAATAATAGCTATATACCCTATTAGAATCTAAAAGTACTTATCTGGAATAGTATATATAATAGTATACAGTTTATACAGACTACAGACTATAAATAAGCCTATTGTAAGGGTTGGGGCGGCATGCCCAACCTTTCAATAGATCTCCCGGCTGCACCAAAAAGATCAAACAATTCAAGTAAACCACATTACTCAATCGTGCCGCACAACAGGTTATAAGGGAGGCCCCGCGCCGCGGCGCAGCGAGCCCTCGGCAAGCCCTCAGGCTAGCGCACATCCTTACACCTATAATATAGCTAATAATCTAGCTGTAAAGCTATACTTAGGCTTTAGTACTAATTAAATAGCTAATTTTTAGGTTAAATATAAGGTTGCCTGCCTAATTCACTCCAGCTTCTACTATTAAGTTTATAATAAGATTAATAAGAACTATATAAGAATTTAATAGCAGAATAACTATAGTAAATATAAGCTATACTATCTTTTTTATAAAGAATTAGTACTGCTATAAATAGACTTAAAGGTATTCCTTCTATATACTAATTCCAGCTATTAGGTTAATATTAGTTTTAATAATAGCTTAAGTCCCTATAATACTTAATAGAAGTATTAAAGTAACTAAAAGAATAAGAATATATTTAGGTATAAAGCTAAAGACAATAGTAGAAGCTAAAATACAGAATAATAATACTACTAAGAGACTGAGAAGTATTACTATCTACTAGTCTGTAGGCATTCTAAATTAATAGAATGTTTTAGGCTTATTACTAAAGCTGCCGATAACTGCAAAACCAGCAGTAAAAGAGCTAGCCCTATTGAATTTAGCCCTTATAGCTGCAATAAATAGCCACCCGAGCTTTAACAGCGAGTCTGCTAGCAATATAGCCAGGTTGATCCAAATAATCCAGATGTAACTACTAGTATCCCAATCTTCAATATAGCCTGTTGCCTAGCCTTTAGCCTGAGTAAGAGGCGATAGAACACTCCAGCTGACTATAGCACTAAGCAGTATATATAGGGAGATAATAGGCCTGGAAACTATACTAGTGCCTATAAACACTAGAGAAATATCAAAAGACTAAAGCTATATATCTCTAGCTGTAATACCCAGAATGAGTAGGTTTTAGAGGACTAGTATAAAGTAGTATAAAATAGTCTATAAAATAGATAAGTTAAAATAGACAAGTTAAAATAGGTATAGCTAAAGAGCTTTATTCCTCTATAAGAGGGAGGACTACTTATAATACTACTTAAAGAAAATATAACTCTAGAGAGAGTCTTTATCCTCAATTATCAGTCTTCCCTATCTTATTGCAGCTATAGTTAGTATATATCTAGCTACTTAAATTAGTAGTATAGAGTTTTAATCAGTAATATAGTCGCCCTTACGCCTAAGTATAGCAGTTTTTCGCAGATAATAAAGTATTGCTATATAGCTATAGCAAAAATAAGGCCGAAAAATCCAATACCAAGCGACTATAAGACCAGCTAGCTGTATAATAGCCTTATAGGTCTATATTTATCCAGTTTAACTAAGAATTCTAAAGTTGGTATTACAGCTAAGAGCCCACTAGTGGCTACTATAGTTCCTATTACACCTACTACTATTTAAATAAAGACATTCTCTTCGGGGGAAAAGGAAAGATATCTCTATAAAGGTCAAAGAGCCTTAAAGATAGTAAAGCCTATTAGCATACTAGTGCTGGATATAGACGAGCTGACGCCCATTTGGAGGCCAAGATACATATTGGACAGGCAGACGAGAAGGCCAAGAAGCAATCCAACGACAACTGCGCGGTACGTAAAGCTGGGCCCCATGCGTGGGCTCCGGGGGTTGGACATAGTGCTGTAGTCCTTCTGTCCCGGACTGTTTCGATCGACCCTACTGGTCATGGTGTCGTCAACAGCTTCCGGGGCCGCGCTCATGGAAGGAGATGGAGGACGTACTTCGCGACGAGGACGTGGCGGGCGGTATGCTTGTGTTCTGGTCAGGTATCCCTGCTTGCTTGCAGAAGGGCATGGGATGAGCGACATGAAGAGTAGAGAATATTCGTCGACTGCAGGCTGCAAATAGTGCATCATGTTTGAGGTGACCAGGAATGAGGCTTGGCACGTGATGTGATCCGATCTGTGATGGGAGGAGGCTCGTCAACAAGGTTGGTAGCATGAGTTTGGGAGTCAAATCTGCCCAGCCAACAGCGAGATTCTAGCTGATCGATTCCGGGCTTATCATCCTCGGTAAAGCGAATTTGAGCGTGAGTCTCCTTCACCTGCCGTCTGAGGGCAGCCGCTTACCATAGTAGGAATGGGCATACTTTCGGTATGTGTTTGCCCCGAGTCAGGTAGCTTTCGATAAAGTTGTCGAGACGCTCCATCACGAAGCTCATCTACATCAGAAGCTACACCATGCCCAGTGCGTGGTCGGCCCAGGACGGCCTTATCCCTGTCAGCCGTAACATGGATTCCGCCGGCCCGATGGCCAAGACCCCGTACGACCTGGCCATGCTTTTGGACGCCATACAGGAGCCCGACATCTCCGGGCAGAGGGAATTCTCGTCTTCACTCGGCGGGTCCTGGGGCGATTTGTCTATCGCAACAGTCAGTTATCAGACCTGGTGGTCTGGACCCGATGTGATCAAACCCGTCGAGAGCGTCACAGAGCAGATGGTATTTCGACCTTGATATCTCTGGCCACAAGCTTTACTAAACCCGAGGCAGCGTAAAGAAATTCAAGAAGCATACGACAGGATGAAGGAACTGGCCCAAAAAGTACATCGGCAATGTCTCCCTAGTATCGACTTTGGATTTTATGCTTAATGGCTGTAATAGCGAATTTGTCGTGCTGTATGAGTTTTACCCTCCTCTCTGTCTTCTTCTTGTGATTCTAACCTTTAGTATATAATCTAAAAACTGACTACCTACAGTGTATAACTTCTATTGAGATTTTAATAAATATCTAAGTTCTATAGATTAGTGCTAGATATATAGTCTTAAGGAGTTAATTGTATTTAATAATAAATATAGAGATATTAAGCTCCTAGCCTATAGGTGGTATTTCTGCTCTTTTTAGCTTTTACATCCTGCTAACCCACTACACCTAATAGTATATAATAATCAGAATATTTTTCTTAATACCTTAAAGCTTAAGCTTTTACCAGAAGACTACAGAATATATCTAGCACACCTAAAAAAAGTGGCAAGATATAGGCTAGATAAGATCTTTACCGAATATACTATCGATATCATTATCGACCCCTACAATAGCCCACTCTCCAGTCTGTTAAGCGGGAGCAGTATAGTTATCTCGATTGTCTTTACTAAGCTCTCCTAGCTGACGTCTTTAAAGGCTATCCTATAGCAGCGATGCCCCTAGGCTACGCAGAATACAACGGCCGTCCGTTTAGCCTATTGGCTCTAGCCGGAAAGCATCAAGAAGCCAAGTTGCTAACATTTCTAAACGCTTAAGAGGGAACATTCAGACCTAGGAAGCCGCCGCCGGTGCTCTCAGGCGTATGTAGAACAAAATGAGACATTTAAATTGCTATAATGAAGAAACCAGCTCTTGAGATTATAGTACGCAACTCAGTCTATCCTCACTCTATTTCGCCTCTTTCTCGGAATCTGACCGCTGCTCTGCATCTGACTTCTTAAACCTCTTGAACAACGCGCTAAATTTACCAAGTCCCTTAGCCAAAAGCCTGTATGACATAACGAAAGGCGGTGCAACAAAATGGACAGCACTCGCAAACCACGCATCGAGGAAAATGCGCACAACAATACCCCAGGGCAGACTGAATGCCGCGATAAGAACTGATATAGCCCATTGGGGACCGTCCAGACCATCAGGATGAATATCAAAGACTCGGCCACCGACGAAGACGATGGCAATCTGTAGGCCGATCATGATGAGGTTGATGAATATGAAAAACCAGTTACGGTGCACGCCTGTGAAAACGTTGAACTTGTTATCGAGTCGACGGCAGTTGAGCTCATTGAAAATTTGCATCCAGACAAAGACATTGAAGATGATGGTATCGAGCTGCAGCTTTTCATCGTGGATGCTAATGTCGTAGTTAAGGATTTTATCACCTGCGAAATAGAGGATGAGAACGACAACGAGCTGGAAGATTGATTGACCGATGATCATTTTCCACATCTATGAAAAGTTAGCTTTTGTTTACTTCTCAGGCGCCGGGTAAACCCCACATTCATGGTGATCAGCGGCGCCGACTTTGGCTGAGGAGGTCGGTCGAGAATGGCGTCTGTAGGAGGGTCTGTGGCCAAGGCAAGAGCAGCCATGGTGTCCATGATCAAATTGATCTATTTAAAAATCAGCAAGAGCGTGAAATAAAATAGGTATAGATAAGCTGTCTTACCCAGAGCAGTTGTACGGCCTTGAGCACAGGCTCCAAGTTGTCATCGTACATGGACGTGACGAACGAGAGAATAACCGCCGTGATGTTAACGGTAATTTGGAACTAGGTTATTAGCTTAGCCCACTGCTTGACGGTCTATAACTTGCAGAAAACGTACTTGGAGGAACTTCTGCACAGCGTCGTTGACGGCTCGCCCCCACTTCAGTGCAGTAACAATCGAGGTGAAGTTATCATCCATGAGGATGATCTCAGACGCCTCCTTGGCTACTTCAGTACCTGAAATTCCCATGGAGAAACCAACATCGGCAGCTTTGAGGGCGGGCGCATCATTGGTGCCGTCGCCAGTTACGGCCACGGTCTCCCCAAGGGCTTTGAGACGGGTAACTAGAATACGCTTGTCCTCCGGGGACGAACGAGCAAGAACCTGCAGCCGAGGCAGAGCCTGGTCGAGCTCCTCTTCAGATAGACGGCGGAACTCGGGTCCTTCCATAACGATACCATCAGTGAAGATGCCGCACTCTGTAGCGATAGCTCGGGCAGTGATTACGTTATCTCCTGTTACCATACGTGTCGTAACGCCAGCACGCACGGCATTCCGTACGGCTTCGGGAACACCAGGGCGAATCGGATCTTGAATACCAACGACACCGAGAAAAACCATGTCGTCGAAGGACTCAATCTCAAGGTCAGGATCCTGATCGAAGTCTTTATACACCAGACCAATGGTGCGAAGAGACTTGTGCGCGTACGCAGCGATAGTCTCCTCCACGGCTTGGCGGTCAACGGGCTCGGTGCCAGTCGATGACGCGTTGACCTGGGAAGAGCAGAACCCGAGAACAATCTCGGAAGCACCCTTGATTAGAAGCCTATAACCCGACGGTACCTTGGTGACGGCGGCCATGTACTTGTTGGCCGAGTCAAAAGGCACCATGTGGACGACCTGCTCGTTGGACCGGGCTTCTGACAGAGCTTGCAGGCCAAGATGATCCTTCGCAAGCTTGAGGAGCGCAGTTTCCGTCTTTGAGCCGATGAAGGTTGCGATGCCCTCCTGCTCTCCTCGAATGCGGTGGAGTTAATGGCGACTGATTGGATGATGAGCTTTTTGACATCCTGAGACAAGGATAATGCCCATGAAGAGACATCAGAAGTGAAGCTGGAAGCCCCAAACAAGCCGGCGACGACAGTCATTTGGTTTGTAGTCTAACGATAAGTCAGGTAAGTGTGCAAATTAACTTGACGTTGATGGCGTACCAAAGTTCCCGTTTTATCTGAGCAAATGCAAGTGGCGTTGCCCATAGTCTCGCAAGCCCTGAGCACTCTGACAAGGTTGTTCTCCTTGAGAAGGCGTGTGGTGGCAAATGCGAGGGCGAGAGTTACAGCAAGAGGCAGACCCTCGGGCACAGCGACAGCAATGATGGCAATAGCCACTACCAGAAGATCGACAAATGTGGACGCCTTGTCCTCTGGCGACCTATCATCCCCGGGAGAGAGGCGCAGAAGCGAAAAAGGAGGATGAAAAACATGAACAAGGAAGCGCCACCGCCGAGCTTTGCAATAGCCACGGCTAGGCCTTCTAACTTCTTCTGTAGGGGCGTCGACTCGATATCTGTCCGGACTGACATCATGATCTTGCCGAAACTGCTGTATACGCCGACCGAGGTACAAAGGAAGGTTCCCATGCCTACCAATATAAGTTAGCAGGTTCCCGAATAATGGGTGGAGCCTTTTTACCTTCGATTACTCTCGAGCCAGAGATGATGAACGGGTCAAAGTCCTTTGCCTTCTTCGGGTCCGCTTCATCAAACATCTTCGCGCCGGAAGTCTTTTTTAGCGCGTCCGATTCACCTGTCGCAGATGATTCGTCACACTTGACATTGTGTCCATCGATGAAGATGCCATCAACAGGCACCAGGTCGCCCGGCTCAAGGTATAGAACATCCCCGACAAGAACCTGGTTGATGTGGATAAGCATCGACTTGCCGGACCGGAGTACCTTGATTTCTCTGTCATCTTTCTTAGTGTTGAGTTTGACGAAAGCCTTTTCCTTTTGCCAATCATTGTGCGATGCGACCACTACAACGATGACAACGGCTGCTAGAATAGCGACACCCTCGACCCAGTCGACAGGCGTGGGAGCGCCAGGCTCCCTAGGGGTACCGAAAGTCTCGTAGAGACCAAGCGCGAGAGAGATGGTGCCAGCCACCGTCAGCAAGATGAGAACCGGTTCCTGGAAAGTGATCCAAGCCAACCTCCAGATAGACTTTGGCTTCTTCGGCGGGAGCTGGTTGCGTCCGTACACGCGGATCCTATCAGCAGCAAATAAGCCATCATGCTCACCAGCGGCCTGGTTCCCGTTCCCGGCCTCGTCCACGCTCAGACCCAGTATTGATGTCGGTACGAAGACCTCGAACAAGTCCTTGAAGGCCACCCAAAGCCCTGAGCGCATCCACAGACTTGGGATTGAGCAGCTTGTTGAGCTGACCGGGGCTGTAGTCGAAGGGATTGTTGGTGACCTCAAAGTCGGCCTCGGTGCCAGGGTCTGGCGCGAGAGCCAGCTTTCGGTCTGCATCGGCGAAACTTGGTGCGGCGGTAGTCTCGCTGGTGTTCATTGACGGGCCGGCAGAGGCTATTGTGTTGGCATCGCTCAATGACTGCTGGCGTGGGTCGAGCAGTGTTTTTGGATCAAGCAGGTTGCTAGACATGTTGTGAGAGAGTGAAGGATGAGGGAGACGCGCGATTCTCGCCCGGCGGAGGTATAATTTATCCCAGGATGGTATCCGGGGAGGGGACATCACATCTCATCTCATCACGTTAATTCGGTTATCAGATGGAGAGCCTGAATCGAATAGTCAATCAGCCGCTACGGATGCATGTGTGCACACCAATGTTCCATCTGTACAACAGTGCTTTGCAGATCTTGAACCAATCGAGACCCCTGCACTAGGAATAAAGATATAGATAGAGTAAAGACTGATACTTGCAACCAACTAGCTGCTACAGCATGTCACTAAGCGAGCGCGCTAGAAGAGGCTGTGCGTGGGAGTCAGATCAGATCGGGCAAAGACTACGGGGTAAACAACCCTGATATAGGCCTATATCCACGGAGGTGACCCCTCCGCCTCCGCTTATATAATCAAAAAAACAAGTTACATGTAGCTTGACCACCCCAGCTCGGATTTCCGTCCTTCCGACGTCTCCCCTCTTCTCTCCAGCCTTCTCGTTTCCGTCACTCCGATTACGTCAACCTCGATCGTTGCGATGCCTCCCCGACGTGCATGCGACTTATGCTACAAGCGCAAGGTATGTTTTGTTTCGGCATGATCGTTCCGTCCAGGGTTCATCTGAGCCGATGGCATCTAGATTCAATGCATCATCACAGCGTCAGGCGACCCCCCCTGCGATTGGTGCAGCAACCATGACCTAGCTTGCACCTTTGAGAGAGTCGTTCCCAAAAATCCAAACAAGAGGAAAGTCGTGTCTGGAAGAGAATTCTTTTCATCGAATCCTAACAAGGCTGTAGGGCCACGTCGGACGTCGTGCAGGAACTTTCCAACCGTGTAGAAGAGCTCGAAGATGCTCTCAGGGCTGCAAGACCTACATCCAGCGCCACGTCGCCTGAGTCTGAGAGATTATCAACTCAGGCGTCGAGTGATATTTCATACCATGTGACTCCTCCCACCGCAACTACGAGCGAGCAACTGGCTAGAGACATCTTGACTATTCCTATGCATAATGCCCCAACCCAATCAACTCAGCTCGAGCCCCGTTACAAATTATCAAGATGTCAGCTTGGTAACAACTGGTATTTCAAGGGAGTAGGGATCCTTTCGTCACGGGGGCGGGAATGGATCTCGGAAGGGGCAGGGCAGCGTGTGTTCTTGGACAAATTTGACATCTTCGGTAATCCCATCAGCACGCGGCCGGATCTCATTTCCATACTGCCGGCACAGCCAAGGATGCTGCCTCCAGAGTTCCTTTGCAGGCGCTTTGTTGGTATTTTCTTGGAATCCAACACTTCAAAAGTATTTCCGGTACTCGATAGGGACCTACTTGAAGGGACCATCTCTAGGGCCTATGACACCACGTTGCCTGACCTAGGAAGTCGGACATCAGCGGAAGCTTGCCTCTGGGTCATGTTCGCGTTTGTTAGTCGCACGCAACAGGGTGGGCAAAGTTATTCTATTCCTGGACCATACGAATGCGCCGGTGAAGCTAAACGCTTGTTATTTATCATTAATGGCACCGTAAACTTGGATAGCCTGCAGGCCACCCTTCTACTGGTAAGCCGAAGGCAGTTAAACCCCGCAACATTCCAATGCTAATGAATACAGTGGGCATATCAAAAGATGAAAGTGCAATGTCGAGAGGCTTCGGTAGCCTTTACAAGCGCATGCCGTATGGTATGTGATCTTGGTGGCCATGCCCTCCTGTCAGGCCTATCCCTTCTACCACAACATATTCCGATAATCGACGGGCCATCAAGATTTCACATTCGAAGATTGTTCTGGATATGCTACTGCTTCGATAAAGACACCTCCCTGCGAACTGGAATCCCGCCGCTGCTTACCTACGAATATTGCGAGGTTGGTGACCCTGGAGAATGGAGCAACCAGAAGTCCTGGTACAATCAGTCGCGAGACATTCACCTAGCGAGAATCAAGGAAAGCGCTGGCCGACAGCTGTGTTCGCCGCGAGCATTCAAATACACAGAGGGCGAGCTCCTGTCGCACGTTCGACAGCTTGATGACGAGCTTGAGGAATGGCGATTGTCCATTGAACCACCGTATCGCCCGAGACTATCCGTTCCACCAGACTCATCCCTTTCAGTCCCGTCAGCTATGAGAACCGAGGACCGCACGCGCATCATTAACTTGCAGCTTGACTACCTGTTTACCATGATCTACATTCACACAACCGTCAGAAAGTGTGGTGATTTCGAGAGGAACCTGCCCGATGACCTACACAGCGTAGTGCACTCGAGCGCTGATCTATCCCTAGAAGCTAGCCGTTCCATTATCCGCTTCTTAGAAACTGTAGTAGACTTCTGGAAGGAAGAATCGGTTTGGGTCGTGTCTCACTATGCGCCTATGGCTGCTATGCCACTGTTTGTCAATATTCTCATACACCCTCTCGGTAGCCCAGCAGACAATGACTTGCAAATCTTGGCATCAGCGAGCAACCTTACGCGCAAGATTCCAACGGAGAGACTCTCAGGAGAGGAGATTGAGCAAATACAAGAAATCGGCGAGTTCGTCATGGAGCTTGTTCGACTTTGTCACAGTGCAGCCTGGAAAGCGAAAAAGGGAGAAAGAGAGCATGATCTGGATATAATTCACAAATAGGTGATACGAACTGTCCTTCTAATCTGGAGTTGAGGTGCGGACATGGAAAAAAGATACTAGAATCATTCAGACCTACAGCGATGACATCTTCTATGACCTCGTTGTAGACAAGCTCTCCTTCAACCCCGATACCGCACTTAAACTCACAGTTCTCATGCCTGGCGGATTTAAAGTCGAGACAAAAATAGTTCATTTTGCTGTGCAAAGCCTATCCTAATTCGCTCACCCCATTTTCTCATGTATAATGGTGATATTTGCCTCATACTAACTAAAATTATAGGTCTTTGGGGCTAATGTAGCCTTATTAGAGAAGTAATAATATTATCTTCCAAGACTTATTTTATTTTATTGTATTTTATCAGAACCCGCAAGACTGACCTGCCAATTGACCTCGCACAGCGAAAGGGATAGGACGTAGACCACTACTCACTCTACTACTCTGTATATTTCATTCATTACCTAAGATAATAACATCGAGTTTTCCCAGCCCCCCACTGGTAAACCACCAGCTGACGAATAGGAAGATTGCCAAAGAGCGCCGTGAGGCAATTTGCAAGAGGAACAGCAACTTTATCCCCCAAGGCACCTGGTGCTGTTCTCTGTCCAACGGTTGTTCCCCCACGTTCTATTGTTTGAACGGGACCAAAACTTGGCTCGCTTAGCGCTTACCCCCCTGCGCGGAGTCCGAGATATCCGCTTACATCAGCGGACATGAAGATCAGATAACTTCGCTTGCCTCACCCCACAGCAAAAATTATCTCCACTGTGGAGAGGCAACCAACCCGTCCAAGTCGTCCAATCAGTTAATAATTTTGCACTAGAGTGTTTTGTACACTAATTAGACACTCCCACTCCTAGTACGAGACAAGTGGCCGCCCTGGCTGCAGTGAGCGGGGATGCATCTCCTTGACAGTGCGTAGAACCAGCTCAGATATACATTGAGCCGCTCCTAAGAGCTGGCTACGTATTTCACCCTGCTTGAATAGGAAGTTAGGAGTAGCTTTCTACTCAACTATTAATCTACTACCTTCATACTATCTATCGAGCACCACAAGTTTCTAAAGCTAACCGAAAAATAGGCGTACTAGTAAAGTAGGCGTACTAGTAAAGTAGGCGCACTGCAAGGCAAGCCGATGGCAAGCAGCGATACACAGGCTTCAATTGCACCTGGTGAGAGAAGAGTCTCTCAATTCAACTGCCAAACTCACGAAAACTCGACAACGCAGGCGTCTCTTTCCCTTCATTTCCTTTGTCTATTCACCATCTCACGATAATCTTCCATGCAGATCTTTCTCGAATTTCTTCCGACGAGACAACGAAGCAGTCCTTTTCACAATCTCAATCAAACGCAACGGGGGCAGGCACAGGAGCAGAACGGGATCTTTATACGTAGGTAGCTTAAACAGAGCAATCCAACCTACCTAATCGGCATCTGAATAATGCCCGTCTTACGGATTACTGCATCTGTATACGCTAGGTAAAGAGGGCGGCCTACGTTGCAACGTCTTAATCCAAGAAGTAGTCCATGATTGCTTCTTTTGGCAATTTGCCAGGCCCGGGAAGTGGGTATCACATCATGCAGTCCCCGGCTCCAATCGCCCGCAACTTGGGACCGTCCAAGCGAGAACTCTGAGACCATGTGCTGCGACATCTAGTAGATGGCAATTAAATTTAGGTGGGAAACTAAAACGCACTAGTATAATATAAAGCAATTATTAATTAACTTATTAAGTAGGTAGTAATTGTAACGGTCGTGTCCTCAGGTCTGCCGTATACGTAGTATAGGGAAGGCGAGAGGTTGGTTGGCTAGTGGATAAACCGTAGGTTTATGTTAGCAAAGCGGTTAGGGCGTCACTTACGGGTAGTGTTACGTCTGGTAATGGTCAAGCACGGTGATGCGTAGCGGATCAAGGTGGTTGAGGTAACCAAGTGGTGTGTTGATAGCTGAGTAGCTATAGTTACAGCTTCTATTAGTCTCAGTTTACTTACAGCCTAAAGTTTATAACTTATTTAATTTCCTTTACTACTAATTGCTACTCTTAATATATTCTAGATAGTCCCTATTCTTAAGCTTAAGTATAAATTCTATTATTAGTATATAGCATCACAAAAAAGAAATATACTTATCAGTTTCCTTAACTTCCCTTAATTTCATAGTTACTTCTTCACCCAATTCACAGGCTCCCAGCTCGGCAATCTCTACTTCTTGCTGCCTGTATCGGGACAGTTTACGGAATTTAGCTTGGCACACATCAAGCGGCTGGCTGCACGCTTCCTGGAGGCTCCCTCAATATTCGCAGGCTTGGAGAACAAACTGGGGAAACTCATCTTCGAGTGCGCATCGTAAGTGCTGGCGAAAGCATCACGCTGTGCAGTAAATAAGAGCGTTGTTAGTTATCAGTTTGAACGGTTTCATCACCACGCCGCCACCGAGACTTTTGCGCTCGCCCGAAAAGTGATTGGAACAGCGAGCACTCCAAACGAGCTGTATCTCCCAGACTGCTGCCGTATGGAAGGCCGCATGTTCAACGAGTCTGGGCAGCCTAACCGAGGCGAGGAAAGCAATCAGCTGGCGCGAAAATATGCCTTGACGGCCATATCCAAAGGCTACATTGGCAAAGATGATCAGCGCATGCCTCGAATATTAACGGGATTGGGAAACTCTCTCAGCCAGCTACGGAAATTCGATGGCGCCTTGGATGCTCAACTGGAAGCCAAGAAATTGTGCGGCGACGTACCCCCGGAGCAATCGGATGCCATCACAATCATTCAGCTCAATCTCGGGTTTCTCCTGTTTCGTCGAGGCGACCTGAACAATGCCGAGCAAATACTGCGAGCGACGCTCGAAGCCAGCCCGAAAACGCCACCCACCATGTACGCCACCTCACATGCTGTCTCACAGCTCATCGATTCCACCCGGTCCACCCTGGCGTCCCATCCGTCGTGCCTTCAGCAGCTCATCGCACAGCAACAGGTTCGAGGCTATAATAGAGCTGGACGCGATACAGTTTCTCAGCACTCGGAAAGAGTCATACACCCCTTCCAGCTCTGAGTCTATGGGCTGTCCGGTAGTGAGATTGAGCCCTACGACATTCCCCTCTGCGTACTCATCCTGCAAAGCAGCAACTGATCTCGTTAGCTCATGAACCAGCCCAGTGGAGCAGAGGGTTACTGACCGGCATCCTGAATATCGAGACCGGCGTTTGCTGCCAGAGTCTTGGGGATGATTAATAGCGCATCAGCAAACGCTGCGACACCCCACTTCGCCTTGCCCTTTACTGCCTTCGAGAACTCGTCGCCCTTGAGGTGCGTCGCGCAGGCGACCGCTTCGGCATGTCCGGGTGCCGCGCCCCGTGGTCGAGCGCCAGACCGCGGATGAGCTGCGTGTCGGACGCGGTCCGGTGCTGCATCTTCATAATCTCAATCATGTGTAGGTCCGGCTTCGCAGGTGCCTGGTAGATGGCGAGGACAGCATCGACGATGTCAGGGTAGAGCTTTGCGGCGAGGCTCGCGTTTAGCTTCGTAGCGAGAGATGTCCTTGCCACGTGAAGGAGGAGTTCTCTGTTGATCTCGCGAGGGAGCTTAAATTTGTCTGGGAACTGGAGAGTGTTAGCCTCGTGGGGATATTAGTGTGGGATGCTCTAGGCTATATTAAGAGCCTCAACCTTGGCTATCTCGAACCCATCCGTAATTATCCGTGGGTGTAGACCCTCGGCGATATACCTCTCCGCCTGCTTGAGAAGTTCACCAACCAAGAGCACCACAGAGGTCGTCCCATCTCCGCAGATGTCGTCTTGTGCAGTGGCAGCTCGTGCGATCATTACTGCCGTCGGATTTTGGATTTGCATTTCTCGGAGGAGGACGTTTACCGTCTTTCGTTAACTTGATCTGCACTAGAGTCGGGGCTTATTCGAAGCAATGGGGAGGTAGGCAGACTGAACCTGTCCAGCTCCATCAACCAGCCTAGACACAAAACATTAGCAAATTGCCGACAACAGGATAGATGCACAACGGCAATCCCGGTAATAGCTTCGCACGAGGTCGAAGTCCAAAGCTAAAGACGCAAAGATTGCAAGAAGGGCGGGAACTTACATCTCGATCGTCCCCAGAGGACCTAGGTTTGACTTCAAAACATTCTGAAGACCATCGCCAGCGCTGATGTTGACCTGGAGAGCTTCCCCTCTCCGCTATCGTTCCATTAGCTGTACGTTGCATACAAAAAGACACAGCGAGCTCACGAATCCGAGACTCAGCTTTGGGATTTAATAGTTGTGCGGCCGACATGGTGATTGTTTGAGTGAGGAAGCAGGTAGTTAGGTGGACGCGTCTCGGGATCGCGCGATGCGTGGGTTGGATATTGTCCGATCGGTTTTCTCGTCCACTGAGGCAAAGCAAGCTAAAATTCATGCGCTACGGTATCACGTTCAACTCTTGGTTCCCTAAGCATCTTCCTGTACAGAGAGGTGGGTGGCTTCTTGTTACGGATATCGGCATCCCCGGGCTCGCTTAGACAGAAGCTTTGGAATGGCGGACTCAGAGTCTAATTCAGCCTGCAGCCATTGCCTGCGATCGCAGGCTGACCGTCCTCCAACTCCTCCTCCCTTCCTCTGCTGCCAACGATGGGCATGGCGAGCCTGTACAGTGCCCAATACGACCACGCAGGAGTCTCTCGCAACCGCGAAACTGACATCACTCTCAATGTCCTTGGGTAGAAACGCAGGCCGGAAGATAAAATTAAGTATCTACGGTATCTAGCCATTGGCAGATGAAGGCAGTTTCCAAGTGGGGAATTTTCTCAGAATCTTTCAGCACTTCATCCGGTCCAAAATGGCGGGGTACAATAGTTCCGCCAAACCCTTTCTCCACCTGGTCGCAAGACCACCAGAACACAGCTTTCGTAGCTGTCTCTGAGACAAGATGAATGACCCCGCTCTCCTTCATTTTGACGCAGTGAACTGGATTAGTGCCCATCAAAATCTCTTCTCGAGGTCGATGACAATCTGTTCCATCCATAGAAAAGCCTGCATCCACCTCTCTGCGAAGCGACCTGTTGCACTTAGTAGATGGAAATGATCATGTATATGAAAAGCTCTTGCTATTCTTCCTATCTAATAGAGGGTCTTGAGGTCAGTCTTATAGATGAAGATGACCTCGGATGACCTCGGACGGCCGAGAGGCTCCGGATGGTCCGGAGTCTTTGGCTTTGGCTAGCTATTGATAAAATCAAGGAAAAGCTAGGCCTGTGACGAAGTCGATGATGAGGCTGGTGGCGAGGCAGGTGGCGATGGACGCCTATGATGAGGGAAGAAAAGCTTATAGCAGAAATCCGATATCCCGATACATGTGACACGACCAGTTCTAATGCGAATACTTCCAATTATGCGAACACTTCCAATTATGCGAACACTTCCAATTATGCGAACAAGGAAGGTGATTCTGAATTTCGAGCCCAACATCCATAGCTCGCATTTCGCCAAACGGGGGCCATCCGTAGGGTGGAGTATACTTGAATCCGTCATTAGAATACTGCTCATGGCAGTCATGGCGTAAACGCCAGACATCTGCTCGCGATACCATGCCATCCAGACATGACTGCGTCTGATGGTAGTCCAAGAAAGACTGTGCTGTACCAGTCCAAGCGGCAGCATCTATATTTGGTCGAAAGAAGGGAAAATCGCAGAGTTTCGTTAAGGAAGGTAATATCGAGTTGATAATTATCTTACGGCCACAGAGTGCAATACCAAGCCACAACGGCGAGATATTACTGAATGACAACAATTTTATAAGGAGCTCTATATCATTATTGTGAATAATTGGTTTAAGGATACTGGCAATAGGTGCTAGCCAGGCTCCCGCGAAATTGCTTAGTATATCTGAATCCCAGAACACGCTCCACAGAGAGGGACCTAAAGCCCAGGTGCAGAGACTTAGTGTCATATAGTAGCCGATTAGCCTGAAGTCGGCTGGGAGCTCATGCTGACTCGGACAGCCGATACAAGTGTTAAAGACGGGCTTAGGAAGCTCGATAGTGATAGGCTTATGGGACGCTATAGTGGCATGGAGTGGGGTGGTGGGGGCTGCTGCCAGTGCCGCTGACGATTGATTACCGAGATCATAGGCATCGCAGAGTCTTGAGAGGTAGCATGCTGCTTCCCGTGCCGTCGGTGGGTGTCCCCCGCTCCTAGCACCGCCCCGGATCTCAATGCCAATATCCATAACCGAAACTGCCCATAGTGCGACACCATGAGTCATCGATCACCCGACACCCGGACTGACTATAGCCCTCCACTTCCTCAGCTCACCCAGAGAAGCATAATTGAGGTCCAGTACTATCGGTGCCGATGGTGTGTCGACTGGCGAGCCATATTTCATGTGGAGGCCTTTTCTCTCTGCGAGCTCCGCACTCAAGATGTATGCCCAGCCTAATGTCAATAGCATAATGCCATTATTCGCTTTCTTGTCCTAAATATGGAAGTTGGACGACGAAGATACCGTACAGATCGTTGGATGGTGTTTTGTTAAAATATTCGCATGGCGCGTTCTGTTTTTGTCGTCATGGGGCATGAAGAATCGGCATTGCTCCAGGTGGAGTGACCTCCAATCCATCTAGAGTCGCTAGGAATATGGATGGGCAGTTGCGGAATACGGCAAAGGGACTCCTTTAAATCGAGGCTCGTTTTTGGGATGTTGGAGATCGACTTCGCATGAAGAAGCAAGGCTTGCCATCGCGAAACGCTCCTGGAGAAGATGGATTCGGCTTTGGAGCCACCAAAGAGTTTCTCCAATGTTGCGCCTTCCGTATATGACCGAGGGCTAGTCATCGAGTCGGAGAGAAGGCTCGTCATGCCAAATCGTGTCAACTCGCTATCCAAGTGTATTGCTAGAATGTCGCCGGTCTGCCACGGGCCTGAGTTGAAGCTGGTTAAGGTGCTTTTGGCTCCAGCTTTATTCCAGAGATTCCAAGCACGTGATGCTGGGACACGTCGCGTATTGGGCGGGCGCTTGGAAGAGGCTGGTTGTGCCGATCGCTGGACGGCATCATGCTCATGACTTATGTCCAAGGTGCGGGAAGGAGACCTGGTGGGCAACCGGGTTCCCTACGAGATGACCGTGGCTGAGGCCAGACTGGAGGAATTGAGCAACAAGACTATTCAGGAGGCTCTGCAGTGGCTGGATGAAGATTTTCGAGGTCGAGAGGAGGTTTGCGTTTGATGATGTGAGGAGAGAGGGCCGAGGGAGGGAGCGTCGTGCGGGCCCCGAAGGAGACCAAAGAAGGGGGCGTGAAAAAGAGCTGGGCAGGAACTATTTTAAGCAAGAGCGGAGGGCAACAGCCAATCACTATGGCTGTTCAAGATCAAAAGGGGTGGGGCAGAAGGACCTTTCCTCTCTCTCAAGGGCATTCCTCAAAGGCACTTACCAGAGAGCCAAGACGAAAGGTCGGAGAGCCTCTACCTTTGCTTGACAACGAGGTAACAAGAGTCGTCAATTTACTGTAGTCCGTTGGCATTCGCAATTGAAGTGATTTCTCCCCCATATAAGTAGAATTTGGCCGCTCTTTAACGCGGCGAGGCAGCGTGGACAGTTTTCATTGGTGCTGTCTTGGCCAACAATTGGGGGCCATGGCCGCAATTGTGGCCGCTGCTGCCTGGTGCAGCCGCCGCTGCTTCTTGGACTGGAGTTGAGATGTATTTAAATTCGGAACTCCAGCTTTTATCCATCCTTCCTCTGCATCCTGTCGAAATCTTCAGCCCAATGAGGAGCCGCCTGTCGCCTCAGTACAACATATCGCCAAGAATCCCCATCTACGTCATCAAATCAACTAGACGATGGATCTGCCAGCAACAACATCCGGGTTCATCTGCAATGCATGCAAGAACATCGATTTCAGTAAAGTACTGAAGTTAACGAGCGCTACTCCCAGCACTGAAAGTCTCGTGCTCGACGCCGATGGATCACGCTTCATACCGCCCCTGCAAACAAATTGTATTGTTTGTAGAATCTTGTCGACATGCTGTAGACAACAATCCACAACATTGGGCTGCTTTGAGTTGCGCGCCGTCTCATTTTTGCAAAATTGTCTATGGGCCGATGGGGGGTTCAAAGGAGCGCAGGAGAGTACGATGCTTGTGGTAACCCCCAAAGCCTCCAGCAACGACGAGAAGAACATTCCCACAGTGTCTCGTGGCAATGGCGCAGGATATGTGGTTATCTATCCAAACGGAACTGCGCCGGCTCTTTTCAGGCCGCGTATCATCTCAGAATCGTTCGACAGCGAGAGAACGCGCAAGTGGCTAAAAAATTGCAGAGATTGCCATCGGAGTGAGTGCCGTGGATCATCTCAGACGGTCGCAGCTATGAAGCTGATTGACTGTGAAACGCTGAAGGTTATACCAGCCACTGCTTCTATGACATGGGTTACATTGAGCTACGTTTGGGGAACGCAGAAAGAAGTTGTGTCCAACAATCATCCATCACTCCCTTCATTCCAACTTCCATCACCTATTCCGCGGTTGATCAGTGATAGTATTACAGTTGTCAAAAGCCTTGGATATCGATACCTGTGGGTTGACAAGTACTGCATCGACCGACAGAATGAGCCCGAGAAGATTGACCACATCAACAAGATGGACTCGATCTACGGAGGAGCCGAGGTTACTATCATTGCCGCATCCGGGACAAGTGAGGATCAGGGTCTACCCGGGATTGGACCAACGAAGAGATCCAAACAACAAATTGTTGAGCTTCCGGGTTTCACAATTCTCAGCACCGGTCCGGATCTCACAGCAAACATTGCAGAATCGAAATGGTGGACGCGAGGGTGGACCTTCCAAGAGGCCTTTTTGTCACCAAGAAAACTGGTGTTCACCGAGCATCAGACCTACTTTGAATGCATTGAAGTCAGTTGGAATGAATCCATTGGAGGGTTGGAATTCATCGAGAACCCCGAACAGGTCGACTTTAGCCGTTTCTGGAAGGCCAGCAGCTTTCTCATGAACCCATACACGGGCCGGACAACATCTAGCAAGTATTGGGACGGCGGGTATCTAAAAGAGTGTGGGACATTGCATGTTGGAAGCCGCGAGACGCATAAAATGCTCCGGCATAGGCATCATGAGCTTCTCAAGCTTGCAGAAAAGTACTGCTCACGCGAGTTGAGCTTCGATTCCGACTCTCTCAATGCGTTTTGCGGAGTGCTGCGGTTTCTGGAAAGAAACAGCCTGCCCCCTACTTTGCACCTATGCGGGCTGCCATATGTTGTTTTGGGCAGCACTGACGACAAAGTCGTCGGGATGTATTTGACGGCTTCGCTCTGCTGGTATCACCTAGCGTCCAGCTCTATACGACGGCGGTGCGAGTTTCCGTCGTGGACGTGGGCCGGTTGGGCTGGGCCGATTCGATCAATTCGCTTATACCAAGCACAGCGTTGGGTTCCGAGGGCACGCGAGATTCTTTTGGAAGATGAAGGGGGACACATACACCCAGCTGCACAGTATCTGCAAACTGGTAGACATTCTCATGGTCCGGACTCAGCTAGTGCAGTTAGCTTAACAGCCCGCGAAGTTCCGGCGACACTCTTCTCTACAGCGGGAGATACTGACAGCTGGAGTGACTGCACAGTCGCGGGACATCGTCTGCTCGTTGAAGGGGTGCAGCTGCCGACCGCCACGCCCAGCGCCTTTCTGGAGCGCCTCAAAACAAAGGCTTGGAGTTGTTTGTTGCTTGGGGACTACTGGTCCGACGAGTGGTCCAAGGAGGAAGATCGGAGGTTTCTGCTCGTTGTTGAATGGGGGGATTCTGAGACTGCTACTCGAATCGGTATTTTGCTTGCCCAAGGTTGTGAAGGGAGCGGAAACGAAGTCGGTAGCTTTTTTGATGAGAGCAACTTGAGATGGATCCAAGTTCGGGTTGTCTAGTACGAAAAGTATCGTTTGGAATATGGTCAATGAGACTTGGGAGAGATTCGCGATTCCACAACATAACTCAGTCTATTACACTATCAAATTAAGCACCTAAGCGAAGTCTAGATTGCAATATCCAAGTCGATACCTAACGTCTTCTACCTTAATCCTCAAGACTAACAGTAGCCATATTCTGCTTATCCTGAACATGGCGCAGATTCGGAACATCAGAATGCTTGAAATCATCAAACAGCTCGTCCACCCCGCCCCCAAGTGTCTTCCCCTTTGTTTCAACCCAGAAGAAGAAGACCCAGATAATGAACGATACATTCCAGCTAGCATTCACTATATACGTCTTCTATCTTTTCTCATACTCGCGTTGCGAGTCCCTCCAATAGGCACTGCCTCCTTGCCCCATAGCCCCGTGGGTATCGCCTCAGACTTATCGAAGTCGTCTGGCTTTAAATTCTTGCTTTTGATGACGTGATCGATCAATATGTTGTCCACAGCCCGTTCCCCGGTTGCGATGAATGGATCCACCTGTTGCTTGATAGCTCGCGTCATGTAGTCGTAATCTTGTTTTTTTTTTGCTCTGGCACGGAAGCAGGTACCAAGGGCTGTCCTATGCCCATTAGCGCCAGAGACGCCATCTTTTTACGCCCCCTTCGCTACCGCCGGACGGATCATGTTGCGTCAGATGGATCCTCTTCCCGCCGGACGTGATTGGGGCAGGACGAGAACAAGTATGGCGATGAGGTGCCGAAGGCGAAAATTACTAGAAAATTCCCATGTGCCGGAGAGGGAGGGCGTCGATGACTGGTAAATATCCACGTGTCAATTCATACCTCCCTTCCTTACTGAGTGAAGGGAAATTTAGAGATGGGAGCTAGAGAATGCAGTAGTCGTCGAGGGCTTCGTGTTGCAGGCTACCCGCCTAAACTAACATGTAGCAATGAATTCTTCTCCATCCACTTCCAAAATATTGTCGTTGCCCACACAGCTAACCATCTCACTGCTGCCACAAGCTTATAACAAGACACAACTGACGTCGTCTCGCCAATAACACACACCTGCAAAACCTCAATGCGATCCATATAATCCACTGCAAGCAACAGCTCCCACTGTGCGCCCTGAATATTAATAATAGGCAGCGTAATGCCGAGACCCGCAGCCTTCTGCGACGTAGCGGCCAGCGCTCGCAGTCGCGCAATGTACGCAGACGTCCAGACGGATAGCTGCGCCTTCGCCTCCTCTGTCGAGCCGTCGGGAGTCTTAGTCTCGATGCTGATGGCGATGGGGCGGAAACGCAGGGGCTGGTAGTCGGTGTGGTTGATGGATTTGTGGTTGTTGGATTTGAGGTGCTCGACAACTTGGCGGCGTGTTGGTTCACCGTCGAGGGTGATGCAAAAGTCGACCATCTTGGCTTGGAGGTCGATGCCGGAGCCATGGCGGGGGAGGTATGTTTTGGTGATGGGCGCTCGCGTGACGTCCCAGTGAGAGATGGAGCCTTGGAAGGGTGTTAAGGCGACGTCGAGTAATAGGTCATGGACCCGGGTGTTCCAAGAGGATTCTGATACGTTTTCGGAGTTGCACAGTTCAGTGCGGTGCGCAACCTTTTGTAGGTCCTTGAATTCATCGTTGACATCCCACGCAACCTCGTCATTCCCATCCCCAACCGGCCAGAGATTCCTTTCATAAACATTATCATCCGTAATATCAGGATCCATAAGCCCCAAAGAGGCCTGCACAGCCTCGACCACGGGCTTGGGCACAATGCCATGTCCGCATCCCACCGCCTTGATGTTGTTCAACAGACTCGTAACATCTGCAGGAAGATCTCTACGCGATTTGAGGTATGTAAATCGGACGGGCTTCTCGGCAAGTGCGAGATCAGCCATGTTCTTGACTGGACTTTGCAATCGCGTCGATCTGCTGGCACCCGTAATACTCATCTTCGTAGACCGCGTTAGCATTGTTAGGGCATCATTCTAGTATTCACTTGGGTGTTGCAGGTTCAGGGCTGCGTCAAACGCGAGCCTGCGACGTTTGGAAGGGGACGAGGCGCGAGGAGTGGCCTCTGGGTTGGCATCTGAGGAGGTAGAGGAGTTCATACTGGGCGGGCTTGTCGAGGTTAGCAGGCCAATTCCAGAAGAAGCTTATCAGTGATAAGATAAAGAAGTGGATCGGCATGATAGTGGACGATACGGTGGAAATAAGACGGGTTTAATGGGGAATTACTTTAACACGCAGAGTGGATTATGATCCCGTTGATTCGCGCCGCTGCAGTCCCTGACGCCGCCGTCCGTCACCCGTAGGGCCTCATTTCTACAGGATAAAAAGACACTAAACGCGGTCCGGGGTGACACCCTGCTCCCTTATGGGCCATGTCGTTGGGACAGAGTTGGTTGGTTATCCACCGACTTGCATCCCTGGTAAGTCTGCCCCGCTGGCCTACTGCAAGATAACAGCGGGACACGAATGCGGGTCAACTGTTGAGTTGACAAAGTACCACGCATGGATTTCCAGGACCACCGGGACTTCCCGAAGCGACTGGTTCGTCGTATCATGCACTTGGCAGAATTTTACAGCGTGCGGGACTCGATTGCCCTGCCCTGAACCAAAGCAGTCAAGCTAGGTATTATGGGCAGGCTTGATCCATGTGCGCTGAAGACACAATTGGCCCCGACAACAGACCCCATTGTTACGCCACGTCCCGACTACATCAAGCCTCTCGCCAACAATTACTCCGCTGAACGGCGCATTCAATTCCACGCTGGCAACGGTTGTGTTGTTCTTAGCATCGACAATCAGTCAACCCAGGGCATCTACGTCGCTGTCCTCTCCCTAGACGGCTGGGATTGGACCGTCGATCAGATTTTCCCTCGGCAGAGTCCGCTGCCTGTAAATACAGGATCCGAAGAGACAAGTAGAATCAGAAGAGCCAGAGGGCATGACTCGCGGCAAAGCCCTCATTATGATAACCTCGAGGGAAAAAGAAACATGAAGCTAGCAGGAATGTGTCCTCTTTCTCCGAGTGCCCACGGGTCCTTGCAGCGGCGCCGGGGATTTAGCTTGCCGGGCGAGAGCATTGCAAAAGTATGATGCAATCCTAGGACTCTTATCACATATGGGTCTAAGAGAACTGGTGCTAAATTGCGTGCAATGCTTCCTCGCTGTCCTCCTAACAGCCGGTCCGCATTGTAGAAGAGGTAGAGGATGGGCGAGACGGGTGATCCTTGCGGAATGCCTGTCCGGATGGGCGCTGAGGGCGTAGTATCCCACCACCTCTACCACTTATTGACGGAAAGTCTGTTAGCTTCGCTTTTTAAATTATAGCTCTGATATTATTCTGTTAGTTATAAATAGAAAGTCTCTTAATATCCTCTGATATATTAATACAGAAGTTGCTATTATTAATATATTAACTTAATTATTTTTGAAATTTTATTAGAGTAAAATTCTATATAAAAATAGAATATAAAAGCTATTAAAAAGAATATAATATAATTTTATATATTTTATTAGTATAGTTTTTATAGCTTTTTAAAAATATTTATTTTAGTTTTTTAGTTATATTATTATTATTTTAAAAAGTCTTTTTAAATAAAACTATCCAGCTATATAAAATATTAATAGTAATATTTTAGATTTTTTAATTTTAATTTTTTAATTATATTATTATTATTTTAGGGATTTTTTTTAAATATAATTTAATTAGCTGTATAGAATTTTAATATTAGAATTTTAAATATTTTTATTTAAGTTTTTTTAGTTATATATTACAGCTCAAATTGGAATTAGGCAGTTATAACCGGCAGAACTATAACTGTACCCACTTTTTTATATTACTCTATATCAGCACAATTAGAACTCTACCTTAAGCGATTACCAGTAATTTAAAATAAATCACTACCAATCTAAACCTAATTACTACTAATCTAAATACCTATACCTCTAATTAACTTATAGACTAAATATATATAGACAGAACCTTAAGTCCCTTAGATAAAAGCCCTAAGCCCCTTAGCTATTAATACACTTAGTTATATTAAATTTACTATTCTACTATTATTAGACTGTAATCTATATTACTTATTACAATATCCTGATCTACTTAATTATAAACTATATACCTTAAACCTACTCTAGACTCCTAGGTTAGACTTAACTATTATATATTAATAGCTCTTATTTAGTGAATTACTATATCAACTTAAGTAATACTATAATTCAGTTACTATAGCTCTAATAACTCTATTGGCTAGTATTTTTATCTTCTTTAAGAGAAAAAGCATTTTTATACCTAAAGACCCCTAAGGACTATAATAGCAATAATACTATAGATAATAAAGAATCCTCCTTAGATAAAGATAATATAAGTAAAAAACTAAAGAAACTCTATAAGGAAAAATGTTTAACTTTATTAGAAAGTAAATAACCTAACTACTACAGCTTAAACTAATAAGGTAAAAAATAATAAGAAATTTAAAGTTCTATACAGTAAGATTTAAAACCTTAGTACAGCTTAAGTAACTACTCTAAACTTAGTGCTGCTAGTAACTATTATAGCTCTAGAAGGATATATTATAAACCTTACTAATAAGTAACTTACTACTTATACTAAATAAGTCCGGTATATAGAATAATTTAATAGCTTTACTATTACTCTAAATATTTCTAGACCTTATAATATTGGAGAAACTATTAAGTTACTATAGCTAAAGAAGTTTAATAGTATCCTTAAGGAACTTAAAAAAGTATCTTATAGAACTTAAGTCCTACTATATATACTATCTAACTGTATTTAGTAGTAAACTATTAAAGGTCTAATATACTATAGGATTACTAAAAGATAAAGTTTAATAAGAAAAAGGCCTAATATTAAGAGATTTTATAAAGAACTTATCTAACTAATATAAACTTAAAATAACTATCTTATTTAGCAGCTTTAATATATATAAGTAGCTACTTATAAATATATATAGAGAATAGAATAAGAAATATAATATATTTATCTAGATTTAAAAGCTAATACAGACTAAAGTAGTATTTAAGTATCTTATAGAATTTAGATATCTATCTGTAAAACTTAACTAAACTAATAAAAATATAATAGATAAGTTCTATTAAAAGTTAAAAAATAAAGTTAAAAAATAAAATCTGTAAAATTCTTAACTTACTAACTAAATTTAAAATCTATATATATCTCTATATTACTATTAATAACTAACTATTTAAATAATATATTAAAAAATAAAAAAAAGAACTCTAAAGATTAAAAAAACAAAAAAAAAAAACTTTAATAGCAGTAAGAAATAATAAGATAATACCTCTTATAGAATAATATTAAGCTCTATAGAATTAAAAGCTACCTAAAAGAATTATTTAAAAGTTAAATACTAAAACTATAGAAAGATAGACTACTTTAAAAGTAAGTATTATACTTTAAAATCTAACTAAAAGTATAAGCTAATACCAAAAGGTAAGTATATCTAATTTACTAAATACTAGCACTCTAATAATAATAAACTTCAAACTGCTATTTAATTTAAGATTCTTACTATAACTTAAAGTAGTTATAATAGAAAATTTAGTAGAGTATATAAAAACTCTAGAATAACTAAGTATCTTAACTAAAAAGAGAAAAATCTTAATAATAACTTACTTTTTAACCTCTATATCTAGAGGATACTAAAAGAGATTAAGAATAATACTAAGGAAAAAGTATAGAAATAAGCTATATAGTATAGAAAAATAGACAGTAAAACTAAAATAGAATAATAAATCAGACTGCAAAAAAAAAAGAATTATAACTAAAAGAAAGTAAAAAAACATCTAGAGACTAATTCCTACTTAAAATAATACTAGTACTATAACTAACTTAACTAATGAAATATCTTATACTATAGCTATAGTATAATAAGGTAAATTAATTCTAAATAGATAGCTTAAATCTATTATACTATTTTATACTAATAAGAAATAAAAAGTAAGAATATTTAAAAAATATAAGAAAAAGAATAAACTCTAAAGTAATTCTACACTAAAAAAGAAGATACCTCTTAAGTACACTTTAAATAAAAAGTCTATCTAGTAAGATATATTAGCCTATTAGTAGATAACTAGAATATTATTACTTCTACTAATAAATACTTAAAAACAGAAGATAAATAAAATTCTAAACTTAGCTATAAAGAATATTAAACTCTTAATAACCTTAAAAGCTAAATATAGAAAAAACTAATAGAGATATATAACAACCTTATAAATAAATAATAAGAACCTAATAAAAACACTAATATCTATATCTATATCTATAATATATAACTAAACTATAACTTATATTATATAGCTCTAAAGAAATAAAAAGATAATAACTTTAAAAATAATAGTAGTATATTCTAACTATAAGAAAATCTTATAGATATTATATATTATCTATATATACCTAATATATAAGAAAGATAAAATCTATTATAACTATTACTCTATATAAGTTAATAATAACTCTATTTAGAAACCCTACTTATAGAAAGAACTTAAGTACTTTTAAATTACCTAATAGTATATAGGTATTAGTATTATATAACTAGAAGATAAAGAAGATCTTTTTTTACCTAGATATACTAGCTATACCAGTATTATTAAGGAATATAAAACTGAAGAATACTATATATATAAATAACAGAAGATAAAGAAATAGTATAAATATATAAGAATAAAGATATTACTAACTGCAGTATTAAAAAAGCAGTATAATATAATAATAAGAACTATAAGAAATACAGCTAGAAGATTTAAGATAAGTTTCTATATATTAAGTATATAATATATAAGAACTATAACTTTAATAACTATAGAGGAATAAATAGCTTTAATAGAGCCTAAAAGAATAAAATAGAAGATTAAAAATAAAAATAAATAGCCCTTAAATATAAAGATAAAAACCCTATTTAAAATACCTAACTTTACTTAGTATAAAATACAATAACCTGCAAAAAGCCTAAATGCCTATAATATAGCACTAAAGCTCAGAATATCTAAGCTTATATTAATAGAATATATAAAGAAGAATTTAACTTTCTAATTTAAACTGAACTTAACTAAAATAACTAAGTTTAGTATTAATAACTCTATAAATAGAAGAAATTAAAGCTATCTAAATAGAAATATAGAGAATACTTAAGCTAAAAGTACCTCTAAGGAAATTATAAAGAATATATAAAAAATAATAACTGCTACCTATAGAAAAACAATAGACAGATAATATATATAAGGAAGAACTACCTCTAATAAAAGCTCTATATATAATAAAATCAGTAAAAAAAAAGATACTTAAACTGTAAGTATAAGTTAAAAGTATATAGCTTACTATATTAATAGATAGTAGAATAGAGGCTAATTATATTAATCTATTAGTAGTTAATAGACTAAAGTTTAAAATAGAGAAATAAAAAGAATCTCTATATAGTATATAATTTTAAAAGTAACCTATTTAAGTATAATAATAGATAAATAACCTATAAGGCTAATTATCTTAAGGTTTTTATTAATAGTAAAAACTAAAGAATTATATTTAATATTATCTCTATAAGGTATTATAATATTATTTTAGGCTATCTATAGCTAAGAAAATACACCCTATAACTAAACTAAAAAACTAGCTAGATATATATTAACTTTAATTATATTCTCTCTAGTAATAATAAAAGTAACTTAAAATATAAGAGATCTTAAATTTTAACTTCTAAAGATAATAAGAGTAAGAATCAGTATAAAGATATAATAGATACCTTATTACCTCTAAAAAGGAATATAATATAAATATCAGAAAGATAAGAAAATATAACTTTAAAGAATAATTAGATACCTTTAATAATAGTTTATATAGATAAATAAAAACCTTAAGAATTATAAGAAAATACCTAAAGAAGAATAACTTAAGAATATACTAATATAATATTATATCTATAAGAAACTCTTTATAGAAGAACTTAAAATAGAACTATTAGAATTTAGTTAATAGAATTATAAAATTATACTAAAAGATAGAATAATATCTATATTTTATAAAATTTTCAACTTTAATAAAATACAACTTAATATACTAAAGAAATATATTAAAGATATACTATAGAAAGAATATATTAGAATCTTTAAGTTATTAGCTGGATATTTAGTTATATTTATTCCTAAAAAGAATAGTAAGCTCTAACTTATTATAAATTATAGATAATTAAATAATATTACACTTAAAAATCAAATTCTATTATCTTTTATTATAGAGCTTAAAAACTAACTCTATAGTAAAAAGATATTTATAGTATTAAACCTAAAGGGAGTATATAATTTTATTTATATTAAAAAAGAATATAAATAGAAAACTGCTTTTTAAATTAAGTTTAAACTTTATAAATATCTTATTATACTCTTTAGACTTATAAATATACTAGCTATATTTTAATAAATAATTAATAATATACTATATAAATATCTAGATATATTTATTATATACTATCTTAATAATATTTTAATCTTCTCTAACTTAAAAGAAAAATATACAGAATATATCTATAAGATACTGTAAGTACTTTAAGATATTAATATATTAGTTAAACTAAAGAAAAGTAACTTCTACACTTTAAAAGTAAAGTTTCTTAAATATATTATCTCCTATAATAAAATTAGAATAAATCTAAAAAAAGATTGCTATAGTTAGTAAATAGCTAAAACTAATAAATATTAAGAAAGTATAATTCTTTCTTAAATTTACTAATTACTACTAAAGGTTTATAAAAAGCTTTAGTAGCTATACTATACTACTTATAGAACTTATTAAAAAAGAAATAGACTTCTAATAGAATACTACTATAGAAAAAGAATTTAATACTATTAAGAATATTACTTTAAGTAAGTTAATATTAGTAATTTTTAACTTTAAATAAGAAATTAAACTTAAGATAAACTTATTAAACTTTATATAAGATACTTAAATTAATTAAAGAGATAATAATAAATTATTATACTTTATTACTTTCTTTTTATATAAAATATATAGTACTAAACTTAACTGCTCTATTTATAATAAAGAATTTCTTATAATTATTAACTGATTTAAGGAATTTTAATACTACCTTCTAAAAAGTAAGTATAAAATTAAGATCTATACTAACTATAAGAATATTTTATACTTTATAACTATATAAGAACTTAGTAGATAATAACTATAATATACTAAATATCTCTTAGAATTTAGCTATATAATTATCTACAGAAAGAAATTAAAAAATAGACAAGCTAATACTATTAGTTAATAAGCTGACTTTAATACTAATAAGCCTAAAATAAATAAATGGATTCTTAACTTTAATACTAAAGGATACCTTAAGTAGAAGTATATTATAAGTATATAAATAATATAATCTTAACTTAAATATCTAAATTTAATTTATAGGAATAGCTCTATATAAAACTTTATAGACTAAGCTTATAGATATACTAAAGAAATTAAATATTAAAAAGAATATATTATTATCTTCTATTACTATTAGTACTAAATAGTATAAAAACTATATAAAGAAGAACTCTATAATAGAAATACTAATATACTATACTAAATTATTACTAAAATATACAATATATATAGACTTTAAAAAGCACTTTAATATACAATTAATAATTGCCTAAAATACTTAAAAACAGACTATAAGATAGATTAAGTTACTAGTATAATAATTGCTATAAAACGCAATAAAACCCTAGAAAATACCTATATTATTATAAGTAATAATAAACTTTATAACTAAATTTAATAATATAATAATAAGCTGCTCCTAAAAAAAAAAAAAAATTAAACTGTAAGTTTCTAAAGAACTATAGTACTAACTTATATAGAAAATATATAAACTTCCCTTATATAGATACTAAAGTATTAATAAAACTCTTAAATAAGTTAAAATAATATATTAATTTTCTAAAATAAAAACAGTAGTAAAAACTATTATTAAATAATACCTATTATATAAAAAAACTAAAGCTTTATACTATAAACTATATAGAGAATTATAACTCCTATTAGTTATTAAGTAACTATAGAACTTAATTACTGTAGATTTTATTATAAAACTACCTCTATTAGAAGACTTTATAACTGGAGTTATATATAATAGTATTCTTATTATTATAGATAGACTTATAAAATTTTCCTATTTTATACCCTACTAAAAATTAATAGATATAGAGCAGTTTGCCTATATCTTCTTATAAAATATTATTAGTATTTATAGGCTTCTAATAGAGATTCTTTTTAATTAAGAACTACTATTTACTTTTAAGTTTTTAATAAAGCCTAATAAACTGTATAGAATTAAACTACTAACTTATTATAGTATTCTAAGTATAAGTTAATAAATAGACAGAATAAATAAACTAAATACTAAAATAATACCTTTAATACTATATTAACTATAAATAGAATAACTAAATTAAGAAGCTTCTAACTATATAGCTAAACTATAATATATCAGTATATAAAAGTATAAAGCTCACTCTAATATATACTAACTTTAGATTTACTTTTAATACTATAGCAGGCCGTCTGGAACTTTTAGGCTAGCTAGTTGCTAGCAGGGATGTAATAGGGATAAGTAGGAGAGGAAGCTGCACACGGAAAGAAAGATTATCATTGCATCTTTAATTGAATTTTCTTTTCAGTAAGAGAGATAGTCGTCTCGACGACCTTATTGTCAGAGTTAATAAAGACTTTTTGCCCTTAATTTTCAAGAGATTTTATGAGACTATTTTGATTGCAGTCACGATCTTTGTCCGACCTCAGTCTTCTACTTCGCCAATTAACAGTCTGCTGCAGGCCTCATCGACGCCTTGCCACCTTTATTTCCTGCGACCGACCCAATAGAGCATCCAATTAGATGCTTTCCTATTAGGAGACATAAGCCTCAGATCAATCTGACTATATATGCGTAGTCTGGTGCAGCTTTAGGCCGACTGATTAAGACGCCTGTGCGATGCTTTTCTGTGTATCCTCCTAAGGAATAGTAGATGATTTAGGTGTTGGCTATTGACCTTTTCTGCTGCTAAAATACCTACTAAATAAGTTAAGATAGATTAATTATCCCTAAAGTTATACTTATAATAGAAAAATTAAAAAATCTATATAAAGAAATAAAGACTAAACTTAAATTTATTAGAAACTAAATAAAAAAATACTATAACCTAAAAAGAATAAAGAGACTATTCTTTTAAAGGGAGATATAGTTCTTCTTATAATAAAAAACTTTAAAAATAAAATCATAAAATAAAAAACTGAACTATAAATATATTAAACCCTATAAAATTATTAAAAGAATCTCAGAAAATAACTACTAGTTAGACTTATTACTAAAAGTTAGACTTTATTCTATTTTCTATATCTTACTTCTTAAAAGTATAGAAAACACTATTATAGCTAAGTTTAATAATAAATATAAGATAGAGGTTAAAAGCCCTAAGGAATATAAATTTAAAAGAATCCTTAAGATATATAAAACTAATAGACAGACTAAATATCTTATTAAGTAGAAAAACTACTTAAAAAGTAATAACTAATAGAAACCAGCTAAAAATATCACCTATATATAATATCTTCTAAAGGACTTTTACTAATAATACTAAAAGTAAGTAAAAGATAATTACCTAAATCTAAGGAGTTTTTAACTAGTATTAACTATTTCTATAGAGTAATTCTAAAAAGTTCTATTAATATAGAATAACTTTTTAGTAGTAGCTTTATTTCACTCTATCTATTCTAAAGTATGTATAGACTTAAAGCTTTAATAAATTATATTAAGACTCTTTATAATTACTTAATACTTTTAATAATATAACTATAAGATATATATAAACTGTATATTTATCTTTAAATAAACTGTATTTATTTTCTTCTGAAGCTATAATAGCTTCTTTTTAGCCTTTTTCTTTTTATACTCTAAATACTTCTTTTTAACAGTAATTTTCTAAGCTAAAAAAAAATATTAATTAAAAAAATACTAAAGATTATATTATCTAAGAAAAACACTTATTAATAGCTATAAATAAACTGTATCTATTATAAGATTTACTAGTTCTTATATAGAATTAATACTAATTAGAAGACTGTAGGAAAATCTTATATTAAAGATCTTTCCTCTTATAGTAAGAATATAATATAGCTAAAGTACTAATAGATTCTATAAGAATCTATAAAGAATAATAATTTTAGGTAATATATTTAGCAGTAGGTTTTTTTAGATTTAGTTATATAACTAGACATTTTTTATTAGTATTACAATTAGAAAATATAAAAAAAGAAAGAATAGAAATTTTACAAATTAGCCTTAAGATAATAATTAGGTCTACTTATACAGCCTTAAGAATAAAACTAATAAAAAAAGAGATATTATATTATAGCTTAAGTTAGAACCAGACAGTTATAACTAGTAGAACTATAACTATACTTACTTTTTTATATTACTCTATATTAGTATAATTAGAGCTCTACCTTAAGTAATTACTAGTAATTTAAAATGGATTACTACTAATTTAAATATTTATATCTCTAATTGACTTATAGACTAAATATATATAGATAGAACTTTAGGTTCTTTAAATAAAAGCTTTAAGCCTTTTAGTTATTAATATACTTAGTTATATTAAATTTACTATTTTACTATTATTAGACTGTAATCTATATTACTTACTATAATATTTTAATCTGCTTAATTATAAACTATATACTTTAAACTTACTCTAGACTCCTAAGTTAGATCTAACTATTATATTATATTATTATTATTTTAAGAATTTTTTTAAATAAAATTAATTAATAACTAAAAGTTTTAATAGTAGCTTTTTAAATATCTTTATTTTAATATTTTAATTAAAAAGCTATTTATTTAATTATATTTTAAAAGATTATAGTTTAATTAGTAAGTAAATTATAAATTACTTTTATAATATTTTTAAAAAATAATAATAAAAAAATTTAAGATTTAAATTTAATATTTTTTATAATATATAATATAATTATTAAAACTTAAATTTAAATTTTAAGTTTATTTTTTTATTATATTTTTATTTATTTTTATTTAATATTTTAAGATTTCTAATATTTATATTAATTTTTATTTGAATTTACTTTTTAATTAATTTTTTAACTAGCTATTATTTATACTATTTCTATATAATATAAAAGCTTTTTGAATTAATTTAATATTAATATTAATAAATCCTTTTTTTATAAATTTATTTTATTATTATTATTTAAAAATAAATTATATTTAGTTTTTTTAAAGTTTTATTTAATATTATTTATTAGAGGCTAAGCCTAAAGTAAGAGACTGAGCTAGAGCTCAGCCCGGGGGAACTTACACTCAGGTACGTAACGAGTGCGCAGAGTTTTCACAGCGACCTCTTAGCGAGGTCGCCCCTTTCTTTCTCCTCTCTCTTTAGCTTAAGATACTTAATATACAGAACCCTACTGTTAGATAAACTCAGGGTGTGCCCCTTATATTATTAAATAAATTAAAGCTATATAATATTTTTTAATAATATAAATAAATAGTTAATATTATATTTAGTAATAGAAAATATAATAGCTAAATAATAAGATTATTATATATTACTTTTTATTTTAAGTTTTAATTTAATTTTTCTAATTTTAACTTTACTTTCTATAGTTAATAATCTTACTATTTATAGTTAATAATCTTATTATTTATATTCTAATAATATAAAACTAAATATTAATATAATATTAAATATCTTTATAATTCTAAAAATTCTTTTTTTTTAAAAATATAGAATATTTTAAAAATTTCTTTAAAAATATAAACTTTTAAACTATTCATTTTACTATTTCTTTTTTAGCTCTACTTAATATCATCAGATAGATTAAAGCCATATAGTATTTTCAAATAATAGAGATAAACAATTAGTGCTACACCTAGAAATAGAAGAGACAGTAGCTGAACAATAAGGTTGTTGCATACTAGTCTTTGCCTTAAGCTTCAATTCAACCCTTCTGACTTCAACCCTGCTGTCTGCAGTCAACGACCTTGCTATCTGCAGTCAACGGAATCTGCTAATATAAGGGCATAATTGTGGACTGGGGAAATCTTACTGATATTAGCCTGAAAGACCCGAAGCGGCTTTCCATTGCCTCTCTGTGTTCGGGGGTATCTACTCATATTTACTAGGGCGGGTGATAAGGACGATGCAACGCTTTCTCGGCAAGCCAGGTCTAGGGTGTTTAGGTTCCTCCTCTGCTTCAGGAGTTTACTCACCATTATATATAAGGGCGCTCTTAATGCGGCTGGGCTAGGAGCACGAGCGCTTGGCTGCTCCTGGGGCGCGGTGTTATCTCTTTGTGGTTCAAGTGCATATTGCTGCAGTTCTGGATTGCGCTGACAGTATGTTTCAGTGCCTACTGTTCGGACGTGCTCTCTTTGCTCCTTGGTTAGCCGGCGAAGGACGCCGTGCACTTTCCTCGGCCGAGCTGGGCACTTGAGAAAGTTGGCGCGGTGAGGGCTTAGGCAGTTGACACATTGTTCTGGGGCAGTGCAGTCATCTGGAGCGTGGCCAGTTTTGCCGCAGCGTTGGCAGGGAGGCTGTCTGTGACAGACGCGGAAAGAGTGGTAGTCCCAGCATGTTTGGCACGCAAGACGCCACACCAGTAAGCAATTGTTTTCAACCATGCTGCCCACTCATCAGCCTCCGCTTCACGTGGCATGCATGAATACGTGGCATGTCAGCCAAGGCGTACCGTAAGGCTTCCACATGTTGGCAGCGTCACCCATATTCATGCCCATCTCTCTAAACTTCGTCCTCTCTCTTTCATCATCCACGTCTGCTGCGACCATGGCCGAGGCATTTGGTATCGCCGCTGGCGTGGCGGGATTTGTCTCGCTCCTCGTACAAATCAACAGCGGCATTGAAACGCTCCGCAACATTCGCAAACAAGTGGATGGGGCGCCCAAGGAATTGAGAAATCTCACTCAAGAGTTGCAGTTTCTGGCTGACATCATGCAGAGAGTCATCCAGAGTGCTCCTTCCCGTGATGTATCCGCTTTGCAGCATTGTCAGACGAGCTGTGATGAGGTAGTCGTCCTGCTTAACAGCCTCAAGAAGAAGTTCCTAGATCCGTCAGAAGAACATGGACCGAGAAGGCTCATCAAGGTTCTAGCCTTTCGCCAATGGAAGGAAGCAATCGATGACTTGCATCGTGGTATACAAGCAGCGAAGATCAATCTTACCCTGTCAGTCCAGGTCTTGAACTACCCTCCATGGCTCATCTTCAGCTCATACATCCCAGAGTCTGTGTCCTACGATCTAACACTCGGGTTGAGGAGCTTGTATTAGTAAACAAGCTACACCTGTCTCAGTCTATCCCAGCCGAGCTCACGAATGACAAGCCAAATCTCGATTATATTCCAGAACCCTTGGAAGCGCCAGATCCTTTAACATCCGCTGGCTCTCAAACTAGAACCAACAACAGCATATCAAGTTCCAGGCTCTTCAAGCCACATCCTCGTCATAACTGCTTCACAAAACCCTGTTCCTGTTCGTGTCACCACACGGAAAGCTTCGCCGGACGATTTTGGGCTCTCCAGTACACTCCCTTGCCTGCCTTCCGAAAAGCCTGCGATAGCATATCATGCACAGGATCACGCTACGGCATAAGCTTAAGAGCGGCATTTTCTCAATTCGGTATTCGATGGGCCGCCATGATTGGCTTCCATCTTCTTCACGAGGAGGGGATAGTTGTTCTCCGTCCAGCTCTCGGATTTCAACGTGTCGTGCCATATACATCTCCAGGGTTTGAGGTGATCTGGAGAGTTAACTGGGGAGAGCTGCCGGCTCAGGAGGCCCAAAAACAGCTTGCAACACTTGCTCGACAGGATCCATCCTTTAAACGTCATGTGAATCCAGCTGGAATGGGTTATCTCGAAGTATGCTTCTCCTTGCACATTTTTTTTAAAAATTGAATTAACAATAAGATCAGGACTTCATGCAGAATCTACCCAGCTGCATGTTCTGCAGATGGACTGACATTGACGAATTAGTCGATTTCATCAAGTTCCTTTCAGATGAACTTGACCTGCTTTCATATAGCCGCCCTGAAATGTCAGTGATATAATAAATCAAAAAATTCAGCAGTCATGAAACCACCACTGACACGGCAGAGAGATAGCATCGTAGGATCATGTGCCTCAATACGACATCCTCATCCCCGAGACGAAGTTTTGAATGTCCTTTTAGGCAATGGCTTGGAGCCAACTGAGGTTGGAGCAGCCTTTGTCGATTATGCTTATGAGGTTCACGTAGGCCCTTCCGTTGATATGCACTTTGGGTTCCTTCAAAAGTTGTGTTCTTATGATCAAGGTAAAAAAAGCCTGCAAATTCAAACAACCACGCTCGTTACTTACATAGGGCCCTATAGAATTTGCCAGTATGTCAAATCTCCACGAAGCTATTTTGTCAGGTTCTCTAGAATCCGCCAAGCGACTGATGAACTGTTCGGAAAATGATGTGGAGAATCCCCTGGGCCAGACACCGATGCATCTCGCTGTGCAACACACCGAGCTGATGAAGGCCCTGATTGATCATGGGTACGACATTGACGCTTTAGACGACTGTTCTCTTACTCCCCTGGCATATGCATGTCATTTCAATCAGAAGGAGTCGGTGATTGCCTTACTGGAAGCAGGTGCAGGATACCATCTTTACGCGGATTGGGATGGTCCGACTAGCTGTTGCTTCACCATCGCTATCGCCGAGGGCTTTTGGGATCTTGTGTTTTGTGCGATTGAAGCCCTGGGAAAGTTCGAAAGCAAGCAAGCGGCTCGGAGTCTTTGCCTCAAAGGAATTAAAAGATTGCTACACCAGTGGCGGACCGACACTGCGGTTGGCCAATTTCCTGAAAGGCATACTGTTCTCAGTCAACTACTTGACACATTGGGCCATCAAAGCCTGAACATCCATGAATATGCTGATCTGATCTCTTCTCTGCAAAGTCCTGAAGATCTAAAGCTGTTAGCGAAGCACAGTTCGGTCGTTGCCACTCACCAGGACCACCTGGGCCGCAATGCCCTCTCTCTCGTTCAGCGCCTTTTCTGTCCCTCTCCTCCAGAATTGCTAGAAGCCTTGATAGAACATGGCGTGGACGTCAACCACGAAGACAAGGTTTTTCAAACTCCTCTCCGCCATATACTCTCAGCGCCGACACACTCGCATCAAACATATGCTGCCACCTTTCCCCTCGCATCGAGTAACGAAGATAGCTTTCGTCTTTTTCGAGAGCAAGCAAGCAACGCACTACATCACGATGAACGCACTTCACGACGATATGCCTCTATGCAAGGGAACTTGTTCGAGCTTGGTCCACTTTTGCTCAGACTTGGAGCGGACCCAACCCACCGAGACAGATGCCGATGCTCCTGCGGCCCACAAGGATGTTTACCGACAGCAGGGCTCAATGTCACTGGATTTTTGGGCAACGCGGCATCAGAGTTTGTTCCTCCCCTAGTTGCCTTGGAGTTCCTTCAGACTTTAGAAGAGCAAAAGGGGGTCACGGTTGCCAAGCACGTGCTCGTCTCCTTCATCCGCAGAGTTAAGCATGAGCAGATGGACATGACGCATGTGTGCTGCTGCCGAAACCCGAAAAGGGAAAGATATGACAGGAATCAGCCTATCTGCGATTGGCCTCTCAACGGCGAGGATACTGATGATATTCTGGAAGAAGAGGCTGATTTCATCGAAATCTTAGATCGCGAGATGGACCAGCTGGCACATCAGGGTTACAGTCATTTGATGCAACAGTGGTTTCTCCAACTCAGTGAACTCCTGAAAGCATATCTTGCTAACACAGGCCAAATCAAAAGAGAGTTTTCATTCCACGACATGTAAGTTTCTCCCATCTTCACACAAACTGTAATCATCGATCGGCTGCTGTACATTTGTGGCTAACGAGTTCTACCAGTCCAAGATTGTTCCGGACTATGAGCAAGATCGGTATGTTTTTTCACTGGATGAAACTTTCGTTCATGACCCTATTTCGGAAGTTGCGAAGCATTTCGCATACTACATCAAGGGTTTAGACGAGCTCTATTACCAAAAATACTACCATGGGTACTACACGTCTCGTTTAGACAAGCATCAGAGACATCAACAATATGCTAGCAGACGTGGCTGGCTATATGAACTGTTACGAGCACTTGGCTTGTCACCTGAAATAGTGGTCAAGACACTACAAGAAGTTGGGCAAAAGTACACGCAGCCGGGTGAGACTTTCGACATCGAGGGGGCTGTTGATCGTTTCATGAATGGGGCGGACCGAGGAGAGACTTGGGCGTTAGCGGGCGATTCCTGAGGATGAAAATATGGACAGTTGTACTCTAGGATCTTATTACCATGACATCTTGGAGGGCGTTTGGGGACACCTCGACATAATCTCGTCACATCTGCTCTGCTTCCCTGATGATTGTCGGCCGAGTCTCTTCAGCATCTGTCCACTTTCCATGGGTTTTGCAAAAGTCGTGAGACGGCTTCCGTTCTCTAGTTAGTCATTCACAAAAACCTGTACGTTAAGTCACTGGCACGCATCTCCGATCTCCCACTTACCAAATAGCCGACGAGAACCCCTATCCACGTTAGCTGCTCCAGCAGTAATTCAATTCAAGCACGCAATGGCTCAGACGTATGGTGACTAGAAGAAAAAACTCCAGGCGATACACCTCATATTGACTCTCAAGGTGCCAGAGCGAGAGTTCAGCCCAGCCGAGATCTTGTCCTTCCTCATACGGTACAGGGACTCTCCCAGCTGCGCTCTGGAGAATGTAGAAGAGTGGGTAGCGCGCACTCTGCAAGAAAAGAGGAGCAAAAGGGCTGGTTCCAGTGATGATGCTGCGTCTAGAAGGGATAATGCGTCCGCCAATTATAAGCAACCTTTTCTTTAGTTTTTAAGGGTTTGGGAATTTTGGGGCTAAAGAATTATTCCTTATTGTACTATATATAGCTAGAGTGTAAAATGCCTATAGGTATTTTAATATAGGTTATCTATAGATACCTAATATATTATCTAAGTATAGAAAATAACCTATAGATATCTACAGGTAATATTAAATATTTATAGTAGGTAATAAATATTTATAGATAGTTTATAATTATTTATAAAAGTAAAAAAAGAATTAATTATTATAATAAATATTATAGTAATTATTATAGTAATTATATTTATTATATTAAATATAATTATAATAATTACTTTAATAAGATTTTGATTAATAGTAAATTACGATAGAATTAGTATAGTTATTAGAATTTCTTAAAGGATTTCTTAAAGAATTTCTTTTCTATTAAATTGTTAATCTTTTTTATTATTAAATAAAATATAACTATTAAAATAAAATAAGTTGTAAATCTTTAAATTTAAATTAAATTTAAAGTATATAATTTTTAGTTATTTTTTTAATAAGGAAACTTAATATTTAAATTACTGTATTTTTATTATATATAATATTGTAAGGGGCGCGCCCTGAGTTTGTCCAACAGTAGGGTTCCGTATATTGAGTATCTTAAGCTAAGGAGAGAGAAGAAAGGAAGGGGCGACCTCGCTGAGAGGTCGCTGTGAAGACTCTGCGCGCTCGTTACGTGGCCGGGTGTAAGTTCCCCCGGGCCGGGCTCTAGCCCAGTCCCTTACTTCAGGCCCAGCCTCTGATATATACTAAATATTTATTATTTTTAAATATAAAAAAAAACTTTTTAAGTATTATTCTATTTTAATTAATCTAATTATTTTAAAAATTAATATTAAAATTAAAATTATTTTAATATTAAAATTTATAGTATTAAAAGGAAATTTTTATAGTAAGTATTACTAACTAAATATATAGATTATAGCTATATAAACTTATAGCTTTATTAGACTTCTACAGTATATAGTTTTTATTTTTATTTTAATATTAATTTATAACTTTAATTAAATATAAAGTATATATTAATATTTATAAATAAATAAATTAATAAGTTAAATTAAGTATAGTAGTTATTTATTATATAATACCATTTTTACTATTACTAATATTATAGTTAACTATTATTATATTAAAATATTTATTTAAAACTACACTTAAAATTTTACTAAGTTTTAATATAATAATAACTTACTTTTTATTTTCTATATTAAGAAAAGAAACTAAAAGTAACATATAATATATTATAATTAATAGTAAAATTATTTAAGTATTATATTAGTTTTTTAATAATACGCTCTATTAATAAATAATTACTATTACTATTAAATTACTAATTATTTATAATAACTAATAGTATTATAATTAATATAAGTTTAGTTATTATTAAATAAACGTATATTTTATAAAGAGTATATAAATAAAAATATAGTTTTCTATAGAAAAAATAGAATTATAATAGAAAATAATAGGTTTTTATATTCTTTTAAAAAGAGTTTTTACTATTATAAATTACTTTAAGTATAATAGTTAAATTTAACTTAAAAATATTAAGTAAATTAAAAGTATAAAGTATAATATTAAGTATTAATAGTAAATAGTTATTAATATACTATAAATCTAAATATAGTTTAGCTATTATATTTAACTTTTCTTTTTTTTAAAATATTATAGTATTTCTTTTTCTTTTAAAATATTTTAATCTATTAAATTTTATTTTCTACTAGCTATTTATTATATTAATATAGATTTTACTACTTTATTAAAAGTAGTATTTTTAGCTATAATTCTTTTAAAACTTGAAATTAAACTTATTATTAAAATAAATACAATTTATAAGTATAAATAGCTAAATAAAGTTGAAAACTTAAAGCTTTTAATTTAAAAATTAAAATTAATATATAAGTATCTATATTACTATAAGAAATTAATAGTAGTTAGATTTAAAAAAAAAAATTATATTAAACTAATAAGCTTTTTTTAATAGATATATAAAGTTCTATATTAATATTTTTTAAGTAATTACTACTATTATTAATAGATATATAATTTAAATGGTAAAATTAGTTAATATATTATTTAAACTTACTATAATAAACTTAATATATATTCTAGTTTTTTACTTTATTAAAAGCTTTTTAAAAAGCTTTAAAAATACTTTTAAAAAAGAAAAAAATATAATAGTTAATTTAGTAGTTTTAATAGAAATAGCTTTAATTAAATAGCTAAATTATAATACTATTAAATAAAAAACTAAAATATTTATACTTTATAATTAATAATAAATTATATTAAGTAAAAAGTCTATAAGTAAATTTATAAAATGGCTAAAAAAGAATTCTTAAAGTAATAGTTTTTATAAGAATTTTAAGCTACAATAATTTTACTATATTAAATAAATTAATTACTATTATTTTAATATTTAATAATAAAAGTATAAAAACTATAAATTATTAAGCCTTTAGAAACTTTATAGAAAGCTTAATAATAAAACCAAAAAATAATAGAATATAAAAAGCTATATAAATAAAAATAATAATAATATTTTAAGCTAAAAATAATAAATTTCTAAAATAAAATATAATAGCTAATTATATACTTTTTATAAAAACTATATTAAATTTATTATACTTTAAAGCTTTTAAAAAGTAAAAATAATAAATAGCTAAAGTTTATTAAAAATCTTTTAATAAATTCTTAATAATTAAAAATTTATAAATTTCTTAAATTATAATTATAACTTTTATTAAATTATAAAGAAATCTAACTTAAAAGGATTAATATGAATTAAATTTATCTATTAATAATTATCTATTAAAAAGACTTTTTTAATAGTTAGATAATTAAACTTTTATATTTATACTTTTTTATTTTTAATATATTAATATTAGTTTATAAAAGTTTTAGATTAGCTTATTATACTTTATATTACTATTAATTTTAAGTTAATATTAAGATTTTATTTCCACTATATTCTTAAAGCTTTATTATTTATAAAATAAAATTGGTAAAATTAAATTAAATTTAAGTTTATTTAAGCTTAAAGTAAAATTTCTATATTTAATAGTAAGTATTAACTTAAGTTTTAAATTCTATATTTTAATTAATAACTTTAATAAGTACTTTAGTAAATATTTAAAGCTATATAACCTTTTAATATAATTAGTTTAATTTCTATATATTAAGCTTTTTATTATTAGTTATTTTTAGAAAGTTTTTATTAAAGCTTTTAATAAGTATCTATTTATTTAAATATAGAATTTTATATAAAGATATTTTAAATTATATAGAAACCACTTTTATAAGGTATTTATTATAATAGTTAAACTAAAAGTAAGAAATTTATAAGTTAGTTAAAAAACTTATTTAAAAAGTTATTAATATATTCTTATAAATAGTTTTTAATTATATATAAGCTTTAAAAAAGGCTTTTAATATTATAATAATATTTCTAATTTATATTAATAGCTTAATACTTTCTCTATAAACTTTAAGAAGTATTATTACTATATATATAATAGAATTAATATTATCTATTAACTTAAGTACTTTAAGATATTACTTATTCTTTTAAAAATAAAAAAGCTGTTAGTTTAAAGTCTTTTAAGTATTATATAAATATTCTTTTTTAAAAGTAAGACTTTTAAATTTACTTTTAATATATTCTTTTAGTATAAAAAGATAGAGTAATAGCTAAATATTAATAATATCTTAAAATAGTAAATTAAAAATAAAATATTTAGTCTTATTAATATTAATATACTACTAGTAGAATTATATTTAATGTTAGCTTTATATACTATATATATTAATTTTCTTTATAAAATAATATATAACTTTTTTTTTTAAAATAGTTTATAAAAGAAAATAAAGATATAAGTATGTAAAGATTTTAATTTATATACTATATTATTAGTATATTATCTAGTAGAAATTAAGGCTTTTTTCTGCTAATAAAATATCTTTTTTAAATATAATAAAATTATAAGTAATATAATAAAGTTATAAGTAATATAATAAACTATTTTAAAATATTATAGTATTTTAAACTCTAATAGTAAATTCTTTAATTTAATATTATAAACTATATTAATATATTAATAGCTTATTATTAAAATATAATTAAATAGTAATAAGATATCTATATAAATTAAGTTTTTACAGATTCTATAATTTAAGTATAAACTGTTATAATAAAAATATATAAAATTAAATAGTTATAAATATTACTATATATCTTTTTTAAAGCTAATTACTCTTTATTTCTTCATATTTTATTAAACTATATTCTTTTTATTACCTTTTAAATAAAGTTAAATACTAATATAATAACTAAAAAGTAGTTATATATTTTATTAATATTAATCTTTTAATATTTTAATAACTCTTTAAGAGAAAATTGAAATTATAAAGTCTATTTTAATATTAAAAATAGTAAATCTAACTTTATTATAGTTATTAATTTACTTTTTAAATATATTACTAACTTTAAAATACTTAGTATTTTATTTACTGCTATTAAAAAAGTAAATAAATTAAAAAGTTCTTATATATTATAAATATATAAAGAAATTAGCAATATATAAAATATTTTATTTTCTCTACTTTATTTTTAGTATTATATTAATACTTAATATTATATAGATATAAAAGGTAATCAGTATACTTTAAGTTTCTACTAGTATTAAATTATAAGATTTAGCAGATAATTATAGCTATAATAAAAGTTAAAAAAATTAGATAATTATTAAAAGGAAAGTTAACCTCTTAATAATAGAAGATATCAGTCTCTCTTATATCTTATTACTTAGAATAAGATTACTATCTTAAGGTTATTACCTACAGACAGTAAGATTGTTAACTGCAGATAGTAAGATTATTAACTGCAGATAGTAAGATTAAAGTTAGAAGAGTTAAATTAAAGCTTAAAGTAAAAACTAATATATAATAATCTTATTATTTAGCTACTATCTCTTCTATTACTAGATATAATATTAACTATTTATCTCTATTATTTAAAAATACTATATAGCTTTAATCTATTTAATAATATTAAGTAAAGTTAAAAAAAACCCCTAAATATATTATAAATATAAGAAATAATATATTACTTCTCTTAGAATTATTTTTAAAACTATATAGCTTAAATAATATAAAATAAACTCTTTTAAAATCTCTAATAAAATACCTTTAAGTAGAAAAATCTTACTTTACTTATAGTAGTAAATTACCTTAAGATATACTAGTACTTTCTTAATACTAATATTAATATTACTAAGAAAGTAAAGAGAGTTTTAAAGTAACTTAATTAGTCTATTAACTAGCTATTATTTAGATATAGCTATTTTAAGAGAGAATATTTAAATTAGTTTAAGTTTAAATATTAAAAAGTAAGAAATATAATTAAAAAGAAAAAAAATAGTATCTATTAAAAGACTTTAATTAAGAGTTTAATAGAACTTATAGTAAGTAATACTCTAAGATACTATTAGTAGGTTATTCTTAAATATAATTATAGTAATTTTACTTCTAATTATCTTATATTTAACTAGTATCTTATAAGAAAGATAATTAAATCTTAAGGACTCTATTTTAAGATCTATAACAATTATTATTAACTAAATTCCTTAAAAGTATTACTTAACTGTAGGCTTTTAACTGTATTAAGACTGTTCTTTGGTAAGGAATTACATGTAATTCGCATATTATGCTTAGTGACTTTTACTTCTTAAATTCCGGCCTAAAAGCATCTTTCGAACTGGATCTTCACGGAGCGGGCGTTGCCGCAGGTCGAAGTCGTTGCTCACCTGTTGGGCTACCCAACGGAGTTTACAAGCAACCACGCCTGGGCGTTCCTGAATGTATCATCCCTCTACTGGCAGTCTTCCGACGCTAGCGCCACCTGCAACGCGAGAGCAGCATGGAGATGGCGGACGATCCGGTCGACTTCGAATTCACCAACGCCACGCCGGCCCAGTACCTGCATGATGTGCCCTCGTGGCTGCTGTTGGCGTCGCCGCACTGCTGGCTCGAGCGCGATGATAAGACTAGCTTCGAGAAGCTCTTCGTCCCTCAGATGGAGCTTTTCATCCACGAAGTGGAGCGAGCGGAGGCAACGATTTCGCCGCTCGATAAAGATGAGGAGCCGCCGCTCCGCTTGTCATCTCGGATGCGCGAGTCGTGGCGTAGCGGCCGTTTCTGGTTCAACTACGCGATGAGGACGAGCATTGATGCCGATGTCGTCTATTGGAAGGCACTAGACGACGGGAAGAGCAGGGAGATGTTGGACATGGAGGAGATGGAACAGTTTGCTGAGACAAAAATGGAGCAATTTGATGCATACTCGAAGGAGAAGGAGAATGACCCTCGGCTCTAATATTGCGGAAGGTGAGTATGTCCGAATCAACGACGTTGGCCCACCACGTGCGAAATGGCTAGAACGAGGACACCCACCGGCGACATTCGATCTGCAGCGTTTCCATACCATCTGGAACGCCGCCGACACTTAGGAGCCAGGGAAAAGGTGTTCAATGATCTTATTGACTCGACGGTGGAGAGGCGTATGCAGATGCTAATATAGAGCCTTTTCTAGATTCCTTACCAGCCGACCTGAATCTCAAGCTTCGAGTGAACCGAAAGGACCCAGTTATGGTGGACAGCCACGGGCAGATCTGGGCTCAGGTGGTTGCTGCATGCCTCACCAAGGAAAGCCTGCTGCATGAAGAGAAGTATGATACACTCAAGCAAGAAATTACCAACGCCCTTCAACTCGGCAGCGATGTCAACTTTCCCGTCACTCGGCTCGTGACGATATGGAGGAATGAGCGATGGAGGGAGATGACAACCTTATGGTGCAAGATATGTGTCGGCAGGGATACCTTCAAGATCTCAACATGGAATTGGATGACTATTATCTCCAAGCTGGGCTGCTGCTAATTATCAGACAAAGGATGGATTGGTTGAGACAGCTTTAGTGACGATGGATGATCTTGTCTTTTGGTCTACGAAGGAAGAAAGCTAGCTATTTATACCTAGGGATCTGTCTGATCCAGATGACCTTGATCCGATGCCGGATGCCCTTGATCCGATGATGCCGTTGATATCCGAAGATCTAGGTTGTTGAGCTTAAGCTAGGTTGTTGAGGGCATCTAGGTTCGAAGGGATCCACGGTACGGATCCGGTCCTATGACTAGGTTCAAAGGAGACCACGGTACAGATCCGGTCCTATGCAAAGCTGACTTTTCCTATCAGGCTGTCTGACACTAATAAACAGATACAGTATTGGTTCTCGGCCTTCCGTAGGGTTTTACACACCCCCTCGCAACTATCTCCACATACTGCAAGAAGCATATCGGGGGCAGACTAGGCGGAGATGTCCAAGTCCGTCCCCGCCGGCCGTACAAAGACCGATGTTCTGCACCTCGTAGGGCAGGTCAATAGATGACTACTGCTTGCGCTTCTTCTTCCGCTCCCCCGCTGCTCCATCTGCAGACGATGCATCCTCCTCGGTTGGTGGATCTATCGAAAGGTCGCTTGGCACCGAAGCCGGCGCAAAGTCCAGGTCATCGGGTATGTCATCGATGACAGAAGAGAGTCGTTTGAGATGAGCCGGAACCCAAATGTCGTATACGTTCTTAGTGAACTGGTATGCGGTCCACTTCTCCTTCCCATTATTCGCCGTAAAGTCGAAAGATTTAATTGTATGGCGGTAGTACTGAATATCTTTCTTCATGACCGGGTAATGTCCGTAAATACCTACAGAGTGCTGGTCGTATGTAATAGAGAAGGCCAAGATCTGCCGGTCAACCTCGCTGTCGCGTCCCCTCCAACGAAAGAGCTCAGCAACGCCCCGTACTGCAAGCGTCATACTGTGTGCATTTTGGCATTCTGCAACAACTAGATCCGAAGAGTGGCACTTTGCCTCACACGCTAGAAACGGGAAGAAGGTCGACCCTGTACCGACAAAGAAGGATTTATCGCCCTCCTCAAAAACGCCAATAAAAGGATCCAGCTTGGCCCACTGCTCGTTAGTAAAGGCCTCAAATCCGAATCCCACAGAGTAGTTAGGTTTGGGGATTGGACCAATCAAAGGGATTGAGTTATTCCAGAGTTCGTTATTTGACTCATAAAGATAGTCAATATCTTTTGCACGAAGGGCATGTGCCTCTGCCGAAGGAACGATAAGTCGAGAAATATCAAGAATTACCCGGGTCTCTCATTTCTGGGTGCGAATTTCTCACAAAAAGCGTGGAAAATATCTTCATCGAAAAAAGACTCGCTGGGAACCGGTTGGACACGATTGAGAAGATCCCGAATGAGATTCTTACTCTCATCTGCTATCCCGAGATTCGAGTCCTTCATAAAACTGCCCTTAATTGCCAGACGCCTAGCATAGAACGGGCTGTTATATGCAATCTTGTCTTTCTTCGGCCTGAGGTCGGCAGGGCTGGGGATGTTGGGCGAGGAGCTCCGTGTTACCCGGGGGCCAGGTCGGGCAAGTAGATGTGCCATCTTGCTGGTCTGTGAATATGCTTTGGGCCAGTGCTGCTCTCTCGCCCAATATGCGACGGGATCGATGGGTTTTTTAATATCGCTGGCGGGTGGTGCGGGTGCCGCGGGCTCGTTCTTGACAGGAGCGAATCTAGGGGATCGCCGGAGCGGCTCGCCATCGACGAGTCGCTTCGTACCACGCGGTTCAGCTGTCAGGGAACCCTTTGATGGTCATAGTTATTAGCTTTTGTAGAGGAAAATATATAGCCATATCTTTCTTACCTGTTGCTTCAGAGGCTTCCCAGACGGAGATGGAGGCAATAGATCAGATCCAGCGTCTTCGGGGAGGGGTTGTTGAGGACTCTTGCATTCTTGGGATCCATCTTGTCCTTTTTATAGTGAATAAGGGCATCGATCACGGGGCACTTAACAAAAGAAAAAGACACACACCTTGATTCTTTGAACCCTTAGGCAGGGCCCTCTGTGATTGCTTCTTGCAGGCCATGGTGACGAGATATGCTGGAAAACAAAGATAGGAGTGTTGTTTGCCCGAGATATGGGTGCCTATTGGAAGTGCTTCGGAGACAAGAGGTGAATGCCTACTGTCAGAGTGCAAGCAAACACATGCTCTGGAAGGTGGAAGGGCGTAGAACGCTCAATATATGCATTTGCAGTTCAAAGAAGATGTAATAACAAAGAAGATGTAACAACAAAGAAGATGTAACAACAAAGAAGATGTAACAACAAAGAAGATGTAACAACAAAGGAGTTTCTTTTGTTGTGCTTTAATATGGAGACGTGTCCCTGTGCAGGGGAGAAGGCCACAGTACGTACAGCCACAGTGTGCACAGCCACAGCCTGCACAGCCAGTCGAAGTACAAACCAGGCGGGCTTTTATTCCCCCAAGGGTCTTCCCCATACAAATGGACTAGAGTACTTATTAAGCAAATGTATAAGATCTGCGAGAGAACGAAATGAATGTAGCGAGCTAGCGATGCTTTGGATGGGGATGTAGCTGGTGAACTTATGACTGAGGTCTCCGATGATATACAAATTGAGGAGATTGAAACTCTTGGGGATGATCAGCCTGCACCTGTCTCTGATGATTATGACAGTGCTGCTGTACCTAATTTCATTGCTGCGCAGCCTGATATTGACCGGCTTCTTGCTCATCTCACTGGCCAAGATGCTCCAGAGGGACACATACCTCTACAGGAAGTTGAGCCAGTGCGCCAAGCGCATATTACAATGCCTCATGTGCGGCCCACTCCTCTCAATGAATTCAATCGGTCACAGGCGCTTTTATCCCTTGCTTTCCCTAGTCTCTACCCGAATGGGCAAGCGGATTACATTGCTCCACGTCAGCGATCTATTCGTTATGATGACTACATCGAGCATGCGCTCAAGCACTATGATGGTCGCTTCGCACGTCATCCCCGCTTCCGCTATACCTGCTTCAATACGCTTATGCGTCAGCAAGTGAATTCACGCAGCTCTTTCTTTATTAAGAAAGGCGGGCCCCAAGCGGGACATGAGCAGCCTATTGATATCAGTGAGATTTGTGCTGCCTTTGATGCAGATACTGCAGAGGCCAAGTCGTTACTCAACTCGATTGTTCGCTATTCTAACAGTCTTCGTGGCACCCGTGCCTATTGGGGCGGTCGTCGTCATCAGCTTGAAGCCTATGTTCGTGGCTTAGGCTGCCCTGGAGTGTTTCTAACATTCAGTGCTGCTGATCTCCACTGGGACAGCCTGCAACAGCACTTTCCTCGTTATGATGAATGGCTTGAGGCCGACCATCGTACAAAGATGACTATTGCAGGGGCCAACCTACGGGAAAACCCTCATATTGCTGCCTATCACTTCATTCTCGCTTTACCAGTTTTCTCAAGCATGTCATACAGCCCAAGTTCAACATTACTGATTATTGGTATCGCTATGAGTGGCAGGCTCGTGGTAGCACACATGCTCACGGCCTTTTCTGGGTCTCTGGCAGTCCATCTACTGAGCTAGGCTCTGTTATGGCTATAGAAGAATTTGCTAGGTTTTGGGGAAATCATGCCTCTGCCTTCGACCCACAGCCACTTCGAAGGATGCATCAGGGTGACGGTGACCCGCTCATCTCTATGAGTGCAAACCCGACCTTTAAGGTCCTATCTGAAGTCATCAATCGCGTTCAGAGGCGCTGCTGTACAGAGGCCTATTGCCTACGACGGCGGCGCCTTCCAGATGGCCGGATTTCCGATGTAGCTACCTGCCGCTTTTATTTCCCTCGAGAGCTTCACGATGATGCCTACATTACACACCGGCTCAACCCTCAATACCTCATTTTTGATGGTGCTCATACTGATACCACCCTGAACAACTACAATCGCACACTTGCATTTAGATAGCTTGCCAACTATGATATCTCTCCGTGTACATCAGTACATGCTGTTGTCAACTACATTGCTAAGTACTGTAGCAAGGCAGAGCATCAGACTCAGAGTTACAAAGATATTGCAAGAGAGGTGCTTCTAAAGGTTAATCAGCAGAGAGGCCTAATTGGATTTGCAGCCCGCTTTATGAATAAGCTGGCTGCAGAGCGCGACTGGTTATCAATGGAAATCAACCATCTATTACTCAACCTACCACTACAGTAAGGGACCCGAGTGGTTCAAACTGTTGACTGCCGACCCCCAGATCAGCAATTTAGTGCTGCTGCTATCAATCCTGATAATGTACGCACTACCCGCAGTACTTATCAGAAGTATCTTGGCCGTGATATGCAGTGGGACTAGTTATCATTCTTCGAGTTTTTGACTACAGTTGACTTCTCTCGTCCTATTTGGCGGACCTTCCCTCTTGCCCCTGACCGCATTCTCAGCTAAATGCTGCGTTCCAAGCCCATTCAAGATCATGAAGAGTTTACTGACTTCTGCAGGGTTAAGCTCATGCTTCACTATCTACGTCGTGAGGCCAAGGCTCTCCTTGAAGTTGAGGATGAGTCCTTTGAGTCATTTCCTGATGCATATAACTATTGTCAGTCTGTGCATTTAGGGACCCATCCAGAAGACTACTATGGGGACCTTCCTCCGCCTGGAGAAGATGAGTTTGAAGAGGACTCTACACAAGAAGATGAAGTGAATGATCAGGATTGGGCCGAGCTTGCAGCTGAGCTGCCACAACGTGCAGCTGATACTGAAGATGTTGATCTTCTTGGCAACCGGCCTATTGACCTAGCTCATAGTTGGTCTAGTAGTATTGGCAAGTACACTAATCTCCTACAGAATGGTAGGGACTTCTGGAAGCTACAGAGAGAGGCTAATACTTTTGAGGTCAATGATGATATTCGATCACAACAGATGTTCAACCAGCTCAATCCTGAGCAATGCCTAGTCTTCGAGCTCCTTGAGAAGCATCTGATGGATACTATCAACCCTGATATATCAAATCCCAAGCCTCTATTACTACAGGTCGATGGCGAAGGTGGTACTGGGAAGTCCTTTATGATTGAGGCCATCACATATCGTCTTCATCAGCTTGATCCTCGCGGTGTGACAGCCAGAGCCGCTCCGACTGGTGTTGCTGCCAATGCTATTAATGGCATTACACTACACAGTCTTCTCCGGCTTCCAGTCTCCAAGTCGCTTACAGCGCTACCACCGCTAAGTTCGACTGAGCTAACTAATCTTCAGGCCAAGCTCACAATTGTCAAGTACCTTATCATTGATAAGAAGTCAATGATCGGGCTACGCACTATGGGCTTCATTGATGGCCGCCTTCGGCAGATCTTTCCATGCTCTCAGGATCAATTCTTCGGCGGCCTCAGTATCTTACTGCTAGGTGACTTTTACCAGCGCCCTCCGGTAATGGAAAAGCCACTCTATTCTACTGCTAATTTGACTGCCCTGCTCGAGATCACCGGCCGCAATGCTTATCATGCATTTGAGGCCACTGTGGTGCTAAGCAAAGTTGTTCGTCAGGGCGGTGACGACCAGGCCCCATTCCGCAGTGCCCTCCAGGGCCTGCGCCTCAACTGCCCAACTGTTGACGATTGGCAGCTTTCTCTGTACCCGATTACAATACCGCCTGCCTGCGTCAGAGGTAGCTGCCTTCAAGGATGCTATTCGCATCTACCCTACTAATGCCCAAGTTAGGGATTACAATCGGGTCATATGGAGCAGCTCAATGCCCCTTGTGTCTCCATTACGGCCTCCAATACCGGCCCCAAAGCGTCAGCTGCTGACTCTTTAGCTGCCGGCAACCTCCACCAGCAGTTACCACTATGCATTGGGGCCAGGGTTATGCTAACAGAGAACCTTTGGACTGCCGTTGGGTTTGTGAACGGGGCCTTGGGTGAAATCTATGATCTGAGATGGTCATCTACGGTTGTAGATCCTCATTGTGAGCCTCCAACTATCGTCTTGGTCAAGTTGGATCGCTACAGCGGCCCAGCTTGCTTTACTGATCCGGCATTAGCTACAGTCATACCTATCTATCGATCGACTCGCTCCTTCATAAAAGGCAGTGCCAGCTGCACTCGAACGCAATTTCCTCTTACTATTGCCTATAGTATTACTGTCCATAAGGCTCAAGGCACTACACTGGATCGGGTTGTAGCTGACATCTCTTTCCGTGGCTTTCAGTCTGGCCTGACATATGTTGTAGTCTCATGAGTTAAGAGCCTTCAAGGCATCATGTTTGATGCTGCTTTCGATCTTCCTAGCCTACTATCCAAGACTGATACTGCAGGTACCGCTCGAAGATGTGACGATAATTCGGCCTTGGAGGTGGATTATCGGGATCCTAGGAGGTCTTCGAGTCTTTTTCGCGTCCACCGTTGTGGCTGTAGCCCTGCCAAAAAGCCGACGTTAGCAGACATCACAACGACAACATCTCATCGCCACCCCCCCTCCCTCACGACCCTGTCATCGCGGCTGTGATTATCACGGCCGCGCTCCTGGCCAAAGAGACTACTGCAGATAAAGGCCTCGACATTTGAGGTGTTCCATGAACGCGAGGGTCATGTCAGGCCGCCAAAATAGGCGGGAAATAGGGCCCCGAGTGTTCCTGGACTTCCTTGAAGCCGCGTTCGAGGGAGGGCGACCCCGACCCCGGGCTGGTCGCGCTGTGTGCCCGGGCGGCTGCGTATCGTCGAGGTTGTCATCGGCGGGCGGGATCAACGTGTGTGACACAGGCTCAGGTGAGAGAGACGGGTCAGGTGACAAGGCTGTGGCCTCTGGGTCGGCAGCAGACACATAGCCAGCCAATTCTGCAGTCGGCTGTCCACAGCTAATGGTGATGCCACAGGACTTTCGGCCGTTGGTCTTGCGTCACCCCCTTCAGTCGCCAGGCAGGGCTCGGGCCTAGGGGACTGTGACAGCTCGGCGGTCGGGGCGGTGACTTCAGGGTCGGCCGCAGACACAAGGTCAGTGATAACTGCAGTCGGGCTGTCCATCGCTAATCGGAATGTCACAGGATTTCTAGGTCGTTGGTCTTGGGCCACTTGTGCGTGGATCACAACAGAGGTCTTGCCTTGCGGAATTCGTGGGCGTCAATAGGCTTGCCAGGTGCTATTTTATCGGGGTGGTATTTTTTTGCCAACTCTATGTAGGCAGGTTTGATGGCTCGAAAATTCGCTTGCTGCTGTACTCCCAGGTCTGAGTAGTAATCTGAATATTCAGGGAGATCTATCTGGGCTTGAATGGAGCGTTTGCGGTGTGGAATTCAGGTGTGATTATCAGCTGAGCCGTATACTACTCAGCCAGGGATGTTCGACGAACTCAAAGCTGAGTTCTACGGATTGTGGGAGGTGAAGTAGGAGTGGTCATACCCATGAAACGGTTGGTCTACCACTGTGGCAAATGATGGATAAACAGCCCATTATGTCAAAGTTGATTGTCGTGGCCTACTCTTCTTACTAATACTATTTGTCTCCCACACTCTATTTTTAATTCCACTCCCCTTCATCACTATCCTCCTCTTCATCACTATCCTCCTCTTCTTCCTTATCGCCTCGCGTAGAGCTCACCATAGCCTCTTGCACTATAGCCACAACTGCTTCAAGCCCCGGTTCTTGAGTATCCTCATTGTCGTCTTCTTGTTCTAAGATGCTTTCAACATCATGACCGATTTCTTCGACAAAACCAAGCAACTGGTTCCGCTTAACGTATCGGCCGCGGGTTCCCCAGTAGCGTGTGGCTTTGCGTACTTCATGGTGCTGAACGTTGCCATCTTTTCCATTCTGGTTCCAGGCCGTTCGAAGAATAGTGTTGAGATAGGTCCACCAGATATATCTTGCTCGAGGCCGAAAGTTGGTCATGAAAACAAGCTTTCGACCGTCTAGATCTCCTAGAGTTGGGAAACCGAAATGTTCGGCAGTGAATAGCTTGGTATTTGTGACGCGTTTGTCGTCCTTGTCAATGACGATGATCTTGTAGTCCTTGACTGTCCGATTCTCCCACTCTTTGACCCTGTTTTGTCGTTCCTGCTGATCATTGAGAGGAAACTGGGGATCAGCCGGTTCCAGGTCGAGGTCGGGCACAATAGCGAGAAGGCCCTTGTTAAGAGCTTCCTCGATATGCTTGTGAAGAAAGAGGCCATTCTCAGGAGCAAATAGCTCTTCACTTGCGCCTTTGCCAAAGATTTCGTCCATGCAGGGAGATTGTCGATACGGGAACAAGTGAGCAGCACGTATGATATCGCCATCCTTCCACTTCTGCAGAACGGGGTCCCAGCGATAGTTGGTGGCAGGGGGATCAGGGCAATACGCCTTCATCATACTGGCGACAAAGTTGGATTGTAGACTTGAATCCCTCCTGCCGACGCCAGCAGGTAGATCAAGGCCAACTTTGGATGTTGCAAAGAGGCGGACAAAGGTTTCGCGGCCCGAGTCAACACGATTTTGGATTCTCTTGACATGCTTTTTCATGATGCTGTCCCACTGGCTCCAGCTGTCGTGTTGTAGCTTGAGGTTTTGCGCATCTGGTTGGTCATACCATGACTGGCCATACCATGACTGGCCAGGGGTGTCTTGGAACTTTCTAAGTCCAATCTGGGACTGCATCTGGGCCTGATCCTGGTGGAGCTGGGAGATCTCCAAGTAACGGTCCCAGTACTCGTCATCCATCGAGATCTTTCTCTTCAGATTCTTTCGCGCCTCCTTCAGTTTCATTCCGATATCATTGATTCTTAGGCCCAATTCGTCTGTACTCAAAGTCGTGAACTTGGTGTCCCATTCACTTGATGTCTTCCTCTTGCTACTTGTGCGTTGAGGGACTGACAAGGCAGGGACTTCTGGCTGCAGGGAAGCAGCCAGTGACGAGGTTCTGACCGGAATTGAGGTGGCATTGATGGGGGAAGATGGCGCTGCTGATGGCTTCTGTGCAGGCTCTTCAAGATGATGATTAGTTTGACGGACGGAGTTAGACATGATGGATGGCGTCTGATGCAGCGATGAATGCAATGATGGTTGGCGTCTGATGCAGCGATGAATGCAATGATGGTTGGCGTCTGATACAGCGATGAATGCAATGATGGTTGAGATGAATGCAATGATGGTTGGGATGAATGCAATGATGGTTGGGATGAGGAAAGAGAATCAGCTTCTGGGGGTCAGCCAGTGGTATATATACTCATCTTGAATTTGACTTTTTGGCTTGAAAAGGCTTAATCTTTGGCAACCCCAATTCAACCTTGATGGAGCGGACCGTAGTTTCCATAATTTGGTGTCGACAGCTCAGACCAGACTTTAACGCTTTTCGGCGTGGACTCGAAACCATATAAGGTGGGTTCCCACCTTTCCGCGCACCCCCCACCCCCCCCTTTCCGCGCACCCACAACATACGCGATCGCGTAACGCGCCCAATGTAACTCCTCCACAACATTGTGTGCACTTGTGGTCTCCCATTAATGCGTCCGGAAAGCTCCACATGTTCCAATAACATCACCCTCAATAACCATGAGAGAATGGTTCAGTCGGCGAAACAGGCTATGGGTATCTCTGACGAGGGGCTTGTTGCCCAACGTTGTGGTCAGCTGAAGTTGCTCAAATGGCAGCTAACCTCCCGGCATCCTTTGCGTTTTGCCGAACTTGGAGTAAACATCAGCATGTGTTTTCGTGTGATGGAAAAGTAATCACAATGGTAAGTAGACTCCAAGACGCTCAATGAGGACGCACATCCATATCCCAAAAAAAAAAAGGATTGGTTGAGACAGCTTAATGGTGATGGAAGATGTTGCCTTTCTCTTCCATCTAAAAAGGGGGAAAGTTAGCTATTCATTCCAAGGGATCCGGTTGATCAGAAGCCTTTGATCCGATGAAGCTGTCACAAGCCAACGATTTAGGCTGTTGGGGACTATCCAGGTTGTTGAGGGTGGATCAGCCACAAAGCCTCTATTTAGGTTCAAAGGACATCACGGTACGGATCTGGCCCTGTACCAAGCTGACTTTTCCTATCGGTCCGTCTGACAATCCGAATGAGTCAATGCTCACGAAGCCAATGCTCGTTGTTAGAGTTCATGACTCACCATATAAAGTGCTATCCGCTCCATGGAGGGCGAGTTGCTGGTACCATAAAGCTAACAAAAACTCGGTTTTCTTCACAATTTTAGCGTTTTTCAAGACCCAGGGCTTTCACAGTTGCCTAAGATCAAGCTTTTCCAACGTCTACGCCAACCAGCTGGAAGATTCTTCCAACATTCTCGGCCGCTTCGACGGGGTTTGAGACTCCGAAGGGAGTGCCGAGGAAGATCATACCGCGGAGGCTCTTGACGATTGACTTGGCGCATGAACTAACGTTGCCAACAGTAGCCATTTCTATGGACCGTGCAGGTTACTTGGACTACGACGGGAAGTTTGGCACGGCCGGCAGCACCAAGAACCATGCGGCGAAGGTGCATGGCGGCAGAATCCCATGCCCTCTTGCGGTGGAATGCGACTGCAACGAAACGTTTATCTTAACCGCAGTCGCTCAGAGATACGCTGTAACCCTTCACCGCGGATCGAGATTCTCCTGTCCCAAAGCAAAAGAACTCAGCTGCATGACAACATTCAGCAGCGTTGGGAAGGCCAGAGTCTACGTGATAGAAAATTCCACAGTACGTCGTGGCCTCAATATATCTGTCCTCGGGCAGAAGAGTCGAATGGTGCAAAGACTTTCGCCGATCAGCAGAAAGCGAATAGGCATGCTAGGGATATACATTCCGAAGGCGAGAGGGAGCGACTTGCATGCCCACGTGCAAAGGAAGAGAAATGCGAAGAGATATTCCTCTATGGCATCGTCGCCTACACAGAGGACTAACCCTAAGAGGTATTTAGCCATCGGCGACATTCCTGCATTGTCAAGGACATTGATGCCAAGAAGAAAGGCCGAAGACATCTTGGGCATTGACATCAACCTTGGCATGCTCCAAAAGAAGACTGATAATGTCGACCCGGCCTCGTCGATCCTATCCTAGGTTGAGCAGTCTTCATCCTCATTATCAGCCAATTCTGCATAATCGAGTGCAACCTCGATTCGGGACATTGGATTGTTTCTAGAAGTCCACAATCCTGGGCCGTTCAGGACTATACAAATCTCGCCTTAGCATTAGATCCCTTCTCCGTACGAGTTTCTCGTACAGGATTTTGAGCACCATCTCTCACAGAAGAGATAAAAAAGGGTCTCTGTGAGAGGTAGAGTGTCTGAGTATGAGCACCTCGAGTCTGAAAAGAAGGCAAATGATCTCAAGGGAGACCAATGCCGCCTTGAGGGCGGTTCTGGAGAAGCTTCCAGCATCGTAAGAGAGATGTAGTTGACTCCTAGCTTTGCGGCTGAGGTGGTCGATGGCAGAATGCTAGAAAAGGAAAGGACAGAAGATACATAGAAATTGGTGTGGCATACAGCTTAAAGTTATGTATCTGGAGTCTAGCCGCTTTTTCAGGCTTGCGCTAGTCTACAACCTGCTAGTGTACAGAACTCTGAAAATTCTGCGCAGGATCCTGAAGGATATATATACACACACACACACACACACACACATATATACACACATACATACACACAATTTATTTCGCCTAGTAGCTTATAGCTAATAGAGCACTAGTTGCTATTATATATATCTATTTCTCAAGCTTTATTATAATTATATAACAGTTATAGGTATATCTAGCTAATAAAAGCTAAAAGGTATATATTAAGTTAAAAAAACTTAATTTTACTATAGTTTAATAAATTATATATAATATTAGCTCTATTTTTAGCTACTAGCCTTATAATTTCTATAGCTTTAACTACTTTTAGTAAGTAATTTTATTTATTTTTAAATATATTAAAGTAATACTATATACTTTTAGTAATTTATTCTATTTATTAAACTAAAGATAATATCTTTTTTTAGCTTAAATAAGTAAATATATTTATTTTAAACAAAAGCTTAATTTATTCTGCTAAATATACTATTTAAATATTAATAGCTTTTTATCTTACCTTTTTATTTTTTGTATTATTTTATTTAGAAAAGAATTTAAATTAAACTTAATAAATTATAGTAAGTATTACTTAAATATAAAGAGCTTTATAATATAATAACTATTTTAATAAATTATATTATTTTATAAGAAATTAGAAAATCTAAAAGTTAGTTAGTTATTTAATAAGTAATTTATAATAAGTACTTAAAGTTTATTTAATTACTATTTAAAATAAAGCTAAAAGCTTTTATAAATCTCTTTAAAATTAAATTATACTATAACTACTTTAAAGTATATTACTTTCTAGCTATTAATAAATTTAATTTTTTAGCTTTATTTAGAGTTTAATATTCTATATAGAACTTAAAGAGATTATAAACTATTAGAATTAAAGTCTAATAGTATTATAAGTAATACAATTAAAATAGTTTAAAATCAGTATATATAATATATTATAGTACTTAAAAAAATTAGTAAGAACTTTATATAGAATTTAAAGTAAAACTAAAATAAAAACTATCTATATATTACTATTTTTAAAGCACTTAATATAGAAATATAAAGACTAACTTATAAACTAACTTTTTAACTATAATAGTTAAATTAATTAAGCTTAAATTTAAAAATATAAAATATAAAAATAGTAAGTATAATAAAATTAAACCTTCTATAAATTATAAAAAAATAAAAATAGAATTAAATTAATTAAAAGAAACTTACTATGTAAAAGAAACAAAGTAATTTATTTCTATAAAAGTTTAGAAAAATATAAAAGCTTAATATTAATTTAATTTTATACTAAAAGACTAAATTTATAAAACTTTCTTTTTAATTAAAGTATATATAATATAGCTATATTATACTATTAGTATAAAAATATAAATAAAATAGTAAACTGTATCTTTTTTTATTACTTATTATATATTAAGTAAAAAGAGAATATTTTAAATTAATTAAAAACTTACTATAAATTTACTAACTAACTTTTAACTGTAAAAATAGTATATATTCTTATATATTAGTTTTTATAACTTTAGTTAATTTTTTATTTCTCTTTTATAATATAGCTTTATAATATTAAAGGCTAGGCCTAAAGTAAGAAACTAAGCTAAAGCTCAATCTAAGGGAACTTACATCTAGCTATATAATAAGTATATAGAGTTTTTATAGTAACCTCTTAGTAAGGTTACTTCTTTCTTTCTTTTCTTTCTTTTTAGCTTAAGATATATAATATATAGAATCCTACTGTTAGATAAACTTAGAGTGTACTCTTTATATTATCTTAAGCTTAATATCTTTATATTATTATTGCAGTAAGTGTAAGGGGACAGATCCGTTGATGTTGCGCAGAGGGAAAAGCCGTGTATTAGTCTATCTAAAGGTACAGAGAAAGAGAAGAATCTTCCCTGCAATCTCGTAGCGAGCCCTTATCTAGCTAGCTGCGAGGGCGGTGTACCCTAGCAGTATAATCCTGGATACAGCATAGCTATATCCCTTAGCCCTAGGCTTCAGCCTGTGACATTACCCCCCCCTTTTAACCCTAGTAGTCACTATCTGACTCCTTATAACCTCTGCGGACTATCTGAAAGGCCGTCGGGACCCCGGTGCGCCTTGCTGTTGTCTTTATCCTTGGTATCCGGACCGTCCGAATCTTCGGGGCTTCTGAATCCGTTGTTTCCCATTGTGCCGAGCTAGCCGAGGACTCTCTGCGTGTATGCTGCGCCTTTGTTGGTTGAAGCTTGCAGTGGTTAACCCAATGTTTAGTCGAGCCACAGCGCACACATTTTCCTTCCTCACGCCATTCTTGCCGTTGTGCTGGGGATGTTGCCGGTGCTATTTTTCCGACCTTTGTGGGCTCCCACTCCATTGCTCCGCTAGGTACTGGGCCCTGCCAACCTCGCTGTGAGGTCGACCCTAAATCCCCAAGCAATAGTAGTGTTTGTACAAAGTCATCGTACCCTTTTGGCAGCCGTAATTGCCCATCCAGTCGTTGCGTAATTTCCTTGTTGAGGCAGCCCGTTAGGGTCGTGATCTTTGCGTCGTCGGGCCACGAGTCCGCACCGGCCTCGTAGAGGGTTCGCTCGAACCGTACGAGGAATTTAGCTAGAGGCTTGGAGCCCTGTCGTAGCTCCCGTAGCTGCTGCCCTGCCTTTTTTGCCTTATTGGGGTCGTTGAAAAGTCGTGCGAGATGTTCCAGCAGGGCAGTCGGATCCCATTCGTGTTTTCGTTCGATACGTTGTACATAGGCTAGTATAGACGACTGGATCTCTATACCTAGCAAACTGTATACATAGTAGAACTGGACACTTGTACCTCCAATTGCTGGTCTATCGACATACAGCTTAGCGCGCAGCATTAGAACCCAAGCTTCCCAGTCTTTGGCATTTCCGTTAAATCGGTCAGGGTCGGGCAGGACCTGCCGCGGCCGCCGTAATTGCATAGCTTCTTGCAGTCTAGCAATTTGCTCCTTCATTTCCGTAATAGTAGCAATTAGCTCGGCCTCTCGGTCGTTCCACCGGCTAGTTCCCTGCGAGGTCATTGCGTATTCGTTGCGTTCGTTCGTTGTACCGTGTGCGTTATGTTGACCTTCAGATAATGTAAGGGGACAGATCCGTTGATGTTGCGCAGAGGGAAAAGCCGTGTATTGGTCTATCTGAAGGTACAGAGAAAGAGAAGAATCTTCCCTGCAATCTCATAGCGAGCCCTTATCTAGCTAGCTGCGAGGGCGGTGTACCCTAGCAGTATAATCCTGGATACAGCATAGCTATATCCCTTAGCCCTAGGCTTCAGCCTGTGACAGTAAGTAGGTAGTAATAGAGTCTAAACTAATAGCCTACTTAATAAGTAATAACTAGCTAGTTTAGTTTTAGTAAATAATCCAGAAGGCAATATAAAACTAAGTATAGCTGCTATAAGAAGAGGTAGTTTAGCTTAAGTTGTAATACCCTTCTATTAATATTATAGTAACTATAATAAGTTTATTTAATACCCCTCTTATAGAAGTTATCCTTCTATTATAGAAATAACCCCCCCTTTAGGCTTTAGTATAGCTAAAGAGAAAGCTTCTTTTAGATTTACTTAAGTTCTCTAGGAACTATAGTAACTATACTATTTAGTTGTAGTAAATAAGAGATAAAATTAGAATTAATAGTCTTTTTATTAATAACTGTAAATAAGTCTAATATCTTATTAACTTCTATTTTATAACTAAGCCTTAATATACTATTACTACCTTTTATACTTTAAGTGGCCTAGGGGGTTACTATAATCCTATTAACTTTATAGCCTACTTTAACTGAAACTATAAGAATAGAAATATTTAGAAGTAAGCTATAGTATTACTATAAAGGCTTATATAGGGCAATAATAATATTATATTCTCTATCTTTCTTTTAATCTTTAAGTAGAGAATCTTAAAAGCTAGTAGAGCTAATTAGAATAATAGTATTAAGATAATCTTTCTAAAGAGAGCTTTTAACTTATAGCTGTAATACAGTTTAATTACAGTTAACCTCTTAATAAACTTTTTTAAATAGTTATATTAAGTTTAGAAGATTATTTAGAAGGTTAAGAATTTTAAAATAAGAATATACTAACTGTACTATAGATATACAGTATAGTACTTAGGGAAAAAACAGAATACTAAAAGAGACTCTATAATAACTGGTATTAATTAGGTCTAAGAGGCTTTAAAAAATACTTAAAACTATACTATAAGGCCCCTACAATCTAACTGCTATTATTACTACTATATCTACACCTTATAGAACTATTTAGTATAGAACTACTTAAACTAATATATATTAAGTTTAGAGTGGTAGCTATTAAACTCTCTATCTACAGTAAGAAGGCTATAGATAAGCTATAAGATAGCTATAATAGCTCTTCTAATAGAGTATTAAAAAATAAGTAGCTTTAAAGTAAAACTGAGCTTTAAAGCCCCTAGAGGTATTAAAAAGAGAATAGATAGAATAAAAGGAGTATATAACTAGTAAGTTAATAGTAATAAAAGTTTAAGTTAATAATATCTAGATATAAGCTCTAGTTAATAGCAGCTATAATATATATACTCTAATTAATACTGCCTATATCTAGAAACTATACCTTTTATTTATAGATATAAAGCTATAATAATTTAGTAGCTTTACTAAGTCTACTATATCTATTATAGCTAAAGGTATAGTAGTAATAACTCTTAAGATAGAGGGTTATAAGTAGACTTTTTTTGCCTATACTGTATAGAGCTTAAGAGAAGAACTATTCTTAGGGAAACCTTAAATAGAATAAAATAATATTAGCTATCTAGCCGGAAAGAAGTAGGTATACTATAGTACTGCCAGACTGACCTTATAGATTGGCAGTAAGAAGAAGCCAGTTTGAATCCAGAAGATTTATACTACTAAACTAGTTACTAAAGCTATTATAGCTAGCTACTACTAGTAAGCTTACTGCAGGCAGTACTGCTAAGAGAGTACTATAATATCTATTAGATATATTAGCCTTATTAATATTAACTGAGTCTTTTATAAAAAGACTCCTATAGACTTAAGCTTATATATACCGGTAGAAATCCTCTAAAAGTTTAATAATTTATTTTTAGCTGTAGAAGCTGAGAAGCTGCCTCTATACTAACCTAATATTAACTATAAAGTAAACTTACAGTAAGAGCTAGAAGGAAATAAGCCTTTATTACCCTAAGGACCCCTCTACAGTATATTTTAAAAAGAGTTACTAGTCTTATAGAAGATACTTATTAACCTACTTAATAAAAGATATATATATACTAGCAGTTTAACTGCTATAGCTCTAATTCTATTTATTAAGAAGTCTAAAGAAAGTTTCTACTTCTGCTATAACTATTATACTCTTAAATAATAATTATATAGTGAGATTGCTATTTTCTTCTACTTACTATTAAGACCTTTTATAATCTATTAGAGGCCTAATAGTTTATTAAATTAAATATAGTTACTGCCTTCTATAAGATTTAAATAGCCTTTAGGTATAAATTTAAAACTGTATTCTATATTTATTTTAGGTTTTTTAAATAGCTAGTATACTTTCTTAAACTTAATAGTATTCCTACTATATTCTAGTAGTATATTAATTAAATTTTATAGAGGGAGCTAGATAATTTTATAACTATATATTTTAATAATATATTAATCTATTTATTAGAATTCTATAAAAACTATATAGAGAAGATACAGTAAGTACTTAATATTCTTATTAAGATAGAGCTAAATTTAAACCCTAAGAAATATAAGTTTGCTATTAAAAAGGTAAAATATTTAGAGTTTATTATAATAGTAGAAAAGGGAATTTTATATAATTTAAAGAAGCAGTAGACTATCTATAAGTAGTAAGTATTTATAATAATTAAAAGAGTTTAAAGCTTTTTAAAATTTGCTAACTACTACTATATTTTTATATTAGACTTTTCTGAGATTACTATACTCCTAAGAGATTTTATTAGAAAAGATATACTCTATAAATAGAAATTGCTAAAAAAAGCAGTATTCTAAGAGCTAAAATACTACTTCTATAAAGCTTCTATATTAGTATAGTAAGATCTAAAAAGAAAGATATTTTTTAAAATTAATTTATTAAGTTATACTTTAGATAGTGCTCTTTTATAGAAGGACTTATAGAGAGTATACTACTCTATTACTTTTTACTTATAGTAATTTATAAAGTATAAATATAACTATTTAATCTATAACTAAAAGATACTAGCTATTATATACTATTTAAAAGAATAGAGAGTAAAGCTAACTAGCTATAAGTTTTTTTATAATTATAACTAACTATAAGAATCTGCTATATTTTATAAAAAGATAGTATCTTTTAGAATAATAAAGCTATTAGATTAAGAACTTATAGCTGTATAATTTTATTCTATAGTATTAGTCTAGCTGTAAGAATACTATAGTTAATACTTTTAGCTGCTATAAATAAAATATACTACTAGAGGTAGATAACTACTATAAGTAGGATAGATATATTTAGTTTATATCTAACTTAGTAATTCTACTAAAGACTTATATTTAGATAGTAGTAATTACAGTATAGCTAACTGCTATCTTTCCCTTATAACTAAATCTATAGATTCTATAGGAGGAGACTATAGAGTAGGATAAAATCTACTAAAGCGCTCTAGCTGCAGTATTATAAGAAACTTACTGCTTTTCTATTAAGCTTAAGTTAAAGGTTAATATTATAAAGTGTAGAATAAACCCCTAAAGCTAGCTAACCTATAGAAACTAACTTTAGGTTTCTAGAGGTAATAACTTAAAAGAGGTTAAAGAGGTTATAAAAGACTAACTGTATATTTATATTGTCTAATTAGAATATAATTTAGTAACCTCTAGTTACTTCAAATAGAATAGAACTATTACTATTATTAGAAGGTATTAGTTTTAATTAGACTACTTATAGCTTATTTATATCTTTATTACTAATTGTAACTTCTATAGCTAAAACTATATTTAGAGGAAAGTAAAAAAGAGACTTTTTAAAATCCCTTTCTATCTCTAAGTAGCTCTATAGCAACCTAGTAATAGACTTTATTATAGATCTTCCTCTAATAGATACTAATAGATTATACTACCTCTAGGTTATTATTAACTGACTTATTTATATAGTTATTCTAGAAGAAATACCTATTATAGATATTAAGATATATATATAGCAATTTATTAGCTGTTACTACTATTTCTATAGAATACTAAACTCTATTATAAGTAATTAAAAAAGTAACTAAACTAGCTAGTTCTAGTAGGCTTTCTATAAGCTAGCTAAAGTAGAGTAGTAACTTAATACTGCCTACTACTCTTAAATTAATAGCAAACTGAAAAGATATAATTAGGAGATTTAAGTTTATCTTTAGGCCTATATTATTTACTTTTAAAAGAACTAAAGTTACTATTTATCTGCTATTTAATTAGTACTTAATAATAGAGAATACTTTTCTATTAAATTAAGCTTATTTTTTATTAAATATAGCTACTATATCTATACTTTTAAGATAGAGGTAATTAAGGTATATTTACTATTTAATAGTAATAAAAAAGTAGTGTTCTCACTGGTTAAAAAGCTATATAATACTTATAAGTTTATTTAAGTTACTTTAGCTGCTATATAATAATACTATAAAGATAATACTAATAAGAAGTAATATTTAATTAAGAAGCTTTAAGTTAGAGATAAAATTTAAATAGACTTAAGAAACTTTAAGATATTAAAGCTCTCTAAAAAGCTTAACTAGCTGCACTAAAAATACTAAGTTACTAAAGTTATTAGCTTATATATAGTAGAGCTTAATATATTTAGAGTAACTTACTTACAGTTTTATATTAATCTGCTAAAGAGGGTATAAGAAGACTTTTTTTCTAGTTAAAAAAGAGATAATATATAGCCTCTATCTATCTATATAAAAAACAGTAATAAATTTAAAGTTAAAAAGATTCTATATACCTAATAGAAGCTATAAGAATATAGTATATTTTTATAAGACTTTAGTATAATAGTAAGAATATAAAGATCTAATATAGAAACTAGTTAATAGTACATAGAAGCTTAAAGCTTTAGATAAATATAAAGTATATTACAGACTTATTAATATAGTAGATAGATCTTATAGTAAGTATAATATTCTAAAGAAGAAAAGATAAGTAGCTATAGTTACAGATAAGTAGAATATTATAAAAAGAATATAATAAGGCAGTAATAACTTATTAATTTAGCTCTAACTTAAGAGTATAGATATATTAGCTATATAAAAACCTATAAATAAAATAAAAAGTACAGTAGGAGTACAGTAAGAGTATAGTAATAGTAAGAATAGAGATAAAACTAATTTTTATTCTTTTTATCTTTATTCTTATTAGTAGTAAGATTATCTAAAAGAGTAATAGAGCTAATATAAGTTAGTAGCTTAACTATAAAGCTAGCTATATAGACTAGAATACTCTAAAGAGTATTAATAATATTAAGCTAGATATATAAAAAGATATAAATAAGATACTATAACTTCTTAAAGTATTTAATTTTTATCTGAGCTTTATTAGTAGTAGTAATAATAAGAGTAAAGTAAGCTTATACTATTTTATTTCTATAGAAGATATAATAGAGAATATACTTAGTAGTTTTATAAATAGCAGTTTAAAAATATTAATAAAATTACTGTAAGAATATAATAGAATACTTATAGTTTTAGCAATAAATTCCTTAATAAAAAGATTCTTATACTTACTAATAGTTAGATAGAAAGAGTTAAGTATAGTATAATACTTTTTAAATAGCTAGATATAATAAATTAGCAGCTAAATTAAAATAGATTAAAAGTATACTAACTTTAGTATATAGTTATATTATTATCTATATAATAGGTATACTTATTAAATAAGACTAACTAGAGTATTAATAGGTAGCTAGCTATAAGATTACTATAAACTTATATTTAAACTTAGTCTTATAGAAGACTAAAGTAGTAATAAGAGTATTCTTACTTTTATAATAAGAGGTAATATTAAAATATTAAGATATAGTATTAGCTAAATATTATTTATAGCTAATAATACTATATAATAAGTTAGTAGTAACTTAATTTAGAGTATTAAGTTTGAAAAAGAAACTTATACTATATTTATAGAGAAGATAGAGAAAATACTTAGAAAAATAAACTTTACTAAAGAGTTAGCAGTAAGTTAGCAGTAAGTATAAAGAATACCTAAAGATAAAAGAAAAAGAGAAAGAAATCTATATTAATTATAATAAAGTTAAAAAAGGAAAAAAGTCTCTCTTAAGAATAATAGAAGTAAAGTTTAAGTAGCTATAAAGCTAAAGACTAAAAGTATAAATTACAAATAATAGAGACTATATTTCCTATTATTTTTAAAGATATTAATTATAAATAAATACCTTATTATAGATAAAATATAATATTAAGAAGCCTATAACTATATAGCAATATAGTATAACCCTACTATAATAGAGTATTTATATAGTACTATAACTATATTTATAGATATATTACAGTAAGATAGTTATCTAAAATTAAGTAGCAGAATAATAATACCCATCCAATTAAATATAGTATTTATTATAGCTAAATGCCAGGTTGCAGATAAGGTTGTGTAGAGGGATACCTTTAACTAAGCTGCTATACGCCTCAACCCAATAGAAACTAAGTATATATAAGGCGCTGTAACTGTATCTCCTTATACAGCAAGATAAGAATAGTCTTCTTAATTAAGCGACAATAAGTTAAGGCTAATCCGATTGAGCTATTTAATAAGCTGCTACTAGTAAGCTATATTAGTCCGGCCCAATTAGAACGGCAGGAGGGCCTAAAGAGGGGGGGATATATTAGAGGCTGGGCCTAAAGTGAGGGATTAAGCTAGAGTTCAGCCTAGGGGAATTTATATCTAGCTATATAATAAGTGTATAGAGTTTTTATAGTAGCCTCTTAATAAGGTTACTTCTTTCTTTCTTTTTTCTCTTTTTAGCTTAAAATATATAATATATAGAATTCTACTGTTAGATAAACTTAGGGTGTACCTCTTATATATAATATCTATTAAAAGAAACTTAATATAAATTTAATTAGATTTTAATATTTTTTTCTTTTTATATAGTAATATTTTAATATTATTTTATAAAAAGCAGTTAATATACTTTAGAAAACTTATAAAAAAGAAAAAAAAAACTAATTTATTTATTATATCTCTTTAATTTATAAAAATATATACTTAAGCTTATAGTATTATTTTATTAAATTTACTTTAGTTATTTATTTCCTTTTTATTACTACTTACTTTATTAAACTTATTATTTTTATTTTTTTATTTTTATTATTTATATCTTTCTTTTTTAGCTTTAAATTTTTCTTACTATAAAAATATAGCTAGAAAAATTAAAATTAAAATTATAATAAACTTAAAGTACTTAAATACTTTAATAATATAAATAACTCTATTAGCTCTATAAGTTAGTTAAATAATAATTTTATAGTAAAAACTATAAAAATAGTATAAATATATACTTAAAGTATTTAACTTTTAGTTTTTAAAACTTTATTTTTAAGTTTTTAAAGTTTTTCTTTTTTAAATTATATAAATAATAAGTATAAATTAAAAGAAATATAAACTTGTTTTAATTTTACTATTTTTATTTAAAAAGGCTACTATTAAATAGTAGGTAGAAATAAAAGATGCTAAAAATATATAACTTACTTAAAAAGCAGCTTTAATAATAACTAAAAAAGTAATGTATTTACTATAATAAATAGAAATTAAAATTAAAAATAGAAAAAATAAATTAAATAAATAGAATTAATAAATACTGTATTTAATACTATTTAATTAAATAGTTTACTAAAAAAAACTAAAAAGAATAAGCTAAAAAACTATAAATTAAGCTAAAAACTAATTATAATTAAAAATATAGTTAGATAGCTATTTTTAGTAATAATAATTTTACAAAAAGAATATATTTTACTTATTTCTATTTATATATTTAAAGCTTTTTTATCAATTTTAATAGATAAAGTTATTAATTTTTATACGATATAGTTTTTTCTATTAAAAAAAGCTATAATAATTTTAATTTTAATTATAATAAGAATTTAATTAAATAATTAATATTTTTAAAAATAGTAAATTTTCTATTTACTATTAATACTTAAGTATTAATAACTATAGTAAATAGTAAGATAATATATATATTTATATATATATATATATATAAGTTATATAATTACTTATTACTAAATTTATATACATATTATTAATATATTAAATTTAAATTAAAAAAGTATAAAAAACTTATTAGTTTAATTTTAATAGAAATTTACTAAACTGTTTTTATACATTTATACAATATATATAAAATAGAAAGTTAAATATATTAACTTAAACTTTTTAAAAGTACTTTCTTTTTTCTTTTTTTTACTTATAGATAGTTAGTAAAATTTATATAAACTTAAAATAAATATATATTAAAGTAATTAGTATACTTTAGTATTATTATTTTCTTATTATATATCTAACTATTTATATAGATTAAGAAAGTATAGTAATTTATAAATAGTAAATTTTAAATAGTTAGATAAATATCTCTTAAAATAAATAAGATAGAAAAAATTAGATAATAGTATATATTTTATATAAAACTCTCTTTTTAATATTTATTTAATAGTAATTATAATATTAATTTTAATATCTTTTTTTTTTAATATTTTTACTCTATTTAACTTTATTAAAGTAGTAATTTAATTAATTATATACAGACTATAGTAGCTTTTAATAAGAGAATCTAATATTTAAATTTACTATATTTTTATTATATATATTATAATTACTAAAGTTTAAATTTAATTTTTAAGCTGCTTTTTTTCTATCTATTAAAATTCTATTTAACTTTTTCACTAAATTATAGCTATTTTAACCTTAATATCTAAAGTTATAAATCTAATAATTTAATCTTTAGAATACCTTAAAATCTCTAATACCTATATTAACTCTTATTTAAATTTGCCCTCTAGCTAGTATTCCAGCTGGCTATTATCTGTACTACCTCTATATAATATAAGAGCTTTTTAAACTAAAAGTTATATACCTCTTTACTAATACTATTAATAAAGTCCTTCTACTTCTAAATTAGCTATTTAATTTTAAAGACTTTAGCTAATATTAATAGAGTAGCTTTCTCTATTTAGATAAATAATAGATTAATATAAGTAATCTGATTTTCCTGTAAATTTAATCTATTAGTATTATCTAGAAAGAGATTATAGCTAAAAATAGCTAATATAAGCTTTTATTAAATACTTAGTAAATAGGCTCTATTTAAAGGGAATCTTAATAGGCTGAGAAATCTATAGCTCTAAAGAAATTAATAATATATAGAGTATTTTATTTTCTCTATTTTATTTTTAGTATTATATTAATATTTTAATATTATATAGATATAAGAGGTAATTAATATACTTTAGATTTCTATAAGTATTAGCTTATAAGATTTAGTAGATAATTATAGCTATAATATAAATTAAAATTAAATAATTAAAGTTAAAGAAATTAGATATTTATTAAAAGGAAAGTTAGCTTTTTAATAATAGAAGATATTAGTTTCTTTTATATCTTATTACTTAAAATAAAGTTACTATCTTAATATTATTACCTATAGATACTAAGATTATTAACTATATATAGTAAGATTATTAATTATAAATAGTAAGATTATTAACTGCAGATAGTAAAGTTAAAATTAGAAGAATTAAATTAAAACTTAAGATAAAGATTAATATATAATAACTTTATTATTTAGCTACTATTTCTTCTATTACTAAATATAGTACTAACTATTTATTTTTATTATTTAAAAATACTATATAGCTTTAATCTATTTAATAATATTAAGTAAAGCTAAAAAAAAAACTAAATAGACTATAATAGACTAATTGGCTTTTTAATAGAATAGTTTTAAGTTTAGCTTCTTTAAGTTATTATTCTAAAGAGTACTAAGTTTTTAAAATTTTAACTTTAGTTATTATATCTTTAGCTAAATTTAAATTAATAACTTCTATAAGATTTTAGATATTTAACTGCTATACTATAGAAGTATAATTAGTATACTAATTATTATCTTTTTTATTATTATTATAGTTATTTAAAGTAAGTTAATATAAATATAAATAGCTATAATAAAAATATACTCAAAATATACTATAGTTATTATTATTATTATTATTCTTATTAAAGAATATTAATATTACTATTATACTTAATAAAAAATAGTAAATATATACTTATTAATAAAATTTTATAAGAATAAATAGATTAATAGAATAATTCTAACTTAAAATTACTATTAAAATAGTATAAAAAGAAAAAAAGTTTTTATAAAACTTTAAAAGAAAAATAAAAAAAAGTTATAATAACTTAAAAAATAAAATTTAAATATTTAGTAATAAGCTATTAAATTACTTTATTATTAATAGCTATTTAATATTAAGCTTTATAACTATAATTATTAATAGTTAATAAGCTACTTTAATTTATTAAAACTTACTTTAGTATATATAATTAATATATTAATATAAATAAATAATAATAATACTTTATATAAAGCTAGTAATATATTTAATTTAAAACTATATAGTTTTTACTATATATATTATAACTTATATTAATAAATTAAAAAAATATTTTTAATTACTATAGTAATATTTAGTTTTTTTAGCTTTACTTAATATTATTAAATAAATTAAAGCTATATAGTATTTTTAAATAATAGAGATAAATAGTTAGTATTATATTTAGTAATAAAAAAAATAGTAGCTAAATAATAAGATTATTATATTTATTAATCTTTATTTTAAGTTTTAATTTAACTCTTTTAATTTTAATTATACTATTTATAGTTAATAATCTTACTATTTATAGTTAATAATCTTACTATCTACAGATAATAACCTTAAGATAGTACTCATATTTTAAGTAATAAGATATAAGAAAGATTAATATCTTTTATTATTAAAAGGCTAACTTTTCTTTTAATTATTATTTAATTTCTTTAACTTTTATTATAGCTATAATTATTTACTAAACTTTATAATTTAATACTAATAGAAACCTAAAGTATACTAATTACGTTTTATATCTATATAATATTAAGTATTAATATAATACTAAAAATAAAATAAAGAAAATAAAATATTCTATATATTGCTAATTTCTTTAAAGCTATAAGCTTTTTAGTTTATTAAAATTCTCTTTAAATAGAGTTTATTTATTAAGTATTTAATAGAAGATTATATTAACTATCTTTAGCTATAATCTCTTTCTAAATAATACTAATACATTAAATTTATAGGGAAATTAAATTACTTATATTAATTTATTATTTATCTAAATAGAAAAAGCTGCTCTATTAATATTAGCTAAAGTCTTTAAAACTAAAAGGCTAATTTAAAAGGAAAAGAACTTTATTAATAGTATTAATAGAGAGGTATTTAACTTTTAATTTAAAGAGCTCTTATATTATATAGAGATAGTATAGATAATAGCTAGTTAGAATACTAATTAAAGAGTAAATTTAAATAATTTAAATTAATATAGATATTAGGGATCTTAAAGTATTCTAAAGGTTAAATTATTAGATTTATAACTTTAGGTATTAAGATTAAAATAGAGTGAAAAAGTTAGTAGTAAATAGAAATAAAAGCAGCTTAAAATCTAAATTTAGACTTTAGTAATTATAATATATATAATAAAAATACAGTAAATTTAAATATTAAATTCTCTTATTAAAAGATTACTATAGTAATATAAAAAGCTTAATTTAAGTTTAATAATTAAAATATAGATTTTCTTTTAAACTTTTATAGTTTTTTTTTTATTTTTATAATATAAAAGTACTATCTATTTTTAATTAAATTTATAGAGTATAAATAAATAAATAAAATAAATACTATTTTTAAAGTATTATACTAATTAAATTTAATAGTATAACTTTAATTAATTTTTATAAATAGTATAATATTAAATTTAATATACTTCTTACTATATAAATTTAAATTAATTAATAATTTCACTATTTATAAATTAAATAATAAATATATATAGTTTATTTTAACTACTTTTTAATTATTTAAGTTATATTATAAAAGTAATTAATTAAATAAATATATATAAAGTAAAAAAAAAGAATTAACTTTTATAAATTGAATTTTAATATTTACTTATTATATTACTTTAAATATATTATAATTTACTAAGTTAAAATTATTAATAAGTATTTACAGTTTAATTTAGCTAATTACTAACTATTTTTATATTACTTTTTAATATTTTATATTTTACTTACTATTTATAGAAATAATACTTATTTGGTAATTTAAAAATATAATATATATTATAATACTAATTTTTATAAGAGTTATTTAAAGCTGACCTTTAATAGTATTATTAAGTAATTTAACTTTTTATTTTTAAAGAATAAAGATTAATACTATATTAATTTAAAGTAAAAGAATTTTTTTTTTTTACTATTTTCTATTTAAATAGAATAATAAGTTTAAAAATATTAAATATAAAAAAGTCTTTAAATTAAAAAACTTATATATAAAGTAAAATATTAATACTATACTTTTCAATTTCTATAAGTATAAATATAAATATTGTAATTTATAGTAAAAAATATATAATAAAGTTCTATAAAATTATTTAGCTAAAATATAGCTAATTATATATTAAACTATAAAGAAATATCTTTAGTAAAATAATATATGTAGTACTTAAAATAACTTCTTAAAATTTAAACTATAATTAATTAAACTTTAATAATTTAATTTATAATAGAAACTTAATAAGTTAATTAATCTTTAATATAATAAATAGAATTTTCTATAATAATTAATATTTTAAGTTATAATACTAATTAGAAAAATAATAAATATTTTAATAGTATTTTAATTTTTAATTACTTTTATATACTATATATATAATACTAATAGTATTTTAAAAGTTTAGCTTTTTTCCCTTTAATAAATTTATAGTTTTTAATTTTAAGCTTTTTTTATAAACTTAAATAATATAATTTTTTTTATTCTATAGTATTTATATTTAACTATAAAAAGTAAAAAGAATTAAATTACTATATAATTAAATTAATTAATAAATTATTAGTATTTAATAATAAAACTAACTATAAAACTCTATTTTATATTTATTAAAGTCTAATAAATTTATAAATATATATATTTATAACTTCTTACAGTTAGAATTTAAGCTTAAATATAAGCTTAAATATTATAGATAAAATCTTATAATATAATATTAAAAAACAGTATTAATAATACTATTTATACTATATAATTAATTTATTTAATTCAGCTTATTAATCTATTTAAGCTTAGAAATTAAGTATTTTAATTTATAAGTTATTACTTTTAATTTCTTTATAATTTAAAATTGAAATTATTTAGTAATTAGAAAACCTAAGGAGATATAGTTAATACTATCTTAAAGCTGAATTTCTAAGCTTCTTAATAGTATTACTTTTATTTTAATATCTATATATTTACTAGCTAAATATATCTATAAAAAAAGAGCTACTTTTAAAGCTTATTTCTTTTTTATTTATTTATATATACTATTAATATATACTATATTATACTATTTTATATACTATTATTACTTATCTTTTATTTTATTTTTTATCTTTATATTCTTTATAAGAATATTTCTTTATTTATAATTAAATTTACTTTTTACTATTTTATAACTTTTAATAATATTTAAATTAAAGAAAAATCTATTTTAATTAATAATTAAAAAAGTAATTTTTTTTAGTTAATATTTTAAGCTTATATTCTTTATTCTTTTTTTTTTTTTTAAATAACTCTTAATAATAAATTTTTTTTTTTTTTAAAATAACTTAAATATAAAATAAAATTATCTATATATCTTTAAATAAAGCTTTCTATAGTATTTAGTTTTCTTTTAGTTTTACTCAATATTATTAAATAGATTAAAGCTATATAGTATTTTTAAATAATTGAAATAAATAGTTAATACTATATTTAATAATAAAAGAAATAGTAGTTAAATAATAAAATTATTATATATTAGTTTTTATTTTAAGCTTTAATTTAATTCTTTTAACTTTAATTCTACTATTTATAGTTAATAATCTTATAATTTATAGTTAATAATCTTACTATTTATAGATAATAACCTTTAAATAGTAATTTTATTTTAAGTAATAAAATATAAAAGAGATATTTCTTATTCTTAAAAAGCTAACTTTTCTTTTAATAATTATTTAATTTTTTTAAGTTTTATTATAGCTATTTTAATTATCTTTTAAATTCTATAATTTAATACTAATAAAAACCTAAAATATATTAATTACTTTTTATATCTATATAATATTAAGTATTAATATAATTCTAAAAATAAAATACAGAAAATAAAATACTCTATATATTATTAATTTCTTTAGAGCTATAAGCTTTTTAGCCTATTAAAATTCCCTTTAAATAGAGTCTATTTACTAAGTATTTAATAGAATATTATATTAGCTATTTTTAGCTATAATCTCTTTTTAAATAATACTAATAGATTAAATTTATAGAGAAATTAAATTACTTATATTAATTTATTATTTATATAAATAGAAAAAACTGCTTTATTAATATTAACTAAAATCTTTAAAATTAAATAGTTACCTTAAAAGTAGAAAAACTTTATTAATAATATTAATAAAAAGATATATAAGTCTTAGTTTAAAAAGCTCTTATATTATATAAAGATAGTATAAATAATAGCTAGCTAGAATACTAATTAAAAGATAAATTTAAATAACTTAAGTTAATATAGATATTAGAGATTTTAAGATATTAAATTAAGTTATTAGATTTATAACTCTAAATATTAAAATTGGAATAACTATAGTGTAAAAAAGTTAGATAGAATTTTAATAAATAGAAAAAAAGCAGCTTAAAATTTAAACTTAAGCTTTAGTAATTATAATATATATAATAATAATACAGTAAATTTAAATATTAAGTTCTCTTATTAAAAAATAATAGTAATATAATAAGCTAACTATAACTAGCTAGTAAAGCTAGAATTATTAGATTATAATAGTAAGCTAGTAATTTAACTATAATAAAAGGAAAAAGAATAAGTATATTATAATTCTATTAGTTATAACTGCTTAATTTTAATTTAGACTATAATATACAAAGTATTTTATATTAAATATTTCTAGTAATAATAGAACTTTAGTTAGATTCTACTAGCTTAAGTTATAACTTTCATACTAACTTTTAGATCTAAGCTAAAAAGCTCCTAAATCAGTCACTCTTCTTCCCTAAGCACTCTATAAGCTTTAATAGTCTAGTCCTTAGTATCTCTACCTTACTGTTCTGACTTAATCTCTCGCTACAGTAGTTATACGAAGGCAATTGCAGCAAGACTAGATAACACTTAATCTAATATGAAGCAAAGTGGAAGTCTAGGAAGCAGCGCTACTCTACGACTAAGATCTCAAATTCTCAGCTACAAGCGACCGGCCCGACTACCAGGAACGATACTATAGAGATATAGGCTACCTATACGCCCTAATCGCCTCCCTCTTACTAGAATAACTAGAGAGAAAAGAGAGGACCGCCGACTCTGCTCCCATGCCAGCAAGCGATAGCTAGTAGGTCAGGAAATCAGTGCAGATCCTTCAGGGATAACAAAGCGACGATGGATGGCCTAGATGCTTCATCGGGAACTGGCCCGTCTACACGTTGGGCTTTTTTATGATCTCCCCTGAGGATATAGAACTCGTCCGAGTAGATCTACACTAACGATAGGATTTGACGAATTTCTCGCAGATCAGTCGCTTCAGCCTGGATCTGGAAAATACATGGTTTGCACGAGGACATTCGTTTGGCACTGCTCTTACAGAATATTTCTGAAATTTGGAAGCTGGGATTCTAGGAGAGCTTTAATAATTGACCGAGACTAGCAGGCGTTGATTAAATCAGGTACTCTCCAAGGTCAGGTCTACCAACGTCTCATGTTATGAAATGACTCTCGGTACATTAAACTGGAATACGCTAGGGTATAGTTTGCGATCGATAGGGCTTGCTATTCGCGTAACAATCGGTTTCCTGCTCATTGGGAAGTGTACCATTTAACATGTATGCCTTCCCAATTCGGTCTGTGCAGTTGGACGGATCCCATCTTGAAGTATGTCCATACCCATGATGAACAATCAGTCGCGCACTCTCGCCCATCTCTACGAGGAGTCTTCTTCCATTGCGCAACGGCGTGGCAGGATCGTACGTCGTGGCGATCAGCAGGACAGGTGTCTTGAGGGTGTGGTTCAGATCGCCACGATAGACTTCGGCTGGATTGGACCAGTACGCATTGAAGTGTCGGCAAGGCAGGCCTGTGGAGAACCGGGAATTGCCTGTGATCCAGCTCTGGGTTGTCATGTTCTTCCAGAGCCGATCCCACCAGAGAAGCCCGTCTTCCGGTTGAGGTGCGTCGTAGGCATCGGCACAGATAACGAGATATGGGAGCTCGTCAGGGGACGGGTCACGATGTGGGGATAATAGCCCGGGGTCGGACTCCCATGAACGATCGAGGAAGGCTGCTGCAAGAGTGGCGTTCCCAGCCTCGAGCTCGTAGAGCATCTGTGCGGCATGTGGCCAGCCCTTTGGATCATACATGGTTGGATATAGAGAGCCCACGAGTCTCGAGTATGTGATGAGAGATGGGCCACTTGATTCCGTATATGCTGGGATCGGTCGTGTGATTAATGACTTGATGAGACTGTCGATACGCATCTCCAACTGGGCGAGGGTAACTGGTTCGTCGCGATTTTGGGTCGGCTTTGCCAAGGCACAGCGACTGGGTCCGGCCGCGACACACTCGCCCAGGAATCCGTCACGCCAGATATCTGTTGTATTGTCAAGGGATGTCCAACCAAAGCCGCCTAGCAAGCGGTGGTCTTTGACATATTCAGCACCGTCGAGGATGAGACGGCCGACTTTGCCGGGAAACATATTAGCGTATGTCTGGCCGATACCAGTATCGTAGCTGATTAGATATCCCGTCAGTTCGTCTTCGCCAAGGACTTTTCGAATCTCTTCAAGGTCGCGTGCAACGGAAGCAGTGCTGATAAAGCGAGCGAAATCGCCCAGCCGCTCTCGGCAGGCATGGAGTATTGCATCATTCATGGAATCAGAGATTTCCAACTGATCCATCGGGGTTGACTCTTGACGGTACCTCCTTGCGAGAAGAGACCAGCGGTCCCGATACACATCATGGGGATAACATGACATGGCGGGAAGGGATATGTTGACACCCCGAGGATCCCATCCGAAAACGTCAAATTTCCCAAGGCTTAAGCGCCTTGTCACCTGTTCCGCGGCTTCCCACACATAGGAAGTCCCGCTCGCTCCGGGGCCGCCGGGCTCAAGAACGATGGTACGTTGGCTCTTGTGGCCGGCGTCATCGGAGGAACCCGCCCGAGCCAGGCCAGAAACTTGGAACTTGGTGGTGGCGAGCCGGACGACTCGAGTGTCGGAATTGTTGAGATGGTCCAACGGAAGATCCAAGTAGCCGCACAAATATATTCCACGGCCGGCGTATGGGTCATGGCCTGTCGACTCTGCGCTCCGGTTGCCCCAACTCCAATGCGAGGGGTCCGGGTCAAAGAGAGATGCCCACGACTGTTGCGGATGGGGGTCATCGAGAGGAGGTGGAACGCTTGTATTGGTGCACGGTATAAGATGAAAAGGGTCGTGCTCTCGCGGGAATCGACCGTAGGGCAATAGTCGCTCAGCATCGGCGTCGGCGTCGGCGTTGGTGTCGTGGTGGAGTGGAGAATGGCCGGAGCTCGGGACCGAGAAGTGGGTGCGGAGCCAAATGAGCCCGAACAGGCACACAGTTCCCCCTAGTGCGCGAGCGATTGATGGCATCGGCCGTGAGGCCATGGCCGTTTCTTTTCTCATCTTTGCGGGTGATGGAGCCATGAAATTGCTTGTCGACGTGGTATTGAAGAGTCGAAAGCCTTGAGTCTCACTCACCTCGCCCTTTATAGTGCACTGGCCAGCTAGTCCCTGTGCCGTGCAGCCTTTCCTGTTGAAGGAAGCTGCAGCAGTCTTAACCCCAGCTGCGGCAAGGATCTGATCAAATGACCAACATCCCCAAAGACAGTAAATCCCCTACTCAGCGGTTCAGAGTATTGGCATCGAACTTTGGGGCTCTGCAGCTGGGAAGCTCTCTAAGTCGCTCGACAATCGGCTCAGAGATGCGCCCCCTCATGCGAAGGAGTGTTGCCTCGGGATTGGAGAGACTCCAGCTCTCTCAGCTGAGAGAGGTGAGTTGCCGATAGGGGCCCAGGAGATTCATCCAAGGACCATGCTGACTCGTTTCCGCCCTTCGGCACTCGCTGTTCTAGATAGCAGCGCCCCAAATCGATCAGCCCCGCCTCTGCCAGGCCGCTTCGATGTTGAGCCTGACAGCAATGCACAAGCGACTAACGAACTAGACGAACTGATGCTCAGCGCCCACTCAGCAATCAGTCATTTATTTGGGTTGTCAATGCTAATACGAAGGCAAAAACCCAGAGGTCGACTTCCTGATCTCGATGGCGTCACCCCTTTGGAGAGTTCGCTGGACGTCAGCAACGTGACTGACAAGTTCCCAAAGGCCAAGTCGGCCCTGTGGATCGCAAGACGCCTGGGAAATGGAGTCAATCGGCAACGGGAGCTTATGCAGTACCGAAAACTTCATCGCGAAAGCCTCGCAGAGAAAGACATTAAACAGTCTGCGTACCCGGGTCTCGGCGATACGGCCACTCTCGCAGACACTGTCGTCGCTACTACCTTTCAGGAAACCGACCACTCCGGGGCGACGCCGCAGCCACAGCAAGATGTGTTTAGCAGTCCATTGTCGGTTTTCACCTCGGCCATATCGTTTCTCAGCCCAGAAGACGGCGAGAGCATGGGACGTCGCATCACCGATCTGTCAGACATGTCTCTCGACGGAGTGCAACTGCAATATGGGGAACCGTTCGAGTGTCCCTACTATCAGACCATCAGTTGGCCAAGAATCGCGCCGAGTGGAAGTAAGTGGCGTAAACGCGACGACCGAGTGCTATGCTAAGCTCCATCTGTAGGAAGCAGGTCTTTACCGATCTGCAACCCTATGTCTGCACGTTCGAGGACTACGTCACCAGCAATCACCTCTTTTCTACCCGAGCTAAGTGGTTCCAGCACGAATCTACAGCCCATCGCCAACGGTGGGTTTGCAACTGGTGCGGCGCCTCTGATGCGGTTTTCAGCAATGCGGAAGAGTTGAAGGGAAACCTCATCAATGCCCACCCGGTGATAGCGACCGAGACATAGATGCCGCTGATCCTCGAGGCGTGCGAGCGTCCCACAAAGACCTTTGGCTCAGCTAGTTGTCCACTCTGCGTAGAATGGGAACCCTATCCGCCTAGAACAACGCAAAGGGGTTTAGTCGCCATCTCGCCAGGCACTTGCAGCTGCTAGCGCTCGAGGCACTACCACTTGCATTTGACGGCTTGGAGGTGAGAAAGGTGGATGGCGCATCTGAGGGAGAAGGCTCAGTGAGTGGCGAGTCCAGCAATGCGAGGCTACGACGGCGAACCGGGCCCGACTCCTGCTATCACTCAGGATGAAGGTGGCGGTCAGACGCTGCTAGGCTTCGACGTCACTAGCGAGTATTGGGCTGCCGTCCAGTTGCTTCTCGACAGGGGAGTCGGTATCAGCGAGATCAAGAGTCCAGAAGGCCTCCTTACGGCAGCAGCACGGGACGAGTGGAGCGGACACACAGTAATGAGGCGCTCTCTCAAGCAAGGAGAGAGCGACGTCCAGATTACACAACGCGTCGTCATGGTGGCTGCAGGGAATAAGTCGAGGGGAGAAGAAATGATGAGGCTTTTGCTTGACCGGCGAGGGAGCGAGGTCCGGATCATGGAAGGCGTCATAACGGCAGCAAAACAGAACGAAGGGAGCGGAGAAGCAGTAATAAGACTTCTACTTAAGCGAAGAGGGATCAACGTCCAGGCCCTAACGGAGGCAGCTGAACTTAAGAATAAGTTTGAGAAGGAAAGGGTAAAGATTGTGGAGAAAATGGGGAAGATTGAGGAAGAAAGGATGAAGGGGGTTGGGGAGGAAATGAAAATGGCCGCCGAACAGGCCTCGCTTCGCTTCAGGTATGCAGTGGGACGGAAGTTCAGCTTCCCGTCTCATCTGTGCTCGACCTGGCAGGTAAGTCACACTAACCAAACCTCTTCCAGGTCGTTTCTAGCAGTCCCATGGGACTCTGTGCCTACTTTTCCCCAGACTATGGCATGGAGGACCTGATTAAGTAGGCGTTCTTACAGGTAGATGTTCTTGGTCCCCACGTCCAAGAGGGCCACTACGACCTCATCGGACCCGATGGCGAGACCATCCTCTTCAGTCTGGGAGAAGGTCGTGTAGCCGGGTTGGTCCGTCACTATGACTATGTGGCTAGTGGATAAGCTGCCCTAGCTCGGCCCCAAGCACGGAATGCCACTAGGTCGGCTGGTCGCCGGCTTGGTGCTGTCCTGGCGCCGTTCCCCCTCCCCCGGGATGGCACGGTGTGGGCCGAGCGATGCCCGTTAACGGTCTCAATTCTGGTCCACCTACTTACTGGCAGTCGTCGACAAAGAAGCTGCAGGATGACTCGCCGTGGATTCAATTCTTATCCGAGAAGTCCCCAAAGAAGAAGTGAGTTGGCGCAAAGACGATGTTTCTAGCTTGGATGGACTAAGGTGGATTAGACGCGGCCTTTGTAGTTAGAGGTTCATATAATAGCTCCAGCCTAAATCGTATCTTCTGTCTGATACAACCTAAAGCTGATATAGCACAAGGTGGGAAGAGGAACGAGGACCACTTCCACGGTAGGAATAGATTCAAGGTATATCGCGTATAGACATGAAAACCGGTGGCAACACACATTGCCGCAGCGATGCCATCGCCGTTGAAACCCTGACAATTGGCATATCCGTCGCTAGAATTCATTACTCTCAGACCGGTGAAAAAGAAACATGTATCCGAGTCAAAGGATCACCAGTCTCTCGACCTTGATCCCCCGCTTCTTGAGCTCACCAAAGGTGAGTCTCGGGTCAGAGTATGAGCGCTCATTACCCGTACTAGTCCTAAACCATAGAGAATATCTATCTTGATCTCGGCCTTCATGCCATCCCTCGGGCAGGGCCACATCCTGAAGACGCGGGTCTTGCCATTGTGACGACCCATCCTCATGCTCGAACTTCGGACGATTTGACGCTAGCAACAAATGCTTATAGCTCGCCTTCCAGCCAGCGGCAAGCTTCCCAAGTAACGCCTCTCCGTCATTATACCCCGGGTGGTCAAATTTGCCCACTACCCGATACCGCTCTCCTACTGGCTCCTTGCGAAGGACCATCAAACGTCGGCAGCCAAGAATGGCGTAGAGGACATCTCCTTCTTGGCACGCGCTGTATCCGAGACCGAGATGGCCGTCTTGTGTCCACCGACAGGAGTCCCCCTGAAATATCGCTCTGGCGATATGATTCACCAGAACAAGACTATCATGTCTATCTGGCAGATGGTCTAAGAGCTTGTTCGGTTCTTCCATGGCCCATTTTTTCAGTTCCAATAGGGAAAGAGAGAGGCGAGAGTGATTCTTTCGTCTAGTCCGTTCAAACCATATACAACCTAAAAGCCCCTTGGTCAAGATCTCCAGGCGACTGTCGTCCCAGCGAGAGGCATCTGCACCCCTATGATCTCGCACGATTTGGACGATGGCATGTTTCAGGACTCGGGACTCATTGTTCTTGTCAATAGGCGATGAGATATTCCTGCCCAGAATTCCGCATTTTACCCCGAATGTCTCGATTGTGTTGTCGGTAGATAGGATGAGTGCTGCTGCGGTCTTGCTGCTTGCCTGACAGTATTGAGCCACTTTTGTGTTGAGGTCTGTATTCAGATGCAATTTCTGTAAATCTGGTACCCACGAGGGCGTTTCTGCCTCCTTGTAGAGTGTTAAGATATTAAGCCTCTGATAGTGATGATAGCATTGAATTATGAGGTTCTGATAGACATTTTTTGCCCTCTTTGAATAATCCGGTTGAATTGTAAGACTTCGCTCTGATGATAGGAACCCAAGCAGTGTGTACACTCTGTTGTGGTCTTCTGTGCACTTGTATGCCCTACAAGCATGAAATATGTCTATAATATCTTCGTACGACTTAATAAAGCCAAACTCAACCAGATTGAGAAGATCTCTTCTGAAGGCAGGGTCACTGTTTTGTCTGAGCCGGATAAAGGTATCTAGGAATGCACCCGCTGATATAAGGTGGGTCCATGATACTGTGCAATTTCCGGCAATGACAACAGCCTCTCTCGCCAGCGTGACCTCTTGTCGGACCCAGAGCCTTTTGAACCAGCTGCGGGCAACAAGCTTCTGGATGGCTTCCAACTCCCGCTGTGAATGTGGAATTTCTTGACTCTCCCGTGAGAACTTCGGATCCGCATTCTGTACAGGTCTCCAGGTGCGGAGCTTGGGCTTGATCTGGATTTGCGAGCCTGTGTATTCGATCGCCTTCATTGCCAACGCGCTCTTATCTGCCTCTGGTCCGAGCCATATAACCACTCTTTGAGCTTTACGGTAGATATCAGTCATCCTGAGAATCTCCCTCTCCCTCTCTTTGAGGTTTGTTTGGTCGATACTGATGAGATCACACTAGATGATTCTTCTTGAACGCTTAAGACGTAGGTGGTGGAGTGCCGAGTGGAGATTTGGTGTAAGGTCTATCGTGCTAACGGAGCTACTATCTGGTTGAACGATGGAAAGAGGTTGCGTGTTGGATTGATCGCCACAAGCGTATGACAAGGCCTCGTAATAAGGGCTGATGTCTGGATTGAAAAAAAACTCTGCCTCGAAGATCTCGCCACGTAGCGGATCGCCAAGTCGACCTGGCAGAAGGGCTAGGAGCCTGATCCTCGAGTCTGAGAGCGCGAAGTACTGATACACCATCCTGATGGAAGCTCGAGGGTGATGACACAGCTACATATGTTTGCGCAGAGTGCTCGGCGTCGGTGCTGAGGGGTTAATGTAGAGGTCGAGAAAGTTGTGCTGCGGAGGAACCAAGTGTGAGCAAGCCACGGCTGACAAGCCTGGCGCCTCCTAATAAGTGAGGCGGTCTTGTGCAACCCGGATTACTCTGCTGGGCTTAATTCATTTACATTAATGCAATTTCCACGTATTTGGCACAGAGGCGCTGAGGATTGCCGTGCCGATAGAAGGCTACAGCAGCAACATGTGGGAAGTTCAGCTCATGGATGCGTTTCTTACTTGGAAGAGGGGTGATGAGGACTAAGGGTTCATCGTAGATATGGACCTTGTACGTAACTACCATCTAGCAGATACTTGATCAACATACGGTCTCGCAGCCTTTGAATGGCACAAGATCAATGGATCAATCAGTTCATTAGTCCGATGCTATTAATCCCCACTAGACGACGACTAGGTTAGTCGTTCAAGCTAGGCGGTGGAGGACATCTTGCCCTCGAACCCAGCGCTCCACATTCTCCGCCGTCTCAGCGTACCAAGTGTTCATCAGACCCTCGTCAACATATCCCATGTGCGGCGTTGTAAGAAGCGCAGAACGCCCGTCTCGACCCCAATAGTTGGCCCGTCTCCACGGGCTAGTCAGCGGCAACGGCTCGACGTCGAAAACGTCCAAGGCAGCTCCCCGGATCCTGCCATGCTCCAGCGTATGGACCAGGGCGTCTTGGTCAATCAGCGGCCCACGAGACGTATTGACAAGTAACGCTGACGGCTTCAACTGGTCCAGCTCCTTGGCGCCGACGATGTTGCGTGAGCGGTTGCTCAGCACGTAGTGTATGCTAATGACATCAGCACTGCAGAAAAGCTCCTCCTTACTCACGGTCTGGAAGGTCTTGCTACCGTCAATCCCACCATCAAGAGGCAAGCCGAGGGCGGCAGCCATCTGGTCGGCCTTTTGCTGCGTCAGGTTCTCACTCCAGCAGACGACGCGCATGCCCCATGCGAGGTGAGCAACGCGGGCAACGGCAGCGCCCAAGCAGCCCAGGCCGACGGTGCCCAGCGTCATTCCGAGAAGACTAGTCGCCAGCCCACTCTGCCAGCCGGTACTGGCCTTAAGCACGGCGTTGTCAGCAGCAACATTGCGGGCCAGGGCGAGAATCAAGGCCCACGTGTGCTGCGTGGTGGGATGGACGCTGCCCTTCTTGATATTGGGCCGTACGGGCCCGGTCTGGTCGGTGCGGCCGAGCCCGGGGGCGGCAACGATAGCGATGCCCAGCTCCTTGGCCGCAGCGAGGTCGAACATCTCGAACTGGGTGCCGGTGGCGAGCAGGAGTTTCAGGTTGGGCAGCTGGCGTAGTAGCGAGCCGGGGAAAGCGGTGCGTTCGCGGACAGTAGAGATGATATCGAAGGGGTACAGCCGCTCGACGAGGCGCGCTTCCTCGGCATTGTTGATGGGGACAATGGTGTCGTTGAAGGTGGTTAGCTGCAGCTGCGAAGGTGGTATCTTGGCGAAGTGAGGGGCCGATGTGTTTAGGTAGTCGTCGAGAATGGCGAGTGACGGGCGCTGCTGAGACGGCGAGGCGGTGGGTGTAGCCAGGCCTCGTGTCGGCAGGCTTCGTGTCAACAAGCCTCGTCTTACAAGAAGCAAGAGCAGCCGAGTTGATATCTTGGGCACCATGATGGTGACTGGTAATGTTGTGAGGAGGACTGAGGACTGAGGAGGATTAAAGGAACTACCTGGAGTTGCTCAAAGAAAACGGATCACGTGTGGCTGGCGGCGTAGGCCGAAATATCCACAAGGTGCAGTGGTTGCTGCTTGCTACGTACTAAATACAGAATGCAGAACAGATCAAGGGATGTACTTATACTGGACGAGCGCGCCAAATTCGCTACTTAAGTACCTAACTTTAGCGGCTCTGTCAGGCCCACAAGTACCCGCTGAGCCGAGCCTCATATTGAGTCCAACCCGCAACCTTACTAAAAATAACTATAGAGTCATCTGTACCCGCCGCTAATTCAAGCTGACTTGCAGGCTAACCGGCCTAGGATTCTTAACTTGGCCCTGTCTCCATCTCCGTCCCACTCGTTCCCCGGATCACGCAATCCATCCCTACTAGCACACATCGAACCCTTGACAATCACGTAAATAGCCCCCCATCCCGCCGTCCATTCAGAATGTTGGCAACATTTGGCCGGTTGCGCTCTCGCGCGTTCTCGAGGCGCTCTGCCATGGTCTCGCTATCGACCAACAACCATTGGGCTGTTCCCAACGTCTTCGAACAATGTCGACATCGAGTCTTCAACTCTTCAGTCAAACCTACCCCTCCAGAAGGGTCGTGGGACAGCCATGTCCACATCATCGATCCCGACAAGTATCCGTTTCCCAAAAATGTCAAGCCCCCTCAAGAAGCGACGATGGGCCAAGCACTCGACAACGCTGAACGGCTTGGGTTGCCGAACATGGTGTTTGTCCAGTTATCCACATACGGCAACGACAACGCTTGGGTGCTAGAGTCTCTCAAAGATGTAGGGCCCGCCAGAGGTCGTGGTGTCGTTGCTTTCGACCCGGAACGTGTCAATTCTCAGACCATTCAACAGTGGCATGATCTTGGTGTTCGCGGCGTTCGAGTCAACCTCAGATCTTCTAAAACTGTCCTGTCAAAAACCGAAATCCAGACCGTACTACGCGAGTACGCCGAAAAACTGCGGCCGGTGAAGACGTGGTCGATCGGATTGTACGCCGACATGGAGGTCCTTGATCACGTCCAACCATTGATGTCCGAACTCCAGGTGAAGATCGTGCTTGAGCACTTTGCTTCTCCAGCACTCTTGCCATTCAACCCAGCCAAGCAGCCAGGCTGGGATGCTCTGGACCGCATGATGGAAGACCCTCGCGTTTACGTCAAAATTTCAGCACCGTATCTGTTCTCCAATGATGCGGATTTCGCCAACTTGGAGTCGCTTGCAAAGTCACTTTTCAGCATGCGAAACGGGGATGGGGTTGTGTTTGGTTCGGATTGGCCCCATACGAAATCACGGGGGTGGAATGCGAAGCCATTCATGGACAAGGTTGTAGAATGGTGCAACGGTAACGAGGAGCTACAGGAAAAGCTCTTCCGAGGCAATGCTAGAAAGCTATGGGACATTTAATGATGGATAGTAGTCACAGATGCGGAGGCGTACTTAAATGCTGCAAAACAAAGGCTACATTGACAAGAACGGTTGGTGGGGTTATCTAGGAAGCAATCATGTATTCCCCTATGAAAGGCCTCCCCTGTAACAGTCAGGTCTATCCTAACAGTGTAGGGCATGTTACGGCTTGGTTCACGGGGAACAGCGATAGGCTTAAAAGAGCAGCTAGTGTGCCCAGTAGTCGCCATTACAGCGATTATTAACGAATCTTTTGCCATATGGTATAGCGGTTTAGTATAACTGTTACCGAGCAGGTCTAGAGTATAAGATATAAGTGAGTAAATTAGAATGTTAGAATATTTAATAAAAGGTATTATTTTAAGTTAATAATATAGAATTAAAATTATATATATTATAGAGTAAAAATATTTTATTAATAATAATATTTTATTAGTTTTATTTATTTATACTCTATATAAGCTAGCTAGCTATATAGTTTTTCTTTTAGATTTTCTAAATTAATTTATAATAAAAAGAAAAATCTAATAGTAAGCTATAGAATAAAAACTCTTTACTACTTATACCTAAAGAGAAAATAAACTAAGTTTAGTATATATATATAGTAATATAATTTATAGGCAGTTTACTTTATAGAAAAAGCTAGTAATATACCTACTTATAAAAAAATCTTTTAAAGTTTAATTTAAATAGTATTTTAAAAAAGAAAATTAAAGTAAATTTAAGTAGGTTTTATTAATTTTTATCTTTATTTTTTTAATTACTATTCTTTTTATTATTATTTATTAAACTTAAAATATCTTTTTTTATTTTTATTAATATAAGCTTTTTTATTTAATTAATTAGCTTAAATACTACTAAAGATAAATTTAAGTTTAATTTAACTTAAAGCTATTTTAAAAGCTATTTAAATTTCTTATAGGCTAAATAGTTTAATATAGTAATTAGTATTAATAGACTTACTATATTCTATAGTAAGTATACTATATATCTATACTATTTATTTAAAATATTAAACTATATAAATCTCTTTAAATAGATATTTTTTATGTATTTTTACTTTTTTTATACTATATAATATATATAGAATTATATTAAATATAGCTTACTATAATTATAATATACTAAAGGGATTTTATCTATAAAGGTAAAATAAATTATATTCTTTATATAGTAAGCTTTTCTATAATAGCTATATTTAGTATATTTTTAATAGTATTATATAATATATTTAAAGTAATAGTATTTAAAATACTACTTAAATTAAATATCCTTTAAATAAAGCTTAAATTAAGAAATCTCTATAGCTATAATTATATTTTAATTATAAAGCTTATTTATATCTATTAGTTTAGTTAATAATATAACTAGTAATTAATAAAAGCTAGTTATATAATAGCTTTATAGCAGTTTAATAATATATATTTTAATACTATTTATTCATTAAATATTTACTATAAGATTCTTAAGTAAGTTTTTTATATAGTTAGTTAAAATGCCTTTAGTAATTATTATAAAGTGCTTTAAAATCTAATATATATTTATACTAAAAATAATAGAAATTTAAATATTACTCTTTAGAAAATTTATAATTAGTCTACAGAAGAAAAATATAATATTTCTATTAAAAAGATAGTATAAAGCTATTATAAATAAAAAATAGCTTTTTAAAAGAGTATAATTAATAGTTGCTATTATATTTAATAATATATAGACTATAATATTAAAAGCTATATTTAATAATTTAATAATAATCTTTCTATTAAAATAAAAAAGAATTATTTTCAATATTAATATTTAAAAAAACTAAAATATCTTTTTATTATAAGTAATTTAAATTAAAATTAAAATCTTATTAAATAATTTCTAAAAAGTTAGTAAGAAAAGTAATAACTAAAAAGATAAAAATAAAGATTAATAAAACCTACTTAAATTTATTTTAAAATTAAAAGAATTTTAAAATACTATTTAAATTAAACTTTAAAAGGTTCTTTTATAAGTAAATATATTACTAGTTTTTTTTATAAAGTAAACTACTTATAAATTATATTACTATATATATATAAGATTTTAGCTAAAAAATAGACTGCTTTTTTTTCACTTTAAAATTTCTACTTATAATAAGTTAGTATATTAAATTTAAGAAAGTAGCCTTAAGAGTACTTAAAAACAGCTTTCTAAATATAGTAAGAGTAGCTGAAAATATAGATACTGCTTAAAATAGAAAGTAATTAAAATTAATAATAGTTATAAAAAAAGAAGGCTTATTAATTATAAGGCTAATAAAAGATAATTACTTCTATTTATATAGTCTATAATATCTATAATTAAAATTATAACTATAAGAGCTTTAAGATTTTAAGATACTTATTTCTCTACTTAAATATAAAATATAGTATTTTTTAACTTCTTATAAATCTTTCTATCTAACTTATAAACCTCTATTTAATTTCCAGCTAATAATAGCTTAATTAAGTTATCAAGTAAATTTAATATTTAATATTAATAAAATTTTAAAGTCTCTTATAACTCTTTAGTTTTATAGAGTAATATATCTATAGACTGTTAATAGACTGCTTTAAATAGATTTTACTAAACTATCTATAAATTTTAAGCTATATAAGTATCTCTCTCTTCTTTTTTAATTTAATAAGTAAGTTATTTTTCTGTAGGGTATATTTAATTTTTAGAGTTAAAGCTTGTTTAATTTTATCTATTATCTATATTAAAAGTAAATTAACTTAATTTTAAATAGTACTATTAGTTTATCTATACTTTATAAAAATCTAATTAAATTATAACTGGAAAGTAGTTTTATTATTTTCTATTATATACTTAAATAAAGTATTTTTAAGTAGCTATTTTTTAAATCTAATAAGAATTACTCTAACTTTAGTTTTATTAAATATTACCTAAGATAATTAAGTAGATTTTAATTTTAAAAATAGTCTTTTTAAATAAAAGTACTTAATACTAACTGCTATATTATATAGTAAACTAATAGAAGATTTTAAGACCTTATAGTACTTATATAGAAATTAATTTTTACTATTAGACTTATTATTTAAACTTATTTTTTTAGCTTCTATATAAAAAAGATAATAGTTATTATTATACTGTAAATTTATAAAATAGAATTTACTTTCTTAAGACTAACTGCCTATATTATTACTACTATTATTATTATTTTAAATTAATTTATATATAGCTTAATAATAGGTATAATAGTGTATTTTTAAACTTAATAGTTAAAAAGAGAATATATAGACTTCTAATAACAATTAAGATATACTCTTAAATAACATACAGACGTTAATATCTTTAAATTAATAACTACTTATTTTATAGTTCTACTTTAAAGGTATTTTAAATAATAATTATCTTTAAGAGGATATATTATATATTCTAGAAATATTATTATAGTATAATAGAGCAGTACTTATAGATATATTATTACTTTAATATAAGGTATTATCTATATTAAGCAGTATAAAAATAAATAGCTATAATATATATACTGATATTAGGAATTTTAATATATTCTATAATAAAGAAATTAGTATTACAGTATATATAGTATTATTTATAATAGTATTTAGCTTTATTATATTAATAGTAGTAAGACTTTACCTTTTAAGTATATTTTAAGATAGGTATTTTTAAGAGTATTTATAGAGAGTTTTAAAAATACCAGTATATATAGATACTATTTATAGCTATATTATTACCTTAATAAAAAGTCTAATTTAAAGTAGAATATATAGAATTAAGTATTTATAATATCTATAATAGCTATACTGAAGTTAGAGGGTTTATAGTAATATACAATAAAAATCTTAGAAATTTACAGATTACACTAATTATAATATCTAACTTAATTATATAGGCTATAGTTAAATTAATATAAATAATATTAATATAATTAAATATATTTAGATTAGCTATTAGACCTTTAGTGCTTTTTTAAAGAGTAAACAGTTTTAAAAATTTACTTATATAAATAGTATTTTTAGGCTGAGACTATATAGTAAGACTGTTAATTAATAGAAGTATAGTATTAAATTATAAGTTATTAAAATCTTAACTATTATTCTTATTATCCTCCAAATTAAAGTTAATATTAAAGGGGATCTATATTAGCTTATTAAAAGCTCTAACTTTAAATATTAATAGGCTGTTATCTTTATCTTTATATAGAAATAAGGTTTCCACTAGTAAAAAAGAAAAAGAATACATCTGCTACTACTTTAGTTATATATCCCAGAAATACTATTATAATATAAAGAAGTAATACTTATAGATATATTATTACCTTAATATAGAGTATTATCTATATTAAGTAGTATAAAAGTAGATAGCTGCAATATATATACTGATATTAGAGGATCTAAAGTATTCTATAATAAGAAGATTAATATTATAATATATATAGTATTATTAGTAATAGTATTTTACTTAGTTATATTAGCTATAGTAAGGCTCTACCCTTTAGATATATCTTAAGATAGATATCTTTAAGGGTATTTATAGAGAGTCTTAAGAATACTATTATAGTATATAAGAATACTGCTTATAGGCATATTATTACCTTAATAAGAAGCCTAATTTAGAGGAAAATACTTATAATTAGATATCTATAATATCTATACTGATATTAAAGAGTTTATAGTAGTATACAGTAAAAATCTTAGGAATCTACTAACTATACTAGTTATAATATCTAACTTAATTATATAAGCTGTAGTTAAGTTAATATAAAAAATAATACTAATATTATTAAATATCTTACTGAAGCTATTTAAATTAGCTATTAGACCTCTAGTGTTTTTAGAGAGCAAATAGTCTTTAGGACTTATCTATATAGATTATATTTCTAGGCTGAGATTGTACAATAAGACTGTTAATTAATAAAAGTATAGCATTAGATTGTAAGCTATTAAAATCTTAACTGTTATCTCTATTATCCTCTATATTAAAGTCAATATTAGAGGGGATCTATATTGGCTTATTGGAAGCTCTAACGCTAGAGGTTAACAGGCTGTTATCTTTATCTTTATATAGGGATAAGGTTTCTACTAGTAAAGAAGAAGAAGGATAAGCCTGCTGCTACTTCTGCTAGCTAGTATTAAGGGTGGTAGTTAGTGTTATAGTCGGACTGTGTGTGCTCCTATTAAGGTAAGAGATATGAGATTTATCCGGATAGTATTATTAGGCAGGCGGGCACTGTCCAGCTTTAATGCCTGAGTAGCCTGTACGCTATGGCCTTCCTGCCGCCTCCAGGTACTGCCCGGCTTCTCCTTACCATCCATCTATCTGAGATAAAGGGGGCACTCGAAAGAAGGCCGCTGCATCTCTATCTCCATTATCTCTACCAATCAGCTAACTGCCGAGACAGACCATGCAACTGAAGTCGACTCCAAAGTCAGCCCCAAGACACACCTGTTAGTTGCTCGTGGTCTCCGTACACGAATTGTATCCTTGTGTTGGATGATGGGAGTCTGGATCCTAACAGCCGGCGGTTTCTGCTCACCCACCTGACTCTGACGATGTCGCCTGACTCGGCCAACTAGATGCCGATCATCCCTGGCTCGCAAGTTCTCTGGCCATCTAGACTCCTGATACCCCTGCCGCACATCGTTATTGCCCGAGTACCCGAGGGTAAGGATGTGGCCAAGGCTGAGATCAAGTGTAAAACGAGCTCCGTTTCGTCTCGCTTCGCCCCTCTACCTCCTCCCGTGCGATATCACCCAGCCTCCATCCTGTAGAATCCGAAAGGCCATTGTGTCATCCATCTATGCGTTCGTATGTGCAGCATGCTCCTTCCCTTTTATGCCGCTCGGCCCTTGCCTTATCCCATGGCGAATTAGAAGGGTGAAGGGACTCAGCAATAGGGGCCGGCAGCTACGGAAGAGGTGTTTCCGAAATGATGCCAGTTCGCTGTCCCTATATTGGTGAATTATGCCCGCTTATGGAAGATGTTCTTGCTGCTTGCGATAGGTCGGACTCGGTTACTGCTCTATTGCGAAGGAAGGGGGGGAAGAGGGGTTATGCTTCAGCTCGCTGGAGCTAGCCATCCCCTGCCCCATCAAGTGTATACCAAGAGTATATCGCCCTCAGTCTGCCTTAAGCATAGATGCAGTCGGCCTTTACGGCATTTTCGCGACTGGTTAGCTCCCTGTGGGAGGCCTCATAAAGACTAACAACCCAATTAGATACCTGCTGCCTGAAAATAGAGCGTAATAACGGGAGGCTACTATTCCGTCAGACTATTCGTCTAAGGAAGATGGCTTTAACGGCGGCTTTAGGTATCAGTCAGTATACAGCAAAAGGCCATAAGGGAGGCAGGAAGATTCATACGGGTGTAAAAGTCCTCTAGGCGAGTAAGGAAAAGGTCTTTGGAAGCATTTATACGATGCAACCAGTCGTCCTGAATCGGTGGGAAAGGGGGAATGCAGCCGATGCCGTCGCCAAGTTGCCCTAGAGCGATGATGGCGGTCCCATGCGACCGAGCGGATGACGCGTCCGGCTTATGGAAATGAAACTCAGGCTGAGGAGGAAATGAGGAGCGAGGAAGGGGCAGAAGTCGAGAGTATAAGTTCACGAGGGTGGATGGAGGTTGGGCGGCAGGAAGAACGCTTATATAGGAACGGGTCACGTAACACGGTGCAGATGGCGGGCGGCGAGGGCGCCATGCCTAAACGGATGTGCCGCTAAACCGGCGGCGGCGGCAGCGCATCCGCGATTACTCTATGCCAGTTAAAGGATACATATCCGGAGGACAACCTCCTCATCAGGTTGGAGGAAAGAGAGATGCTCGCGTGGCCCGAGACTCACTAGCGCTACTAGATAAAGATACTGTCAAGCCGACCCGTTGACCTGTGGAACCGAGTGAGCCTGCATCCCTCTTCACATGCCTACGGGGCAGCGGAGGTGTGGCAGACGCGTCCGGGGTGACAAAGTGATGCCGACCTTTTCGTTCAGCCCCAACCCCGCCAAGACCAATTGCTTTTCATAAACTTTATAACTAGTTGTGGTACGAATGCCAACGGCAGATCGCTCGCCTCTCATGGGTCGCGAGTTACCTCCATGATTTCATTTTTCAGTCATCAACATTAACCCCGCTGGCCAATAAGCACAAGCAGCAAACTTAGATGCGACCAATATCAAAAATCGCTTCTAAAGTATGTGGAAAATTTTCGCCAACAAAACTTTAAACCTGATGAGTATCATTATCTTTCTCACAGCTATCCATGTTTCACACTGGAGAGATCGAATTGGCACCAATACCACGAATCCTGCACCTGTTAGATATATAGGCTGAACCCTCTTCCCTTTCCTGCTAGTCAAACTGGTTCCTTGATAATTAATTGCATTACGCAGGCCATATTTTCTCTCCAACCCTGGTTCCCGTATTACGAAGCAAGTTTGTGGAACTGATACGACTTCAAGATGCCCGAGTCCCCAGCTTCATACTTTGGCCTCTCTTGTCCCAGCGGAGGAACGTTCTATATCTGCGACGGAGCCGACATCGAGTTCATCGGCTGCTGCACCAGCGATCCTTGCGCTGATAACAAGGGAACCTGTCCGGACGGACATCTTCGGGTTGCGAGCTTCAGTGCGGACGCTTACGATAACCTACCTGCGCAAGACTGCAACGACCCACGAGGAACAGAGATTTGGTATACCTGCAAATTCACCAGTCCGCCGTTCATGGGATGCTGCGAAAGTAATCCTTGTGCCGGTGGAGGTTGCACCCGGAGTAAGTTGGTTCCCGCAATGTTGTCCAAGAACGAGAACAACAAACTCTCGTTCCTACATCCGGACGCCGGCCAAAATGCTAGTCTTTCTAGCACGGTGATAAGCACTGGAGCCTTAAGTACCGAAGGTTCAAGGTCAACTATCAGTTCCACTACAATTGAGACGAGCCAGATTGATTCCGGAGGAGCAGCAGCGACGGCTAGCACAGGCAGCAATGGTAATGACAGCGGGGGACTGGGGACGGGAGCGGCAGCGGGCATTGCCGTTGGTGCTACAATTGGTGCGATTGTTATCCTTGGACTATTATTCTGGAGATTCTTCTGGATTCCCCGAAAGAAGAGGAAGGGCGAATTAATACAAGAAGTCAAGCCAAACGAATACTATACTCGGACCTCAGGAGCATCAACCTTTAGCCCGCAGCAGTCGCCAAGCAGCAATTGCAATCGTACGAAGCCTTTTAAGTTGGTAGAGCCGTTGCTAATCTATAGTAGATTCCCTCGTCTCGAACCAGACTGCCGCTTATTATCCCAGCGGCACCACTGCAGACATGCACAATGCCGGGACGCAGATGCATCCTCCGCAAGAGATGGACCCCACGACTACGGTGATGCCGGAATTGGGGACGGGACATGAGTAACACTTCCCAGCATCAACATAACCAGATAGGGTCTGAACCATCTAAGTCAGGGTGCAAGACCTCCGAGCCATCGTCACGGCCAGCTGAACGAAGCACTACGCGGCGTTTCATCGATATGTCGATCATTCTTTTCAGAATAAACTTATTAGCCGCATTAGTTATAATCCAATTTGAGATCCACCACCAAACAGCCTGGGGTTTCGGCTGTCGTAAGGGTCACCCGGGGAAGGGTAATACAGGCGAGAACGGAGGCTGGCCCGATGACAGATTACCATTTCTTTACATACCTAATAAAACCAATCTTGTTATTAATCCTTGCATGGTCAGGATTGTTGGCGTAATAAGAAGGTATTTGTCTTTGCAATGCTGCCGAAGGAAGGGGACCTTCACCTCGTGCTGCGAGATATGGATGGCTGGAGTAGGGGAACGGAATAGAATTTGTTATCGATAGGGCTTAAGATCTACGGCAGTCGGAGTATGGGACCCGTGAGAATGCTCCCATAATGTAGGACTCATTCCTACGTAATCATGCCAGAGACCTAACTGACCAAACTGGACTTGAAAACGAGCATCAAAATCTCTGAGAAATCAAAAGATGCGTTGACTGGCGCCCGGGATGTTCAATGCGCATCAAGATTGCTCATGCTAAAGTAGGCCTGGTCCGATAACCACGTTGTCTTGCCACGAGTCTTTCGCGAGGACTCTGCCCCCTGCCCTACCTACGGCAGATTCCGTTCTAGGTGCTAGAAGCCGCGGCACCTGAGATCTGCGCCCTGTCGCCTCGCCTTGGCCTCGAGCTCCCTGGCACCAAATATTCGCCATCCATCTACCTCCAGCCCTAATCTGCCCATGGACGGGTTTCGCAAGACAGTACTACAATTGCCCAAGAACTGGAAATCTCGTTGAGCAAACTGTATGCCAAGAGGGTCACCGCTGAACTCGAGCATTCGAGCCACCAAAGCTGGTCAGGCGTGTGTGCAGCGAGTCGCAACTCGAGATAAGTGCAAAAGCGACCACGTAGGCGACTCTACATTCTCCATGAGCCTGCGCTGGAGATACCACGTTCAGGCGTTTGACTTTGGCACCTACTAAACAGTGTCGGCAAATGCCGCCAATGAATGTCAAGTGTCTAGGTAAATTGCCTTAGTACCCTTCTTCGGACACTTGGACTATGCCGCTGGGAATCGGAGATGTGCCTCCCCAACCAAGGAGAGAGCGAATGAAAACGTCATGCACAGTGTGCACAAGCATGCTTCGCGCTGGGCTAGAGGCATGGCTTTGGCATTTGAACCCTCCACGGAACTACGGAGGGCCATTTCAAAGGTTATGTCGCAAGCTAACGACGCCACACCATTATATCCCTGTCAGTTACCTAGGGATATGAATGAAGGCTGTCCGCTTGGAAGCACTGGGTTCGGACCCGCTGAGGTGCAGCGGATCCTCGCCCGGATCGAAGAGAGGAACACTGGCCGCAGGTAGAAACCATGTCTATGCAGATAAATGCACGAGACTGTCAGGGTAAGGGGGAGCTCTGATACCCGATCTGGGGGAACGAGTGGTTATAACAAGCGTACATGGATTTGACCTGCCAAGTTGAGTACTGGTGAACCCAACTTACCTAAACCTTTATGTATGGGTATGGCAGCTAGTGAGGTTTATTGTGAGCCGGTATCGAGATTCCCTGACGGGCAAGGACGAGTGGAGCGTATGGAGTGACCAGGGCATCGACTTAGATGCGATCAGATAGAACTGGGCTGACGGATCGTCGGGCGACGCTTTGCCTTTATATGAAGGCAGGATATTCGGTTGAGTGGACTGGCTGGGTGAATAGGAGCCATACAGCAGATATAGCAGACCGGTTAAGAAAAACGGAATAAAAATATATAGGTCAGAGATAAAAGAATGGGATATAAAGAGGGTTGTACGGGTGGATGGATGGATGGATGGATGGCAGGGGATATTGGATTGCTTGTAGCGCTAGCGAAGGCTATACTACTGTAGGTTTACTTGTTGGGCAGATTTAGCCTTATTAGTACGGATTATTAGCCACTACGGACGCAATGTAACCCCCCTATTAGAGTCCCCCTCAAACTATGGATCCTTAGATCTCTCATAGTAAGGCCCACCTCTTGCGTGAGGGTTCTATAACAGCGGCATCCAGTCTCTAATATCTACGAGATAATTACTACTACCCGACATATATATAATGGCAAGCTGCTAGAATAATCTTAACTGTAAATAGAAGCCGGCATTTTAGGGTGCAGTAAACTTTCCTGTGTCTATTTCTATCGGCCCAACTTACTTCGTATATGGCCATGTTCCATCGGGTAAAATAATCGAAAGTCATAGAATAGCGGTACGTCTCGCCTCGCCTATCTCAGGTTAGGCGCTCAACTTACCCTCCAAGATATCGCTTGTAACATCGCCTAGGCCTGCAGTGGCTAGAAATACTGCGTACTAGAGCGGCGCCACAGCCCTCCTGCCTGTTGGTAAATACCCTAATGTGAGATACCAAATAGTGATGCTTCGAGCTCGAGCTAGGGAGGGGTTCTCCACTGGAGCTGTAGCCCCGCCGATTAGGCTACGGGAATAGTGGTTGTGTGTTGGCCAAGGCCGCAGTCTCCATAGAAACAGAACACTTGATTGGCTGGGATATGTAATCCTGGTGTGATTGTTAGTAGAGCACATCCTCCCGATGAGAGGAGAGATAATAACACCACACCTAAATGAAGCATTATTAGCTCCTTTAAGTGACAAAGAGTAGGGGGCCGCAGTATTAAATCCGACCGCCCCTCCATTCTTAAGGGATAAAACCCAGGGTAAATCTCTCCTTCAACCTTAATACCTACTTAGCAATAAAGAATCTCAGTATGCACCTAAAGCTATTTTATACTTAGTAAAATAGCTACATCTAGTGCAGACTCTATTATATACGTTAATATATAACCTCTTTTCTATAACTCTATACGATATAAATATAAGCTGATCTTTAATTAAGGTTAATAATAATTGAGATTTAGCAGTTAGAGATATATAAATATATAGTATTTTATCTATTTTAATATACTGTAAAAGAATATAATTACAAATATAAACTAATAATATAGGATAATATATTATTAACTGCTAGTATAGCTAGCTTTATTTTTAATTATTAGTTTGAAAATAGAAGAATATAGTATATATATAAGGATAGAAGTAAGTTGCTATATACTTATTCCTTATAAGATTTCTAGCACTTATAGCCTTTACCTATTATAAAATAGTATATACCTAATAATAAAATAGAGAATAACAGACTAAATAATATAGAATACTCCTCTACTATTTAAAATTCTTATATTTAATCTTTTTAGATTTATAGTATAATTTATTCCTTCTAACTTTTAATAATAAACTTAATCTCTTTCTGCTAAATCTTTCTAAATTTAAAACTAAATAAATTCTTAATTTAGATATTAATACAGATATTTAGGCAATTAACTTTATTAATAAATATTTTAAGACTAAAATAAGAAAAAATATCTTAAAATAAAAAGCAACTAAAGCTAATAATTTATATAGATAATAGAAATTAATCTATTTTCTATCTAACTGAAATTATATAAGATAAGTTTCTATATTTAGGTTTTTTTAGCTTTACTTAATATTATTAAATAAATTAAAACTATATAATATTTTTTAAATAATAGAAATAAATAGTTAGTACTATATCTAGTAATAGAAAAAATAGTAACTAAATAATAAAATTATTATATATTAATTTTTATCTTAAGTTTTAATTTAATCTTTCTAATTTTAATCCTACTATCTATAGTTAATAATCTTACTATCTGTAATTAATAATCTTACTATCTATAAATAATAACCTTAAAATAGTAATTTTATTTTAAATAATAAAATATCAAAAAGATATTTTTTATTATTAAAAAACTAATTTTCCTTTTAATAATTATCTAATTTCTTTAACTTCTATTATAGCTATAATTATCTACTAAACCTTATAATTTAATACTAATAGAAACTTAAGATATACTAATTACTTCTTATATCTATATAATATTAAGTATTAATATAATACTAAAAATAAAATAGAGAAAATAAAATACTCTATATATCGCTAATTCCTTTAGAACTATAGGCTTCTCAGCCTATTAAGATTCCCTTTAAATAGAGCCTATTCACTAAGTATTCAACAGAAGATTGTATTAGCTATCTTCAGCTGTAATTTCTTCCTGGATGATGCCAATAGATTAGATTTACAGGGAAATTAGATTACTTATATTAATCTATCATTCGTTCGAACAGAGAGGGCCGCTCTATTGATATTGGCTAAAGCCTTTAAAGCTGGGAGGCTGATCCAGAAGGAGAAGGACTTCGTTGATAGCATCGGCGGAGAGGATTCCGGCAGATAGAAAAAAAAGCAGCTTGAAACCCAAACTTAGGCTTTAGTAATTATAATGTGTATAATAAAAATACAGTAAATTTAAATATTAGGTTTCCTTATTGAGGGAAGTTTCTATATAAAAAGATAGATAATAATTTAAACTTAAAGAGTATACCTCTAAATTTAAAGTTTAAAATTAATAATATTGATAAGAATTAGACTTATTTTCAGCCTTTTAACTATATTTATAGCAGAATAATAAATATTTCAGTTAAAAACTAGCTAGAGTAAAATTTATATAAGATTTTTAAGTAAGTTATTTTATAGTTTAATAAATAAGTTAGTAACTTCTAATTTAATTAGAAATCTTATACTAAATAGCTATATTAAACTTTAGAATATTAATATATTTATATAATTAAATAATAATATTCTTACTAAAGATTATATTCTTTAGAAATAGTATATTCTTCTAGCTAAAGTAGCCTAAAAATATAGAACTCCTTTTATAGAGACTAATTAACTTAAATACCTTATAGCTAAAGTTAGATTTATTAATATTAAAAAGACGCTATTTAAATAGCTAATAAATTACTAGCCTAAAGAGAAAATATTTAAAAAGCTTAAAGAGTGGAGTAATATAAATATAGATAATCTTCTTAAGGGGCTTTTCATAGCTTTATTTATAAGGTGCCTTAGCTGGACTTCTGAGGAGGTTAGTATTTTCCTAGTTGATATCAGAAAGGATTTAAACAATCCGAAAATCTATACCTACTGGTCAATATATTCTCCGCCACTCCGCTTTTGTTCTTAATGTGCTGATACTCTGTTAGCCGTTCAGTTTACGGGAGGAAGCCTGAAGTTTAGGAATTGCGGGTAGATAGATTTCTCTGGCGATATATACGGCTGCAGCTCGTATATGCAGCCGCTTGGTATATGTATGTGGTACTGGGGCCTCGTTACCCTATACGAAAGCGAGCAGACAGTAGACAACCGACCTTCCCAAAAGTCTCGCGTCGCTCTCTTCCTCAACGTCGACCAAACATAGCTGGTGACATATCCATCATGTGCGAGTGCATGCCTCCTGCTCTGCCCTGCTCCATTGCGACCATCATTTGGCTCATTGCCGTCCCATTTGTCCCCCCGGGAGCTTGACCGTATACTGCCTCAGCAAACATGCGAACCTGCATCAGGAATTGAGAGTCGCCGTAGTTCCCAATGACGTCGCTCTTATGCACAGCGCTTCACAGGTCGTACCAGTGCGACGCAGCCATACCAAGGAACTCGCAATCCCTCTTCTTCTTGGCATCCCACCACGGTGGCAGCAGGCCAGGACAAGCCACGACGCGCTCCAGAAAGCGCTGGCTTCGAGGATTTGGTCTGCGGGGGCGATTCCGGCTTCGCGGTGGAGGGCTGGAATAGGGGTGGTTTTCCACGCTGGGAGGATAGTGCGTATCGATATTTTCAGTACCGAATCAATTCGATCCGTCAGGTGTTGAGTCCTTGTCGAGGCCCCTATTGCGTTCGTTACACCAGGGTACCAGGCTTCCGAACCGTACAGTAGAACGGGCTCTACGCAGGCGATTACTGCGCGACGGACTGCATGTGCGGGCGGGCCCTTTACTGTGCTGCAGAAGCCGCGGAGTATGTTGGTGACGCTGCGGGCTTTGATGGCCCATTTCGAGACATGTGTTTTGAAGGAGAGCTTTCGGTCAAGCCATACGCCCAGCCAGCGTAGAGCTTCTGCCGGGGTGATTTCGGTGTCGTTGTGGAAGACGGTGGGCGTAGTCTCGGCCCTTGTCCTTCGGGTGAAGTGCATGAGCTCCGTCTTTTCGGGGTCAAACGTTACGCCGTTGGCAGCGCCCCAGGCGATCAGCTCGTCTATGTCCTCTGTGACCTCGGCGGTTGTTTGCTCCAGTGTGTTGCCTGTGCGGAGCATTGCTGTGTCGTCAGCATACCCTCTGCGGTTGGCTGACTGTCGTAGGCGGGCTTTTAGAGCAGTGTGTGTCGAGCCTCGTCCCAGCCTATAAATAGGCTCTGTGTAGAGAAGGAAGAGAATCGGGGATGCTGATGAGCCTTGTGGCAGCCCATATTGTAGAGGTTCGGTTGCTGTTGTAATGTCCTGGAAGCGTACCTTCGCTGTGCGGTTGGTCATAAAGGATTCCGCCCAACGTGCGAGGAAATCGGGCCAGTCTTGTTTATGTAGTCGCAGTACTAGGCGGTTGCGCATCACTGTGTCGAAGGCGCCCTGAATATCCATTGTGACCAGTGTGGCCACTTTGCCGCAGAGCAATGCCGATTCGATATCATGTACCAGATGGGCCACGAGGTCGACGGCGGAGCGCTTCGGTAGCCCTCCGGCTTGTAGCGGGTGCAGGATGTGCATAGTCACTGCGATGTGGACGATGCGTCTGGCGATTAGGCGTTCCAGGCCCTTGCCGATGCAGGATAGTAGCGAGATGGGGCGCCATGCGCGGGCTGTGGTTAGGTCTCTTTTGCCCGGCTTCGCAAGCATAACTACTTCAGCGTTCTTGAACACCGTGGGGTGGTGGCCTGCACACAGGCAGAACTCGAATAGACGCCTGATGTATTCCCCTACGTAGGGCCAGGCCGCCTGGATGAGCGCTATCATGATGAGGTCGGAGCCCGGTGAAGTGTTGCCAGCGCGTGTAGTGGCTTCTTCGGCATCCCGGAGGGACACAGAGTTACTCAGCGGGAGGGGGGATTTTGCGGGGAGTGGGATCCAGGCGTCTGCGATATCGTCTGCTTCAGAGCGTCGTTCCAGTGTAGCACGCCGAAGAGCCAGTGCTTTTGTCAGTTGTGTTTCATAGACTTCGTCTCCTATCTGTAGCGGAGGGGACTGAAACGGGGACGCTGGGCGAGCCCATTTAGTGAGGCCGAAGATCTCCTGTTGATTGCGTATGTCGTCTATAACATGTCGCCAGTAGCCCTTCTTTTCGTACTCGATAAGGCGTCGGAAGTCCCGTTTTGCTTCCGCTAGAGCTTCGTCCTGTTCGTTAAATGCAGTGCGTCTCAGCGCGGTGTAGTAGGTGTGTAGGCGTTCGCACTCTTCAGTCCACCATGGCGCTGCCTTCGCTGCCTTGCGCAGGGGGGCGGCCAATCGTGGTGATAGCAGTGTGAAGTAGGTCGATTAGGCAGGTGGCTGCATTATCGAGGGAGGCTTGCTCTTCAGTGAATTCCGGGAGCGAGGGTGTGCCTAGTCTTATAAAGTCACTGAAGCGTTTGACATCGTCCTCTGTGTCAATTCGGAATTTGCTTGGGGGGACTGGGGCCGGTCGTGAGCAGGGGAGGGTTGTACTGAGTGTGTAGTGGTCTGAGCTGGTGGCTAGATGGTCTTCTACTGTTGTCTCTGCGAGAGGAACGTTGGAAGAGGCGAGATCTATAGTGAGGTTATTTTGTCGTAGGGCATATATTAGTACCCGTGGCCTTGTGTCGTTATCCTTCCATTCCCGGACTGAGGAGAAAATATCAAATGCCATATGTGTCTTTATAAGGCTGCAGCCTTCTTTAACGACAGTCCATGGTTCCTGGAGGAGGGCAATATCATATCTTTCCTTATGTGCAAGTGCCAGTGCGCAGTCGTGGGCTGCGCCGTTTTTCCCGACATTCGCCTGGAAGACTCGTAGTGGTCGCGATTGTGCATGGGGTCTTTGTGTCCCCATTACAGTTCTTCTTCACCTGCTACTGTCGTATCCCCTGAGTGTTTTTCTGGGGATTTACGCCGTGGGCGCTTTGCTGGGGACGGAGCCGCTGGCGGGGCAGTCGGTTCGCTGTTATCCTCATCTCCGTTTTCTTCCTCGATCACTGTCGATTTCCGGACAAGCGCTGTAGAGCGCTGGAAGATAGCCGCCAGCGGTGAGGACGGAGGCGGTGCGCTGCTGCCCCTGGCGGGGGACGACTCCGGCATCGTAGGGTTGGTCTGCTGGAACAGACGCTGGCCTGCGGTTCTGATCCTCGATCTCTCGAGCTTCGTCAGGCGGACTATCAGTCCGGCTTGTTTGCGGGGCCGCGCTGGGCAGTCGGCGTCTGCTGCGTCATGCGGTCCGCGGCAGTTGGTGCATTGCGGGGGGCGTATGCAGTCCGCGGCAATATGTCCAGTATCGCCACAGGTTTTGCAGCGTACCATCCTACTGCACGAACGACTGGGGTGGTAATCCCAGCATCTGTCGCATTGCACTATAGGCGCTGTTTTTGTAATAAGTCTAGAGCGGGCGCTAGTTCCAAAGAGCTGGAACCGGTGTTTCGCTGGCTCGGTGAAGGATAGGATTAGTGTCCTATTAGGCATAGTCTCGGGGTCGTCATGTTGTGAGACCCTCCAGGAAACGAGGTCCAGCGTGGTTTGCACCTTGGCTTCGTCGCGGATTGCAATCTCGTAGTCCAGGTATCCGCCTTCGTAGTCAGGGAGGTTGCGGGGGCAGTTTTCCACCACATACTACGTAGTAGGTGTACCATTTTGCTGCGCCCTCGATCTTCGTCGCGCCGAGTGTGCCGGTAAGTTTATTAGCGGAGGCGATAAGCTTATCGCGGGCCGTTAGGTCGACAGGGGTAATCGCCCACCCCGTCTGTACCTGAATGGCTCGGGGAATTGCTGCCAATGGGATGTCGAGCTCGTGGGCGATGTGGGTGCGGATCGCGTAGGGTTGCTTTTTCCCACGCAGGGGAGTTCTCGTGAAGGCGTATGAAGACCCTGATGTCATTTCGTTGGGGCCGTTCCGTGGCCGGGGATTCGGTCGTGGGTTTTGGGGGTTCTGCGTGGCTCCCCGTCTCGGGGGGCCTTGGTGCAAAGGACATGTTGTCGGTGCCGGATTTCGTGGCCGTGGTGGCGAAGGATATGGGCGCGACGGGCTTGTCGATTCGGGCTATGGGGGTGGTGTTAGCGGGCGCCCTGGGGCACGGTATGGCCTGTAAGGGAGGCCGTACAAAAGGTCGAGAAACTCCGGGCGAGTTCGAGGGCGTATTGGTGGGTGCGTCCGGCGGGGAAGCGCAGCGCGGCTTCGTCAATGACTTTGCAGAAGGTCTGGTACACTGTGATGCGCTCCTCGAGAATCGTGCGGCTGTGCTGCGCGACGCCCGAGACAGTGGCGGTTACGTTGATCGGGGGCGATTGGCACGTCGGCCATCGCGAGGTTAGAGTGTTGGTGGTTTGATGCAGTGTTAGGTGGTTGTATGTGTTGTGCAGCAAATCCGGAGTGAAATACGGTTACCCAAAGGGGCAAAAGGAAGGTATCGCCGTAAATAACGGCGTTATGTGTGTTTGAATTGCTTGACTTGATTGAATTATCTAGAGTTGAAAGGGAAGCCCTAAAGGCTGCCTTCGAGGACCCTTGTGGTACAGTGTGATCCCACAGTGTGTGGGATGACAGCACTGTGCCACTGTGTCACGTGATGAGACTGGACCCTGTCCTTCACATCCGGGGTATAGGGTAGGTCCGAGGCGTGAGGTGTATGATCTAGTGGATCAGGATGTCGTAGTGAGCAATGTAGGTTACGGTCTGGTAATGGTAGGATAGTAGATTCAATGTAACCAAGTGTGTTGATAGCTGATGAGGCTATTCGTCTATGGAGTGCTAAATGAGTGGCTATATACTAAAGGTAACTGGATGGTCTCAGTGGTCCTGTTGTGCCGCTCATTGATGAGACTGTCGGCCTCATTGATGAGAGTTGGATGTGGGGCACTGATACTTGACCTGTCTGCATGACGGGTTACGCCAATGGGTGTACGGGAAAAGGTGGGCACCGTCGTGGGTAAGACTGTGCCACGGGGTGAAAAGTGGATCCACGGGGATTCTGCCGGTTGTGACCGCCTGTTCTCAACCCGGGCCGTGACAACCCCCTGTCCCGCATGCTGAAGGCTTACAGAGTATGTAATTACTGATTAGACACGATAAGCATAGTGCTAGCAAGAGTCAGCAATACTGCTATATACGTAACGCTAATAGTGTTTTAGGGGTCCAGCTCCCTCACCTCTAATGGATTTGTACTTTCTGATTTTGAGCTTCCCTCTGCAAACTCAAGCAACATAAGCCCCTTTCATTCCACGGCATCCATGCTCAACTGTAAAGAGCAAGGGGGATTGAGCTGCCACAGATCACTCTCTGGATTACTATACAACCAAGCCAACTGGTAATCATTAGCGCCCGACGACAAGGCTAGCCGTGGAACCCCGCTTTATGCTCAAGTTGGAGGAAAGTCTGCCTCAGCTGACAATCAGAAAGGCGACCTTCTTAGCTGATGTTTCGAGCCCGTATTCTCTGTCCTCTCCTTCATCCTTTCTTTCTTCAAACAACTCTCAACAATACCTTTTCGTCCTTTAAAATAGCTCAGGCACGGAACCAGATCATCTACGCGCCTTCAGACGAAGCTCCTCGCGGCGTGAAATCCGTCTTCCTCGCCGGCACCACCAGCAAAGTCGACACGAGCGACTGGCGCGAGACCCTATCCACGTCCCTTTCCGACATGCCTGTCACGATATACAATCCGTACCGCACTGATTGGGACAGCTCGTGGCGCGAGGGCATCAATTTTGCTCCTTACCGCGAGCAGGTGGAGTGGGAGCTCGACAAGCAGGACAAGGCCTACATTGTCGTCGTTTACTTCCACCCGGCTACCCAGGCGCCCGTCAGTTTGCTCGAGTTTGGGATCTGGGCGCGAATTCCGGGAAAGGCTATCGTTGTCTGTCCTGAGGGATACTGGAAGAGGGGGAATGTGCAGATTGTGTGCAAGAAATTTGGGGTTGAAATGGTGGACAATGTTGATGGGCTGACACAGGCAATTGCGAAAAGGCTGTCTGTTGGTTTGTGACTCCCCAACCCCAGCCTCTGAGGAGCAAGAGCGAGATCGGGCTCTTGGAGACAGCGGATCGGAATTGTCAGACGGAACAGAGATATCACATCGCCGACTTCGGCAGTCAACAGCATACGATTTTCCTATGTTTTCTTCCTTCATCATAGGCGTCCATCGCCACCGGCCTCGTCAGCGGCCTCGTCAGCAGCTTCACCCGCAGCTTCAGCTGCCTGAGGTTATCATCATTTCCTTCGTCTATAAGACTGACCCAAAGACCCTCATTAGATAGAAAGAATATCAAGAGCTTCTCACACATATGATCATTTCCATCTGCTAGATGCAACACTGCCCTAAGACATCTATTGTATTCCAATTCCTCTATAAAATACGGCCCTTCAGGCCGTCAGTTAGTGAGAAATAAAGCTCTTCCATCGTCACCAAGCTGTCTCAACCAATCCATCCTTCCTTTGACAGATGATGTCTTTGGCTAAGCGATTTGAAAGATCATCAAGCTCGCGGTACGTCAATTCGCCATCGTGAGCTGAAACAGCCAGGAGGTCAGGATGCTGCTGTGCTCTCTTCATGAAGGCTTCGTGGATGCAGATATTATCGACGCTCTGTGGAACTTGGGAATTCCAAACCCAGATCTGTTGGAGGTCCTGGACAGAGACGACCCTTAGGTCGGCGAGTGGCGTTTCGACGCTGCCTGGCAAGCAAATATGTTGAATAATATGCGCGTATTGGCTCATGAGGTGCAGTAGCAAGGCTTGTCCGAAGGCCCATCAAGATCAACTACCCAAGCGCAGACTCTATCATCTTGTGCGTGACACTCGAGCAGATTGTCCTTGGAACCCGCCTGTTCTCGCGCAATGGTTACAAGGAAAGTTTCCCCGTATTCCCGCTCCTCATTGGATATTTTCGCTTCGTACATGGACGAAAAGGCCGTCTCGGTTGCAACTACCAGAGAGTTTTCGAGGTTATCCTGAACTTGGCTAACAAGTTCTCTCACTAGCGAGGTCCATTGTATGTCCATGTCAAAATGACCGATGGATTCGCCTGAACCTGGAGGGTAGATGCCAAGTTTGACCGGGAATCCATACGAAGCAAGGAGAACCGCCCAAGCTGCACACCCCTTGACCACTGCTGGGGTCCCAGAGCCGAGTTCTGGAATGGCAAGATCGAGGACAGTTTGTTCTTCTCCATGTCGAAAGGAATTGAAGGTGGAAAAAGCGCGGCCTGGTAATGAACTTCCGGGCGGACTAATGCCATTTCCCCTAGATGTGTGCCCGACACTGGCGGCGTTGTGTGATGAGAACCGGGTCATGATGGAAAAAGGCTGGGCCAAGACACGCTGTGAACGTATACGAGTCCCAAAACAAAAAGGCCTATTTCTCAAATGTTCCCATAATGGGTTCAAAGTCTCACTTAAATGTCACGGAGTATGTCGGGGGTCACATCAGGAGGTACAAGGCCATCCACACACCACGAGTATCCCTTCGGACGAAGGGATAATCTTATCCAAGTTTAACATGCTAAATCGGCGATTCAGAATAGGTCAGGCTCTGATACAGGCTCCAACGTGGGGTCCAAGTGAGGGGTCACATCGGGTAGTACACAATAGCAGGCCTCAAAACGAGGCTGGCAAGCATTGACCGGGCGTCCTAAATGCAGTGCGCCGCATACGGACGACACGTACGACGCCACCAAATAATGACTGGTTGAAATGGTACACCACCTTTACCTCGTTGTAACGTGCGATAATGGCCAATACGCTGAGTGGATCGAGTCATGTTCTCTCCCCCTCAAGTAGTCGAGGCGCAAGGCAAGATACAGGAACTGAGAAACATTACCAAAGGCCCGTCTGCACTTAGGCATGCTGGGCACGGTTCATTATAACATAGAACAGAAGTTCAGAGTCCTCTCAGAGCGTAACAAAGGTGAGAACTCAAACTACGATGCTCTCTCAATGAATAACATGGTTGAATTCTAGTGGTAGATGCACCTCATCACGGCTTTCGGCCCTTTGATAAACATCGACATGGATACTCAGTCGAATCAACAAGCAAGTTGAGCCCCTGGGCCCGATCGATCGAGCTCGCAAAGCAAACAGACCAGAGAGAACAACCTTGGAAGGCCGCTTTGGAAGTTGAAAAAAGGGCCAAAGAGGACGGCACGTACGACCAAATTCCTGACGTGTCCACAGTATATGGAGATGGTGGGGATGATGGAACTATTCGGCCATGTAATTTTTGAAAATACAACCACCGTAAAAACTGTCAACTATAACAACGGTAAGGTGGAACTAAGCCTACTATAGTTAGTAACCACGCGGGGGAGGGTACGAGAGAGCCTCAATACTCCTCACGGATTGGACAGATTGTTAACCGAGTGCGGCTCTGTCCATTTTAGCGTTGTTTGAGTTGATAGAGTTTTTATGGTAGGACCTTACATAGAGACAAAGACTTCAGTGGGCGAGACCCAAAGGTCGCTTACTTGAATGGCATGCCTTATCTGCTGTTGTCAATGTATTGACGTAAATGTGTTCATAAGGACAAGGTCCCCTTTTGCACCCCTCCGTGCTCCCTACATACTAAATACTGTGTACAAGGGAGGAACCTTCAGGGGGTCCAGAACGTTGTAAGATTGGTCCGATTCCGTCTGCTGCGGGCCTCATTCCATTCCTCCGACGCAAGGTTAGCCAGCGGCACGTATCGAGGCTCGTAACAAGGCAACTGTCAGGCACGAGGGTGTTATCGCGACCCGAGTTGAAGGACGATCAGCTAGTCTCGAAGAGGCATAAAAGAGGTCATGTTCCTTTGATCAAGACATCTGCTTCTTCAGCTTCTCTGTAGCTGGGCGTTGGGCCTTGTGCTCGCCCCTGTTGGCTCAGCAGCGTTGCATCGCAGCCGGCTCGGCCCGGGGCTCGGCCTAGAGCAACTAGAGTCTAGATTAAATAACGCACATTAGATTGGATGATCAACCAGTTGTTTACCCGACCACTACAAACATCACAGCGTTAGAAGGGCGGAGAAACAGAATTCCGGCCACGTCATTCAAGTTCCTTGTTACGCAATGCTACACACCAACTGTAATATTGCTTCCTTGATCCTTGAATTGAGGAAGACACGGGAGGACGTACATAAGAGAAATGCAAATGGTTGAGGAGGGCGGGGAGGATGACTGTATTTTCAACCTTATAGGGGGCCTTATATCATGCACGTAGTCAGCCGATATCTTCGCACATATAGCAACCTAAAGCTAATTGCCACACCCGGTTTGTGTGCATTCCACTTATCCAATTTATAATTCAACTTAAGTGAAGTACTAGCGGTTACGAACAAGGCTTTGTCTACCTCTCTGGCAAGCTACCATCGTTATACGACTCCGCCAATACAACAACCCAGAGCCTCACACCATCACCATCCTGAATCGATACTATGGACCAGTCGGTGAGGTTGTTTTATCTGGGTGAATCTCCTTTGCTCAAGACCCAGAAGCCTTATATGATCGGCCCAGGATATATAAAACCATTCCGGTATGCAACTATAGGTTGGAAGCCGGACCTGAGCAAATCATAACAGATGTCTGCAGGCATACAGAAAGATAGCTCCCAGATGCTCTATTTATAATCGAATTGGATCTAACAAAGTGGCCATAATTGCGTCTTGGGGTGTTCCCAATCTCCCAGGCTTTCATTTGCTCGCTGCCTGCGTGGCATCACACCTTGGCCGTGGGTCTGGCCTCCTTTCGCGCCGAAGTGGATGGCTTGACATCCTGGCGCTACGCGGGCCAACTAGCATCCTTCTCCTTATGTTTAAGTTTATGTAAGCGCGCGCGAAACCAAACCGATAAGGTCGAAACAACACATCGTCTGAGTTCTCCCCCTTTCACCATCACCGGACATCTTCCATCAACCCGGTCCCGAATCATGGAAGACACTATTCAGCCAAGCGCTGAGGCGTATCACACTGTCTACGCGGCTAGTTTCAGAATGTGGTCTCGATTACGCGCCAAGCCCAGGCTGAATCGTCGCTGCCGCAGTGCGCTCTCTCACTTAGCGACGCCTTTCTTCAACATCCCCACTTCCCACCCAACGTGAAGGTCGAGTATGCTAAATATCGGCGATACAGTCGCGCATATGTCAAGGGTTCATCAGAATGGGGGTCTCCACTAGCAGGGTGCCGCCATGAGATGCCTCCCTTTTATCAGTCTATGGACATCACAGTCACCACCAAGAAACCCATCCCTCTATCTATTCGGAGCGAGCTTGAGGACAACCACATCACCAGCCGGATCGCTCCTCAGAATCGAGACTATGTCTCCGTTCTTACTTTGGCATGGATCTACGTTCTATCAGCCCGCTGGGCTGAGCTGATGGCTGGGGAATGCTCAATCACATACGCCCATGTTCAAGCACCAGGGGTGGATGACGCCAAAGCAAAGCCCGGTCAGAAGTCTATCCTCGAAGTATGCCTGGGTAATCATAGCCCTGAAGAAGCTCGCTGGTGGGCTGCAGTTCTGGCGCCAGGCAGGGGATGGCATGCAACGATGATTATGGACGAGGATGAACTGTTGGCTCCATGGTCGATTTCGTTGGAACAGAGTCCAGTTTTTGCTTTATCCGGCCAACTAGAACTGTCGTCTTCGCTTTCAACGCAACATCATGCTGCATCTTTCACCCAAGCCTCTCGGTTTCTTGACAAGTTCTGCCAGCTTCATCGCATTGAGGATCAAAATCTGGCCGCTCTGGCTGCCACGCTCCTGCTTCCCTCTCTGCAAGGAACACAATCTCTGACTTTACCAGCGCCAAGGCTCGGCCCTCAAATACATGGAACCGAGTTAATGCCGACTTCCAGCCCAGCAACTAGCCCCAGAAGTAGACAACTTCAGCATATGATTCGGCACCAGCACCTGGACAGGTTACTCACCTTAAGCTGCCACACCAGAGGCATCGATTGTGTTCTTCTCAGCGTCTTCTTCAACCCGGACATAGAATGTAACAAAGCTGGACCATGGCTGCAGGGAGCCCTTGATGTCATAAATCCAATGGTTGCGGATGAGCCTTGGGTACTCGGACTGATGCTCATGAATCGGTTACCTGAGGTGGCCCCGTTGTGGTTAGGAGCAACAATTCTCGGGCTTCAGGAGAAACTAGTGCGGCAAGTTGGTTTCGGACAGATCCCGACGGACCTCAATGCTGCTGCGTGGTCAGGGACTGTTCAGTCCTTCATCCAAATTCCCGTCTCCGATCCTTCTCAGCGGATAGAAGTTATATCCCGAGCAGACGAATGCCGCCTTCTTTTTCTTGCTCAAATAGATACTCACCCTCGCGCCCCATTTTGTCAATGGGCCCCGTTTGGCGTGACCTCCGTTGATGAAGTGGATGTTGAAGTGCGACTGCACAAAGACTGCAACGGACACACACTTCAGTACAAGGGGTTTACTTGGGACTCCGATTACGCCCAGGGTCAGATGCCTGTCTCGATGGCTGTCTACAACGCTCCAAGATCTGATGCAAATGTCGAGTCGAATGAGCAGGAGCACGATCTGCCGACACCCGAAGATTTAGATCACAGCAAGGAGTTTATCTCCGAAGTTGCGACCCGGAGCATATTCAACTGGCTGAGACCAGATGGTTGTACATCCCGGGAAAAGGAACTATGGACGCATGGCTGGCTGGATATGCCTCAGAGTGACGAAGACGAAGAGGTTGAGGATGACGAAAGTGGAAAAAAGCCTTCTTCTCACGTTCGTTCGTGGATTGAAGGTCTGAAGGTGGACCTAGATCCTGCAATCTAATGTCGCATTATGCTGGCGTATTTTCTAAGCATATGCATTGTGTAGTACCCCAAGATTCTATGCCCCGTGATGTGTGATGTGGTGTCATCGTCGGCGAATGGATTTGGCACTGCCGGAGCCTGAAACCGAACCACAGTTCAACTAAGGATGCTGCCGTCAGGAGTCCCACCGGAATTCTTTGATGCACGACAAATGAAATCGTGCTGGCCGGTGCTTTCCTCTTTCGTCGCCCGTTTTGCTTTGCGCTTGCTTCCCACGGTCCGCCTCGGTTTGATGGTGGGAATCGGAGGCGGAGTGCCGGACAAGGTGGACATACGTTTGGGCGACATCGTTGTCGGGACGAGGGTGGTGCAGTATTATCTAGGGAAGATCGAGGTAAGGACATTTGGTTATCGTGTAGCCGCGTCTGAGCCATCACCGAGGGGATGGCGGCGAGGGGACTGTATGTGCGCTCTGAAAGGGTCGCTGGAGCATCTTCTGATCGATGACGGGACCCTTCGTCAGAGAGAGCATTGTTCATTAGGTCGAGCTCGCTCGTGGCTCCATTGGCTTTGGCGATAAGCTCTCCGTCTGATGCAGCCAAGCATGGCTTGATTTCGGGGCCAATTGACGAGATGCCAGAACCAGTATCTGCGCCAGTCGTTGCGTCTCCAGTGAGTGTGCAAGTCACCGAGCAAAGGGCTTGCTGGTTCGATTCGGGATCGGTGGACAAGTCCATCTCTGACTCGTCATGGAAGCTGCCGAGAAGCTGACAGGTAGCTATAAGGGTGTCTACCGGATTCAACCGGATGGGAAAATGGCAAGAGAGCTTTCACTTGTCAATGAAGTTCAGACATCGTCGCAAAGAGAAAATATAGTATTTATCTTTATAGACTTTGATGTTCTGTCAGGCCAGTCTGATACTAGACTTTGTTAACCTTTTTATTTATTTAGTTGAGTATGGACTTAAGTTGTGCTCTATAGGTAAGTTAGATTTCAGTTTAAGAATAGCTATCTTATTTTATTCTATATATAGTATCTTTCTCTTTTAGAATCTTTTAAAATAATTACTAATTAGACTTATTTTTTATTAAATAGAAAGTCCTAGGGAATTATACAGGCAGACCTTCCTGAGGATTTACTGACAAACTCCACAGTTATATAACCAGGGAACTCCCGGGGAACTGCCGAATGAAGAGGAACAGCCTGACCGGTTGGACTCTAGAGAAAAAACAGACAGACAACCTAAAGAGACACTGTAACAGAGATAGCCTTGTTGGCACTTACCCGAACACATTATTTTGATTCTATTAGTGACCTCAAATTCGGTCCGATCAGCTGTATCGCCGCAGCCTCGAGTCCAATACTTCTTGGTTTTCCAGGCTCCTGGCCATTCTCGGTGTTGTCCCTGAGTTTGCAGTACTGTGCGAGATGGCCTGTGCGAGAGCAATCTGCAGAACAAAAATGGATCAACCCTCGCACTGGAAAGCCTCACTTCTCGCGGTACACTCAATCGAACCTTGAGTCTCGCACTCTTGTTGCAGCAGACCTTTTCCAAGAGGGTTTGTATCGCTCCGCGGCTGAGGCATCGCGAGAGCTGAAAGTTCCGTATGACAGACTCCGGTCTCGTCTTAGCGGAGCGAAGCCTGCCGCCCAAAATGGCGGCAACAACACTCTTTTGACAGACATGCAGGAGCAAGCAATACTGTGTTGGGCACATCGCCGGGTTACACAAGGGTAACCTCTCCTCAAGAGGCCAGTGTTAAGTCCCAGGTTGCGGTTAAAACCATTAAGGAATCGACTCCCCAAGCAGAAGGCACTGTCGTTGAAACTGAGGACACAAAGGATACAAAGCCTAATAATAAGCCCACTCCTCTTACTATTATAGATATTAGGTCGCTAGACAATAAGGAACTGTACAAGAAGATTAACGACTAGTACTTTATGCTCGCTGGTGATAGGTGGATTAAGAGTATTAACGCTAGGGGATACTAGGCTCTATGGGCCCTCCACTACAATCTGTTAAATAAGTATGTTGACTTCTTCTTGAAAGTACTACACTCTTACTTATTGCTGGAACTTAGATATCTTCTAAAGAAGTATTCTATAGCTATAAGAATACAGTTATACAGTATCTACTTATATCTTAAAGTCTTATACTCTAGACTACCTAAGTCTCTAGAATATATAATTACCTTTATCCTTAATGTATACTGTATAGTAGTATTACTAGAGGAGTATTTTACAGTCGATCAGTCAGTTTAGATTGAAGTCAATATAGATCTAGCCCGATATAGATACGTAAAGATACTACCCTTACTGCCACGAGAATAAAAAATACACTGACATTACTTAGAATAGTTATTGAAGATGACCCGAAACTCTGTCGGCATTGGGGAAAAGTCGCAGCAGGGCAGTACACTCGGGCACTAGACGCCGACGCCACGGTTGATAATTGCTTACAGACATATGCCCCCTGTCTTTGGCCCGCTTTAGTGGCGTCTCGCCTCCACACTGTGCATTCGGATTCGCTCCCAGATTAACCAGAAGTGTCACAAATTCCAAATCCCCTCTCATCGCTGCCCGCATAAGCGGGGTTGCACCACCGCACTCAGAATCAAGATCAGCGCCTCTTTCATGCAATAACTCTACTATTTCCTTATTCCGTGCATCCGTAGCTCTCCCTAACGCTGTATTACCTCCACATTGGGCATCGACAAAAGCTCCGTGCTCACATAAGAGATTGACGAGCCTAATGTCCCTTCTTTTAGCGGCTTTCATAAGCGCGGTCTCGCCGCTGCATTGCGCTTCGAGATTTGCATTTTACGAGAGGAGATACTTCACAACGTCAAGCTGACTAGTTCTGGAGGCTGCTACGAGAGCACTTTCACCACCATATTCCCATTCGATATCTGTGCCATTTTGAATGAGATGCTGTACTTGCGAGAGTTGGCCCTTTGCGGCAGCTTCGACAATGTTTACCATCTTCTGGAGCATCTTCTTGTCGTTGCGGAGTTTTTCTGTCATCAATTCTTTCTCAATAACTTGCTGGACTCACCCCAGTTCGTTCCGCCGACCAGGCGAAGGGTATGAGATAAGTTTGATTGTGGAGGCTTGTCTTCTAAGCGAAATGCCAGCTCTGCTTTCTGCCACTCTAGGGCTATTAAGCTTTTTGATCTTAGAATGTATAGATAGTATAATTAGTAGTATAGAGTAAATAAAGATATATTATTCTATTAGTTTAAGCTTAAATAAGTATAAATATTATTATTTTAATATCTGCTTTTTTTTAATAACTAAAAGCAGTTATAAATTATAAATTTTTATTTTTTTATTATTTTATATACTAAAAGAAAGCCTAAAGTAAAAAGCAGTATATAGAATATTATAATTACTATAATACTAACTTAAAGTACTATTTTTATTTAACTATTCTTATTATTCTTTCTAATTAATATAATAACTTATAATTTACTTAAAACTATTAATATAATTTTAATTATAAATAGAATTAGTTTATAGAAGTATATAAAATATATTTTATATTAATATTTAACTCTTTAAAAGTATAACTTATTAAAAAAGAGTAAGATATATAAATTAAGTTATATTAAATAAATCTTACTATAAGTATAATATAAAAAGATATTTTAATCTATAATATCTTTTAAACTTAATATAAAGTTATAAAACTATTTTTAAATAATATTTAGTAAAATAAAATATAAGCTAAAGTTTTAAATAATATATAAATTAAACTTATATTTTATTAAATAGTAGTATATTTATAGATAGCTTAATACTATCTATTAAATATATTTAAGTTTTTTACTATTAGTTTTTATATAGAAATAGTTTTTTTAAAATATATATAATATAATATACTATGAAAATAGCTTAATAAAATTATAATTATAAATTTATATTAAATAGAGCTTTAAGTTTTCTATTATAATAATAGTATACTATTTTACTAACTATTAATAAAAAAAAATTACTATTCTATTTTAATATCTATTAAAGTCTATTAATAATTTAATTTAATTTATTTAAGTAAATTTCTCTATTTAGTAAGTTTTAAAAATATATAAAAGTATTTTAATATATATTAAATTAGTTTATTTACTTTCTATATTAATTAATACTCTAAAGTAAAAAAACAGTATTTAAACTATTAATATTATTATAAAAATAAAAAAGTAAACTTAATATTATTAAAATTATAACTTTATTTAATAAAGCTATAATTAAATAGAACTATTTTTTATATTATATAGCTAGCTATAAATAAAATATAAATAATAACTTTTTATAATATAGTCTATTTTATTCTTTTACTACTTAATTAAGCTTAAGTAATACTTAATTATATAATTTACTTTCTATATTAAAATCTATTTAATATTTAAAATAAAATAGCTACTATACTTAAATTATTTATAGTAGTTTTTATAACTATTAGTATAGTTTTTATAGTAGTAATTCTTATTAATAAGCTCTTTAGATAGCTATTAAAGCTATTAAAAACTAAAAACCTAACACTATATATTAATAATATTCTAGCTAATTATACTAATAACTTAATTTATAACTTAAAGTCTATTATTAAGTAGAATTTAATTCTATAGAGAGATACTACTTTAGCACTAAAATACAAAAAGAGCCTAATACTATATATTAATAATATCCCTACTAATTATACTAATACCCTAAACTGCAACCTAAAGTCTATTCTTAAGAAGGTTCTAGACCTACAGGAAGACACTAATACTATAGTCTGTCGCTCTTTAGTGCCATATAGCAAGAACTCCCTCTGTACTACTATCTCAATCACCATATCGCTCTCTGCAGACGATCTGTCCGCTTAGCTGCGCCGAGCTGGGAACGGTCACCCGTATAGGTACACCTGCAAATTCGAGGGAATCACGCCGCTCTACGAGGACAATAACCGTGCAGATGTCGAGTAAGCCTGGCCTTCGCCGACCTTTCTTTCCTGTGCTGACTCCTCCAGCATTATTGCAGTAGTCATCTGGTGTAGATCAACACAGGGGGGAGCGACCTACTGGGAAGTCCGCCTTACCAGTCTATTTCTAATGCGCAAGGGGGAATGGAGGAGGATATCAGTTCCTTCCTAGGTACGTTCCTTCCCCACCCTGGCGCTAAAGGTTCTCCGACTTTGGCGCTTACAAGTGAATTAAACTCAGGACCAGTAGCTATTTGCCGCCACAATATGAATTAAACATAGACCGCAACAGGGTGATTAAATTGAGGCAAGGTTGCCGGTCGGAGGTGCTCCCGCCAATCTTGGTGGTGTCCCAGGTTTTTGCGGCAGTCCCGCATTTATGTGGCCAACCTTGCTTGCTAGGTTGGCTCGCCTGGGACCTTGGTCCCTCATGAGCCAACGGGTATCAACCTGCTTCTTCCCTTACCGACGTCTCACAACCATCAATGTTCAGGAACTGTAATATCTCAAGCCCGCCTTTGACCAAGTCCGTCTTTTTCCCACGACCACTGACGTCCGAATACCGCCGAACGATTGAAGCCCTAGAACTACCATTATTCTAGGCCTAGAAACGTCCCACGACGGCCGATATCCCCAGACCGCCCCTATGCCAGGACTATCTCTGTCCTGTGACCGCTAGAGTCCCGAGGCTAGCTTGGTCCTAAGACTGAAGCCCTGAGACCATCACTGTCAGGACGGACGATGTCCTACGACGGATAATGTCCCAGGACGACCACTGTCCCAAGACTGCGTCTGTCCCAAATCCGTTGATTGGTGAGCTGGGCCGGAATAGAGTCGTCGATACCCAATCATGGCTCCCATCTTGTGTCTTGGACAGCGCTTTGGGACTGGACGAAAGCCACCATCACAATACGCCAGCATCGGTTCTCGGCCAATTGCTGGCTTGTTCTGTTTGAGGGGCAAGGCATGGCGACATGCGCACCGTCGCCAATCATTTACAACAGCGCTGTCAGCCTGTCGCAGCCCGTCTCACGCAAGCGCCGGGGTCTTACGGCCCCCAACCTTCTGCAACCGCCCAGAGCCTGATCTCGTGCGTTGAACGCCCCGCTCCGAGACCTCAACTCTTGCCCTTACCATCGTCCGCTTACCCCGTTCGCGTCTGCTTCTCAAGCGGTCGCATACCCCTCGACACTCTCATTTCCCTCTTCCCAATACCGAACACCGACCATGCCAGACCCCCAGAGCTACACCGTCGGCTGGATCTGCGCCATCACCACCGAGTCTGTCGCGGCCCGGGCCTTCCTCGACGAAGAGCACGACGGGCCTAGCCACGTCGCCCAGCACGACAACAACAGCTATGTCCTCGGCAAAATCGGCAGTCACAACGTCGTCATTGCTGTCCTGCCCGATGGAGAGTACGGCACAACCTCGGCGGCGGCGGTGGCCCGGGATATGCTTCACAGCTTTCCAAACGTGCGCATCGGGCTGATGGTGGGCATCGGGGGCGGCGCGCCCAGCTCGAAGCACGATATCCGGCTCGGCGATGTGGTGGTCAGCAGCCGCGATGGCGGCAAGGGCGGCGTTTTACAACACGACTTTGGGAAGACCATTCAGAATCAGGCGTTTCAAGAGACGGGGTTCTTGGACCAACCGCCAATGGTGCTGCGAACAGCTGTCAACACCCTGAGGGGTACGTACGAGATGAGGGGCCACCAGCTTGCAGACGAGGTTGAAAGGGCCTTGAAAGGCATCAGGAAGCAGAAGAAGTATACGCGACCTGCTCTAGCAAGCGACAGACTATACAAGCCCGACGCCGTACATTCGTCAGCATCGGATGGTTGCGATATCGCGTGCGATGCGGCGTACCTGGTGGCTCGTGACGAACGAGATGAGGAAGATGACGACCCCACTATCCACTACGGTCTGATCGCCAGCGGGAACCAGCTGATGAAGGATGCGCATCTTCGCGACAAGCTGGTGGCAGAAAAGGGCGTCCTCTGCTTCGAGATGGAGGCGGCAGGCCTGATGAACCACTTCCCATGTCTGGTGATCCGCGGGATCTGCGACTACGCCGACTCGCACAAGAACAAGGAGTGGCAGGGGTTTGCGGCCATGACGGCGGCAGCGTACGCAAAGGACCTTCTGCGGCAGATCCCCCCAAACAAAGTCGAGGCGGAAAGACGGATTGCTGAGGCTCTCGGTGCCAGTTAGTATCGCAGATCCAGTTCACCAAACGCTAGCTAAATCTGAACAGTTCAAGAAGATTTGAAGCGTGTCAATCAGACAGCGAGTGAAACAAGGGCTGCAGTAGAGACCATGCATTCCCACCAAACGTATGTAAAAGTAGCCTTTCTGCTTGATAGGCCATAAGTTGACGGCTCACACTAGGGTTCTTCTTTACGACATTCAAGAGGGAGTACAGGACCTGAAGCTCCATACCAAGGAGGATCTATCGGTTGCCCGCCAACCCCATTTCGTTGTACCGTTTCCCTCTGACCCACACTTTGTGGAGCGAATGACGATCTGGACAAGGATCGAAGAGCAATATACTGCCCTGCGATGCGTATGGCTCTTGTAGGAATGGGCGGCTTTGGGTATGTCGTGTTCAATCTGTTGAATTTTGCGCTGACAGTTGCGCAGCAAGTCCCAGCTAGCCATTCAATTCGCCCACCAAATCCGGGCCGACTCTCCTGACACCAGCGTCTTCTGGGTCCACGGAGGCACCAAAGCAACATTTGAAGAGTCGTATCGTTCTATTGCAGACGTGCTTGCGCTGCCCCGTCGCCACGAGCCCGGCGTCAACGTCCTGGCGCTGGTCCGTGACTGGCTGCAGCGGGAGGATATGACGCCATGGTTCGTGATTGTCGACAACGCAGATGATATAGAGATGCTTTTCACGACGGAGAACGATACGAAGGTGCCGATAGCAGCTTATCTGCCCAAGACGGGCAATGGCAAGATCCTGGCCACTTCACGCAGCTGGGACGCCGCGGAGAAGCTGACAGGCAGCGGCGAAGCGATCCTGAGGGTCCCGACAATGGAAGAGTCACAAGCGCTGCAGCTTTTCCAGAATAAGCTCGGTCACGATGCCGACGAAGCCGTGGCATTGGAGCTGATTCGCACCCTTGACTACATCCCGCTGGCTGTGAATCAAGCAGCGGCGTATATCTGCAAACGACGCGACCGGGTAACCATCCAGTCATATTTGGACGAATTCCGGAAGAGCGAAAAACGGAAGGGCACTCTGCTTCGCAGCGACAGAGGCGATCTTCGGCGCTACGAAGGCGTGTCGAACTCCGTGGTGGTGACATGGCAGGTGACTTTCGACCAGATCCGGCGAGAGCAACCACGCGCGGCCAACCTTCTCTCGCTGATGAGCTGCTTCCATGCCCAGAACATACCCGAGTATATGTTGCACGACTACAATAGCGACCCTCGAGACTCTGAAATAACTGATGACGACGATGACGAAGAGGACGATGACAAAGATTTCGAGGACGACATGTATGTGCTCCTGGGCTACTCGCTTGTTACTCCCACCACTATACCTAGATTATGTGAGATGCACTCGCTGGTGCAATTTTGCACGCGGGTCTGGATATCGGAGTTTGGGGATCCAAGACGATGGAAGAAGCTTTTCATTCAATCAGCGTCACAACATTTCCCATCAGGGGCCTTTGAAACGTGGGGGGCCTGTCAGACGCTGTTGCCGCATGTCCAACCGCTGTTGGATGAAGTCCCTCCAGAAACGAGCGACCGGTTAAAATGGAGCGAGCTGCTGACGAACATGTGTTGGTACTTGCTCATGGTAGGGGAATATACCAAGGCGGAAGGGCCTGCGCGAGATGCTGTAAGGGTTCGATTGGAACTTCTGAGCAGAGATAACCCCTCAACGCTGGCCAGCATGGCCAACCTGGCGTCAACGTACAGAAACCAGGGCCGGTGGGAGGAGGCCGAAAAGCTAGAGGTGGAGGTGATGGAGACTCGCAAGACGAAGCTCGGGGCCGACCATCCCTCTACGCTGACCAGTATGACTAATCTGGCGTCGACGTTTTGGAACCAGGGCCGGTGGGAGGAGGCCGAGAAGCTAGAGGTGGAGGTAATGGAGACGAGCAAGACGAAGCTCGGAGCCGACCATCCCGACACACTGACCAGTATGGCCAACCTAGCGTCGACGTTTTGGAACCAGGGCCGGTGGGAGGAGGCCGAGAAGCTAGAGGTGGAGGTAATAGAGACGAGCAAGACGAAGCTTGGAGCCGACCATCCCGACACACTGACCAGTATGGCCAACCTAGCGTCGACGTTTTGGAACCAGGGCCGGTGGGAGGAGGCCGAGAAGCTGGACGTAGAGGTGATAGAGACAAGCAAGATGAAGCTCGGAGCCGACCATCCCGACACACTGATCAGCATAGCCAACCTAGCGTCGACATATAGGAACCAGGGCCGGTGGGAGGAGGCCGAGAAGCTAGACGTAGAGGTGATGGAGACTCACAAGATAAAGCTTGGAGCCGACCATCCCTCTACGCTGACCAGTATGAATAATCTAGCGTCGACGTTTTGGAACCAGGGCCGGTGGAAGGAGGCCGAGAAGCTGAACGTAGAGGTAATGGAGACTTATAAGATAAAGCTTGGAGCCGACCATCCCTCCACGCTGATCAGTATGAGTAATCTAGCGTCGACGTTTTGGAACCAGGGCCGGTGGAAGGAGGCCGAGAAGCTGAACGTAGAGGTGATGGAGACTCGCAAGATGAAGCTTGGAGCCGACCATCCCTCCACGCTGACCAGCATGAGCAACCTGGCTTTCACACGGTATAACCTAGGCAAACCTGATGAAGCCTGTGCCTTGATGCAAATCTGTGTTCTCTTGCGTCAGCAATCGCTAGGCGATGATCACCCAGATACCGTCTCATCCAGGGAAGCCCTTGAACATTGGCAAGCTGAGCATCAGGAGGATAGTTCAGGCTGGGAAACAGAGACATCAACCAGTTAGCACCTCATAATTACTACTATTTCTACGGTGATATTCATTTCTAAGGTGATATTTAATCTCCTACCTCTGTCAAGTCTTAGATCAACATGCCGCTTGCTCATGCAGTGACAGCTATATTGTGCGGCGCAACCGCCTTGAGTCAAAACCGGATTTGGAGGAAGACGGGCTTACCAACGAAGCTCAGGCCCCCTTTGTGTTTTTCAGTCGATTCGCGTCGGGCGACACGGTGATGAAGTCTGCAGATCATCGTGACAAGATCGCGAGACAATATGGGGTATGGCCTTCGAGATGGAGGGCGCCGGCGTATGGGAGCAGCAGCTTCCGTGTATCATTGTCAAGGGCGTCTGTGACTACGCCGACAGCCACAAGGACAAGGCCTGGCAAAGATTCGCAGCCGCAACGGCAGCCTCCGCGGCACGGGCACTAATAGAGCATCACATCCAGTCCATACTAGCCGGCGCGCAAGAACGTCTAAGACGACGGGCACACCGTGCCTACGCAGTGATAAGTCTTTCTTACTCGCTAAGGATCCGCGGATAGTAAGTCTTTTGCTGCCGATGCGATTACCGTACAGAGGTCCATTTCAAAAGTCTTTGCCCACACTATAAACGCCCTACACCTTAACCCTTACTAAGTACCTAATAGTATGGAGTACATTAGGCGGCAAGCAACTATAGGCAATCAGCCGCTAAATGCACTATAGCTTTAGTGATGTTAGCAATATAATTTGCCCACCTAGTAGACTGAGTGTGCTATAGTATAGTACTTCTTCTAGTGCTGAGTATTCTGAAGAAGTACCTAGTGTTCTTTGGCAAGAAAAAGCAATGTGTGGCGTTGTATGCGGGCAAAGACTTTTGAAATGGGCCCCCGGAGTCATATACTACCAGATTGTATCGCGAGAGAGGAAACTGTCTGGGAAGGCCGTGCAATCAGGGAGGAGCAGCGCCGTTGTGCTAACTGTGGGGCTTACGATCACTTGTGTGAGGACTGTGACTTGGAAGATTTACTATTGAGACGGAAGTCATACCGCCAACTTAGGTAACACATTAGAAGTTGTAGGCCTATTGTGACGGAAAGTAGCTTTCTTAGACTTAGATAGTAGTAACGACAGCATGATTCTTGAAAATATGGTAATTGCGGCCGAAGTCCCCCCTGTGATTGTCAACACTGTCGATTCGGGAGACGACCGGTTGCTCGCACCCGAGTTCAACAGTCACGTGCACGCGTTTGTGTCGGCTGTCGGCAATAACGTTTACCCGACCGCTTACAGGACACCCGAGATGTAATGTCTTATCGCTAAGAGACTGAAGGACTGGTTGTGGGAATCAGAGCATGAAGCTGCGGAGAGTCGAGATATCGCGAAGACGAACAACGCCGACGAGAAGAAGCCGAAGAACGTGCGAGCGGATCTAAATCGTTGGAACTACACGAGTATCTTATAACATGCCACTCGCTCAATCTTGCTATCCTGTCACCTTTTATTAAAGCATGATGTGCGTAAGGTGGTAACCAACCGTTCTCTCACAACCGAAACAAACCCAACCGGCCGAATCTATCCGAATCATCCCATGGACCGCATTCCTAAGGCAGCACAAGGCAGTCTGGGGCCAGTTCTGCTGTAGTCCCTCGTTTTGTTCCTGAGTTGTCCTTCCATCCGGATTGATTGGTCAATACTATACTCCAATGGTTCTAGAAAGCGTACCCGTGTCTGGTTGTGACGATTGGGATAAAAAACAACTTCTGAGGTTTGGCCTTGCGAAGGCCATAATCACCGCATCTATGTCCCTGTAGTCCCCGCTTCTCTGCCTTTGGGCAAATAGAAATTTTCATGCTTAGTTCCCGAGGCCATGCTTGGCAACGACGAGCAAGAAGTCAGGCCAGGCTCGTTGGCGGAGCAAGTGAAATAAACTCAGGACCAGTAGCTAATTGCCGCCTCCATATAAATTAAACATAGGACGCACCAGGGTGATTAAAGTGAGGTAAAGTTGCTGGGCCAGATGCGAAGAAACAGCGGGGTTGACAAAGGGGGCCGCTGGTCCCGTACTGCCCGCATATGGCCCAGAAGCGACAGCCTAGGGATGTGACACACCTATTAAAGCCGGCTGAGGAACTTAACAGCCCGATTGATTATGCGATCACAATAGATCCCTCGCTTCACTAATTTATTTGGTTAACAATAGGCAGTAGTATGTAAATCTCGCAACATGTTCTATTCTATTAGCGTTTTCTAACCTCTAAGGCTGCATTCTATCTTACTGTTAGCACTTTCCCCTAACTATTTATTAGCGTCTTACTTTATACAGTTGCCTCTACTTTACCTGCTTTAATAACTGCAGTATAATACTATAAATCCTTTAAATATAGCTTTAGAAATAGTCTAAATATTGCAGTTTAAGGTCTTTATACTTAAGATATTTATATTAAATTATTTTATTATATTATTTAGTCTGTATTTATATAATTAAATAGTAATTATTAAAGTAGTTATTTATAATAATAAGATAATAATATATTTAGGTTTTTTTTAGCTTTACTTAATATTATTAGATAGATTAAAGCTATATAGTATTTTTAAATAATAGAAATAAACAGTTAATACTACATCTAGCAATAGAAGAAATAGTAGCTAAATAATAAGATTGTTATATATTAGTTTTTACTTTAAAAGCAGCTTAAAACTTAAATTTAAGCCTTAATAATTATAATATATATAATAAAAATACAGTAAATTTAAATATTAGATTCTCTTATTAAGGGAAGATAATAATATATAAAGATATACTTTTTATAAAAGAGTTATTTATTATTAATATAATTAGAATATTATACTATATATATAAAAAGAGAGAATTAATTAAAGCTAAATAAAAAGTTAGTTTTTATTTTAAGTAGTTTTATTTTAATAGGTAGATAAACTTTAGCTTTTTACTATATATAGTTTTATTTAACTATTTTTTTTTATTATAGAGAATTACTATAAAAATTAATAGCTTTTATTTTTTACTATAAGATTTTATTTTTAATTAAGTTATTAAATTAATAGTAAAGAATTCTTATTAATTTAATATATTTTAAAATTATAATATTAATAATAAGCTTTATATATTTCTTTTTTTTAGATTTATTTTTTAATATTTTAAATAGAATAATAATAGAAATAATCTTTATTATATTTTTTTATAACTTATTAATTTTATTTAAGCTATATATATTACTATTTAAATTTAATAGTTTTTAAATTTAATATTAATTTTATTTATACTTTATTAAATACTATATTTAAAATAGCTTAAAGATTATATATAAAGCTTATATATATAAATAGTTAGAATAGCTAAAAAAACTTTCTTTTTTAAAAAAATATTTTAAAAGTTAAAGTTAGTAATTTTATTTAAATAGATATTATAAAATATTATAAAGTAAAAGTTTTAATATATTATCTAATTATAAATAGAATTTAATATATTTTCTATAAAATTTAAATTTAGTTAGTATAGCTTTAAAAGCTATAAAATATTTAGTAAATACTACTATTAATTTTAATATAAAATAAGTATAAAATATACTATATATAGTATTTTAATACCTCTTTTAGTAAATTTAAATATCTATTTTTTCTTATATTTTAAATTAAAACTTTACTAATTAATATTATTTTTAAATTTAAAATATAGTATAAACTTATTTTTAAAGAGTATTATTTTATAAAACTAATAGTAAACTAAAGTTTTTAACTTAAATACTTTTTATTAAAGTGAAATATACTATTTTAAACTATAGTAACTTTATTTTAAATATAGTAAATATATTTATTAAGCTTAAAATAATAAATATATTATTATATAAAATAAAAATACGTATAAATAAAATAGTATAAAAAAGAAGCTTTTTAATAAAAAATAAAATAAAAAATAGTACTATAATAACTATTAATATATATAATATTAAAGTATTTACTACTTAAGGTAAAATATATAGAGAATATATAGCTTAAGTTTTCTATTAGTCTTTTTATAATAAATAAACTTAATAGCTATAGTTAATATATACTATTTAATAATAAAGTGCTATATAATTATTATTTAAATATCTTTATAATAAAAAGTCTTTAAATATCTATATTCTATAGTTTTTTAATAAAAAGATTTTAAAGTAATTTAGAGTTTTTATTTAATAGTAACTTTAGGTTTTTACTATTATTTAAAAAAGTTAATTAAATAACTTTATAATTAAAAAGCTTTTTAATAGTACTATTTTTTAGTTTTTTCTACTTAATATCTAAAAGCTCTATAAATTATACTTTAGTATAATATAAAATTTAATTATAAAAAGCTAAGCTAATATAGTATTATTTACTAGAAAAAGTTCTCTTATTAAATATAATATTAAAGATTAAAATAATAAGTAAGTTATTTATATTAAGTACTAACTTACTATTAATATTTAATAGTTAATAGCTAAAGTAAGAAATTAAAATAAAATAATAATAGTAGCTATATTTTAATAGAATTTATACTTTAAATTAAATAGCTAGTAGCTATATTAATATATAAAAATAAATAAAGCTTTTATATATTTTATATATCTTTTTAATCATATTTTAGTTTATATACCAACTATTTACTATTATATAAAGTTATTAAAATTAATAGATATACTTATTTAAGTGTTTTTTTTAGCTTTACTTAATATTATTAAATAGATTAAAGCTATATAGTATTTTTAAATAATAGAAATAAATAGTTAATACTATATTTAATAATAAAAGAAATAGTGGCTAAATAATAAAGTTATTATATATTAATTTTTACTTTAAGATTTAATTTAATTCTTTTAATTTTAATTTTACTATTTATAGTTAATAATCTTACTATTTACAGTTAATAATCTTACTATTTATAGATAATAATCTTAAAATAGTAATCTTATTTTAAGTAATAAAATATAAAAAGAATATTTTTTATTATTAAAAAACTAACTTTTCTTTTAATAATTATTTAATTTTAACTTCTATTATAATAATTATCTATAAAGCTTTTTATAAAACTAATTTAATATTTTAATAATATGAAACTAAATATTAATATAATATTAAATATCTTTATAATTTTAAAAATAATATAAAAAAAGTAAAATATAGAGTATATTAAAAATTTCTTAAAAAGTATAAACTTTTAAACTATTTATTTTACTATATATTATAACTAAATATAAACTAATAGATTATATTAGCTATTTTTAAATATAATTTATTTCTAGATAATAGAAATAGAGTTAATTTATAAGAAAATAAAGTTATTAGTATTAATTTTAGCTTTATTTAAATAGAAAAAACTACTCTATTAAAGTTAGCTAGAGTCTTTAAAAAATAGCAACTTAAATAATAAAAACTAAAAGTTTATTAATAAAATAAATAGAAAGACTTTTAAGCTTTAATTTAAAGAGCTTTTATATTATATAAAGATAGTATAAATAATAGCTAGCTAAAATAAGAGAGTAAATTTAAATAAGGGTTAATATAGATATTAAAGATCTTAAAATATTCTAAAGGTTAGGTTATTAAATTTATAACTTTAGATATTAAGGTTAAAATAAAGTAAAAGATTTAAATAGAATTTTAATAAAATAAAATAAAAGCAGCTTAAAATCTAAATTTAAACTTTAGTAATTATAATATATATATAATAAAAATACAGTAAATTTAAATCTTAAGTTTTCTTATTAAAAGAAAAATTAATACTATAATATTAAAAACTATTATAATAAAAGATAATTAAATAAAAAAATCTTATTATTATTAAAATAAAATAAGAAAACTTTACTATAAAAAAAGTAATATATATATTATTTTTAAATATACTAAAAAATAGTAATAAAAATATACTATTTATACTAAATTTACTAATTAATAAGCAAAAAGTAATAAAATATTTTAACTTTAATATACTTAATAAAATATATATAATTTACTTTAAGTTTTAATAGAATAATAAACTTTATAGCTTTATTATTAAAAATAAGCTTATTTAAATAGAAACTTAAAATAAAAATAATTTAATTAATTTATTTTTAAACTTTACTTTAAAATTAAATAGTATTTCTATTAGTTATAATAGCTTTATATTTCTTAATATATATTAACTACTAATTACAAATCTTTATATTTTAATTAATTAATTTATTTTTTATATTTTTATATATTTTATAAAATTATTACTCTATAAACAGAGAAAGCGCTGTGAGAGCCGCTAAATCAGGCGGAAAGCGTCGCCATTTTAAGCGGCGCCAGCAGTACGGCGAGTCCAACGACCAGAGGTCGCGGGGCAGGTACTCTATACTTGGCTGGCCGGCCCGCCCACGCACAGATCCCTTGCACGCGGGGCTGTCAGGGCTTACCCACCCGGGGGGGCCAGTTTCTGTCCTTCCGCCTTCATCACAAAGAGCGTTCTGATTTCGGTACCCAGCGCGTCTGTTTTCTGTTTCCTGTCGTCGTCCACAATGGATCCATCCCTTGCCGCCCAGAATAGCCATACCCGAGCTGCCATGGCTTCCTTGCTCTATAAATGGGAGCGACGGCCCCCTTAGCCTCCCGTTCCGATCGACTCGTCCGACACGGTCGCTCTTCCCATCATCCTTTGCAGCCCGCCTGTCTACTCTCTCTCTCTCTCTCTCTCTCCAACCAAATAACTGCCAACTTGAATCGAGCTGACAAGCAACGAGCCTCAGAGAATTATTTACATCCTCACGCCCCCATAGCTCAGTTTACAACCGCCACAGCGTACCGAGCCGGTCCTAACGGCACCCTGGATAATTATGCCGACTTTCTCGCCTAAGTCGCTCAGCGAGAGTCACGCAGCAGAGGCACCAAACGACCCGCACCGCTGTCCGCCGAGGCATATAAGGAGAACCGAAAGCAGCTGCAGCAAGTGACCTTTATTAAGCCCATATATACTCATAAAACCCAGATCAATATCGCTAGCCTTTTCAGAAAATAGAAGCAGTAAGTTACTAAATCTATTCTGCTAGATATCTATCTTCTGATATATAGGCTAAGTTACTATTAGAAAAATAAGGTTGGCAATTAGAAGGCAATACTAAAAGATCTATAATAAGAGATAATAATAGATTTTTTATTTTTTATCTGTAGTAACTATAATATCAATTTATAGAGTACTTTAGATATATATATTTACTAATTCTAATAGCTTTATACTACTATTATAAGTTATTTTATAGACTGTAATAACTCTAAGGAAGTATATAAGGTATAACCTACTTAAATCTAACTGAAAGTTAGTTCTTCTCCCTATACTTTACTGTATATAGAAAGCACTAATAGAGACTTTCAGTCAGTATAATTATTATATTTTAATTCCTTAGTTTAATCTTTATATACCTAATATTAACACTAAGCTAGTTGTAAGTACAGCCAGATTAAAGATCCTTCTGATATTTAATATAGTATATATAATAAGAGTATTTTTCCTAGTAAATAGTACTGTATTTAACTCTTCTGCTGCTATAAGATTATATACTATACTGGGGTGCAACCTAATAAGCTTGTTAATAATAAGAGGTAAAAGTCTAAAAACAGCTTAACTTAGAAACTCTTTAGCTCTAAGGTTGTATCTTTACCCAATACTAACTGTAGAGCAGATAAAAGTGAAGATAATAATATTGTGGCTAATAAGGTATTCTGGCAGCTAGATGAGCTATTATCGGCAGAAACCAAAGGATACAGCCAGCCTAAGGCTCTCTACTATAAAGATATTTATCTAATAATTGTCTGCTACCTAAGGACGGAACGGACAGTACTTACTATAGCTATTAAGTTTATCTATTATAAAAGCACAGATAACAGACTGAAACTGTAAGCTACTAACATCCTACAGGCTGATTACAACCAGTCTATCTTCTCAATACTAACTATTACAGTACTATCTTCTACTTCATACTGACAAGGAAACTCGTTTTTTATATTATTAGCAATATTATCACCCTCACACTTTATAATAGCACCTTTACTGCAGCAAGCTTAATAGATACCTCTCAAGTGCTAGGGATAAAGATCCCTGTATATAAGCCGTCCACACAGCTACAGTAGAAGGAGTCTATACTTAAGATCCCTATTTTCCACCGCTTTAGCTCCAATAGCAAACTCTGCAAAGATAAAGCTATGCTTTTATACCAAGCTCAGAGATAATATAGGCCAATAGAGCAAGAATACAGAGTTCAAGGTTCGCTAGACGCTAAAGGTCTGCTGCAGAGGAGCCTTAAATACTGTAAACAGTGCGTAACATCCCTAAGCTCTAGTAGAGCTTCTAATCTACAGATTGCTTACTAATATGCCTGCAGGTAACACACTGGACACTATTTAAGACTAGATAATACGCTACAACCCTAAGTTTCTTATATTTCACAACACCTACCTTAATTAGATAGTTGAGTTTAACTTATAGAATACCTTTCTTAAGGAACAGACAGAGAGCAAACTGTATAAGTTATTTGCACACATTAGCCTTACCTGTAACCCTCAAGCTAAATACAATATAGTACCTACAGAAGTATAGGTAAACCTGCCACCCAATCCTAAAATTATCAAACTAGAGCAGCAGTAAGTATTACTCAAGCAGGAGCAGTATTATATCTAGGGTCTAAATACTAAATAAAAAAATATATATACTTACTAAGTAGATTAGACTTAAGAAGGAATAATATATACACCTAATCTTAAGAGAGTACTGCTAGTATTACTTCTATTACTGTTCTACCTAGGATATTAAACAGTAGGTATATAGAGAAGATAAAGATAAATATATAGAGCCTATTATCTATATTACTATACTAGAATGCAAGAAATTAACAGAGATTATCTACTATAAGCCTAACAACTTAACTAAAGACTAAATCTTCCAATAAAAAATCCAGTTTATCAATCTTATAGTAGCTCTCTATTGCAAAAGAGAGACAGTCAAGTGCTCCTACATCCAATAGAATGCCAAAGCCTACCTATCTATAAAGACCAAGCCTCTTAGAGCAGACCACAAAACGTTATCCAGCCCTAATTGATTCCCTCTACTCCTACATACTGCCCCCAATATCCTAATTGCGTCAGTAATAAGCGACTATCTTGTAGAGAGCGCGCCTTTACATACTGCCGCCCAACTATCATAAACGACCACTTCGATGACCAGCATCTAGTCAGGCGCAAGGAGGCTGAGCAGAACGGCGAGAGAATCCGGTGTGAGCATCCCAAGTGCCGAGATATCAGACTCCAACACTTGGACCACTTCCGGAGCCATATCCAGCAGGTTCATGGTGTCACTCTGCGGACGTTATAGCAAGTGAAGCAGAGGCGACAGCGCAAGGTAAGGCGCCGCCAGATGGTCAGAGGATAGCGCCCACAGCAGGAAAGAACCTAGAGATAGAACGGCTTGAGCCAAAGTCCCTTCCTCTATGTCATAGATTCAGTAGAAGCAGCCCGAGCTAGAATAGAATACATCACGCAAAGGAGTAAGACAATTGGGCTTTGATTCACGGTGCTGTCCACGACCTGAGTCCGATAACACCTACTCTACCTCTACCTCTGATAAATAGATCGTTATTCTCTGGATTGTCCATCTTATGAAGATTGTGGGTTTTACCTGTTGCACAGTCTTGCTATTCTCGGGCAGATTTGCTCCCTGGGGGTCGAGAGACTAACCGGGAGACCAGTACCATTGCACTAAGTGGCCCTATAGAAACCATGATTTCAGAGACGGGCAATATCTGAAGCTGGTAACACCACCCCACGAAGATCAGGGGAGTAGTACCAGGGCAAATGGAAACCATAGAGACCAGTACCGCTTCTCCAGGCGTCTTCTCTAGACCAGTATCGCTTCTCCAGGCGTCTTCTCTAGACCAGTAGCGCAGCCTCCAGGCCCAGGAGGTACCAGTATTACGGCCCCTGCAGGTATCCTTCATGATGGGTGAGCAGTCACCAGGTTGGTTCATTACTGGTTTCCATGCCCGAGGCTTTGCCGCAGAACTTGGGGACTGGTCTTTGAGCCGGAACTCTAGGTGAGTGCTGGTGCGGGGACCACTTGGCTGGTTTACCCGCCTATAATGCCGCTGAATAACATACCCCGCACTTAGATCCCGCCTGAAAACGGGACACCGGAGGGCCAGTTCCTACCCAGGTGCAACGCTCGGAGCCAGTGAATATCACAGCACACAAATGTAATATAATGGCTTCAGAGAAGAACCCAACAGCGTAAGAAGCACACCAAGTTCCGAACCGTACCTTTAACCTCTACCATGTCCACGAACACCAAAAATCAGCGAAAGAAGAGGGACAGAAGTGGCGAAAACTTTAGAAAAAGATGGTGCACTTTCACTAAAGCCGGCTATAAGGTCCACCAAGCCTACGGTGCGGATGTATATATACAGCTGCGCCGCAAAGGGCAGGTATTCGAGTTTAGGTCTACCAATGATGGATGGCCACTCCCGCCTGAGGATATTGTGCTAGCGCCTCTATTACAATGACTGGCTATTGCTAACTATAAAGACAGATGAAGGTTTTTCCGGCCCCAGTCTAAGTGACTACTGATAATGAAATCTATTTGCAAAAGAGGGAAAAGGAGTTGTTAGGAAATATTTAGTAAGGCTATCTTTCGAATTCATCCAGTTCAATGTACTCTTATTTTCCAAGCGCTCATTGTGTGTTATTAATTTGGTTCCAGTTGACTAGGAGTCGCAGTGCTGGTGGCCTTTGTTTTAGCCCTAACTCTGTGTGCTTAAGGCGGTCCAAGAGAGGCACAACGCGATGATATTGCGCAACAGGCTATACTTGACCATCTATGCCAGCCCAAAGCATCCCATTGCATGGTATTGTCCAGCCTGGGAACGGGCCCGGCACCGGGATCTGCGCGCACCGCCCTCTTCGGCCCCACTTATCCCCGTTCCCGGAGTATGGGAAGTCGCGGCTCTGTCTTGATCCATCCCATAGACTTCTTTGGCCATCTTTGCGCGGGCTTCCTTGGGGGCCATTTACGTGGGCGCCCTTTCCGTGGATGCTCTTTTAGTGGGGCGCCCTTTCCTTGTTGCCACGAGAGCCCTTTCAGTGGCTCTTTTTCATGGAGGGAGCCCTTTACATGGTCGCAACCACCTTTCTGGCAGAGCACCCTTCCATAGACCACCTTCAATAGGCAACTCGTGTTCCCTATAGGTTACTGAAGCATTGAAGTGCCGTCATGCCTAAAGTATACTGGAGCGCTATTTGCGCGCGCGCTCTTGTCCTGCGCCTAAGCACCCTCGCGTGGACACCCTTCCTTTTCCGAGATCCTAGGGCTGGGAAGCCCTTCTGCAGGACGCTGACACCCTTCTGTAGGCCGCCCTATCGGAACTCTTTCGTAGATCTGTTTGCCAGGTTATATATGCTTATGATGTCCAAGCTATACTCCATACTATACACTCGCATAAACGTTGTTATAGCCGATAAGCAGCTTTCAGATGTCACTAGACGTTTAGCGGAGTTAAAACTTTATATAACGACGACGACAACGACTCTATGGTGCGCAAATCTCCGCAAACGTTGCGGCGAATCGTGCAACCTAAGAGTAGGCGAGCCAACCGTATCAGGAAACGGCCAAGGAGGAAAAAAAGCGTAGCCCAGACGATATCCTTCTCTGAGAAGTTTATTAGAGATGATGCTGTTGATTTCTTCATCCAAGCTCTGGAGACCACCTTGAGGTCGTGGCTATTATTGCTCCATCGAACGACACTTCCGAACCATGCCCCTCTCGCACCGACCGATATAAGAACTGCAGTTAACTCCCGGTAGAATATGCTCGACTTGCGATTTTGGCTCTCCCGGTGTGGTCCGAGCGGAGTGAGCTAGTAGTTGATACCTGAGCTGAGATGTCGCGCGATATGTGTTGAACCGGCTGCCCTAGGTGGCTACGAGCCTGCCAGCACGGAGCAGGAATAGGGAGGACGCTCACGACCTCGATGTCAAAATGGGTGAACGTGCATGCAAGGCACACAAACATATCATGTTATAATATTGTAGATGGTTACCTCAATGGGACAAACACATAGCAAGAAACGTTATGATACAATTACCTCAAAGGCAAGGCACACCCCATTGTATTCACCGTCATCCAGCGTAAGTCCTCCCAAGTGTCGTTAACTAAAGGTAGCAGCCGCCTTTGCCTCCGCCCTGACTTGGTTCCTCTGTAGAAGAAAGCTCGGACTAGAATTTGTTATCGTTTGAACGCAGCTAGAGGCAACTATTCGAGCCGGGATAATAAATCTTACATAGTTTTGTAATGTTGGGGTCACAAGAACAATCCGAGCTAGACGTAGACAGTACCTATCTACGTGCTGGCTTGGGCGTAGCGGAGACTTTTTAAGGGGTTCCGTATAAGGCTCCTTAGAGGGCTCCTCGGAGAGTGTCTTGGAGGGCTCAACGCGGGGCGGAAGACGATTCGGGCGACTGAGTATGACTCCGGCTCCCCTCCTCAGGGACAAGGCTGCGTTACTGGGAGTGGCTGCGGTGGGAGCAGGCAAGCTGGTAGGATCGGCTAGAGCTAGATGAGCTTTGATGCGGCGAATGAAGGGAATGCCATTTTCCTCGTTACCAGACTCATAGACGCTGTCAGGGAGGTCGAGATCTGCTTGCCGAGTTCCCGCATAGCTAGGTAGGCTGACAGCCAAGCAGGCGAGTGAAAGGAGGATGAAGGCCTTCATGGAAACGGCGGTCGCGAGTGTGTATTGAAGGCGCGGAGGGTCGGAAATGGGATATCGAACAATGTGCTGATATCTCTACAGTAGGAGCGAAGCATCCCTTTTATAACCCTTTGTTCGAACCTGTAACAAATTTGGATTGCTATCTAGAGACATCATATGGCTACAGCGGTTGCCCGTACAGTTGGCTTTTGCATTATGCATGTGCATGTCAAACTTTGCACGAGGGCTCAGGTCTACTATTGGGATGCATAAGATTTTTCGTAAACCCGGGGAGACAACCTTATTTATAAGGGCTCAAACCTTTCAACTTTCTGCTCAAATTACAGACTACCACTCTCTGCAGTTTCTTAATGCCACTACACTCAAGGGGTTGTCTTTTGGCGGACTGAACTGAGCCGTTCATCTACACCCCGCGTGAGCCTTACTGGTGCAAAGGTAAACGCTGGTGGAATTATCCCTTCAGGCGGGATAACTTTTCAATTGCATGCTGCTACAAAACTTATTATTTGTTGGATGGAGTTGGACTCGCAACCAAAACCGGGCACTGCCGTTGGGTAGATCTAGCGATACCGCCCCACCCACAGGCAAAAGTCAGTTTCTTAGACCTCCAGCTGTAAGCCCTACAGCAAAGCAGACATAATGAACGTTTGCAGTGCACCCGATCGCGAGGGAAATAATTCGTAGGAAGTATCGGCAATTCAACTGAGTGCGTAGTCGCGGAGATCTATGTGTGCAGCTTGCAATGAGGGAAGAAGGTTGCTTGTTCAAATTTCTAAAGAGCGCCCTGCGCTACGCTATTTAAAGACTAGAAAAATAACCCTTTTCCTGGGGCAGACCGCTCTACTTGATCCCAAACACAATTGTTAGCGAAAGCTTTGATCGTATTTTTTTCTTCTTTAAATGTGGCGTGGGCATTAAGGTTTGTAATATATCTTACTTTTCCATTATCACGTTGGCGATGCTTCCATGCTTGTGCGGTGTGTTTCCTCGACGCCGCAGTATTCATCATCCTTGAACCATTCTCTAGTGTGGTTCCGCGATAGAATTAAATTACAGCGAAATGAAGGAGCATCGCCCAGGGAGTGCCAAAGCCGTTGACAATGGCTGACGGGGCCGCCCCTTCATTGTGACGGCGCCCGGTTCATTGTCGCTGTGGGGGGCCTTTTTGTTGTAGAAAGTAGTCAGGTTTGATGGTGAAGAAGCATGAATTTCTCCAGCTAAAGTTAGGTGGGTGATGAGTCATCCGTTGAGTCCTCGGCTAAATAATCTGCCGATCAGTCAGACAGCTCATCAGTCAGCTTCAGTCAGCTGACTTATCTTAGGTGGTCCAATGGAGCCGCCCGATCCGCGTCGAGATCAACCACTCTGCTACGTAACTGTTGGTGTGGATCCGACCGTATCTTACGGGTTCACCTACCGTCCCGATTTACACCTAATTTGTAAGGCAACAGCCGACATCAGGGATCATAGAGCCGACAGCGGCGCCGCCCCTTTCCTAGCTAGTCAGATCAATCAAATCACACAATTCCTATGCTACCCGCCGCGGCCCTGACTTTCAATAGTAACAGTTACAGCACTTATCTTAGTTGGCAGGATGAATGGTGTAGGAGTCAGAACAATGACCAAGGGCTGTCCTAGTCTACTTAGTATGTTTTCTGTTCCCTGCGAAAGTAGTTTACTTACGTGCATAGAACATGGTGTTATTTACAAATGTGGTGGGTGTCTGAGATAATAACTTATTAGAGCGATAGTGGATAGAGTCATTATCGATGTGTTGCGCTTTCTATGCAATCGGTGGAGTTGGGGCCGGGAGTTAATACGATCCTGTGTGTAAATGCATTGTGAAAAAATGCGTCACTCCTGTGACGCACTGTCACTGTACTAGCATGGAGAGGCTGGGACGTCTAGCACTTTCTGGTAGAATAGTTGGCAGCTGCCGACAGCTGCCAACTGACTGATCCCAGTATATTTAAATTGTTCTTTTTTCCTTCTCACTTTTTCTTTCCCTTCTTTCCTCCTTCACACCAACACTGCACCACCCTCCCACGAGTAAGTTCTTTTCAACGCCTGGCCCACAAACAAGACATGACCATGTGTTAAGAAATAACTCTGAGTAGACCAATATTCAAGATTTCGCAACAATGGCACCCCGTCGCCGTCGCAACCAGACCTCTTCCTCCTCCACCGGCCAAGGCCTCCCCCTTTATAATGTGCCTGCTCCCGCGCCTTCCACCACGTCTACCACCGCGCCGCCTGCTCCCACTGCCCCCCCTGCGCCGAGCCCGAATGTGGCTCCCAGCTCGCTACCGCTGACCCCAAGTCAACAAATAGTTGACATTCTCTATGGTGTGGCTGGGCCAAGGCCTCTTAGCACCAATCCTCGCATTTGTTTAGCAGTAAGCATCTTCTTTACGTTTTTAAACATTTACCCATATTAACCAAGTGTAGAACACAAGAGGAGCGGGACGAGCTACGAGAGCTCCGTGCCTTTGCTCAGAGAACCCCCCTGGCACGATTTGCGATCGATCAATATAGCTGGCTGGTTTAGAGTGTCGTTGATGCCCTGGGGTATTTTAGAGTCGCGCTTGGTGGATACTTTTTACAGCAGTATCTTCAGGACAAGTCATCTAAGAAGCAGTGAGACTGAGTGATTAGTAGTTGACGTAATAGTTGATATAGTAGCTGGCATAAATGGACGGTTTATATGGTGGTTTCTTATTCTCTTAAAGTTATACAAATTAAAGAATACTAAGACTGTAACATTGCCTAAATAACTCTAGTAGTCCTATTATAATTACCCTACTTTCAGTTTAATAGATAAAGGGAGCTAAATATATAAGTTAGGTGAATTCTCTAGAGAGTATTATAAAAAGTTTAAAAGAAGCTAACTTACTAATAAGGTTTAATTACTTTTAACTTTTAATATTCTTTACTTTTTTAAAGAGTAGAATATAATAAGATTTAAAATTAAGCTTAATTATATTAAGATTAAAATATAAGATTACTACTATTATATATAAATATTATTTATATTTTTTATTAATATTCTTTAATAAAAATATAAAAATATAGCTAAAAGATTTATAGTACTTAAGAAGGTATTAAAGAGAGGTTATATATTATTAGATAGAGAGGTTTTAAGAAAGTATATAGAAAGGCCTAAGAATTTCCTGAGGATTTCCTAAGGAACTCCTTAATAATATGGCTAGAAAAGTACAGGAATAAAATAAGACAATTAAAATAACCTAAATACAGAATAACTATAATTACTTTATTAGGTACTTATAAAAACAATTATTATTTCAATTTATTATTAACTTTAAATTCAGTTTAAGCAGCTATACTATTATAGCTCTATATTTAATATATATTTATTTACTTTCTTACTACTTATATATATTAATATAGCTAAGAGATTTATATATATATTATATTTTTTTAATTATAATATTTACTAAAATATTAATAGTAAAAACTATTATATAATAAATAATAATACTTTAAAAATACTTATTATTAAAATTCTTAATTATATTTTAATTAAACTTTAATATTTATTAAAATAGCTAAAATAATTAAATTAAAATATTAAAATATACTTTAATTATAAGTAATTAATAATTATATAAATTAAGCTTTATTTAATTAAACTTAGTAATTAATATATATATAATATCAATTAGGTATAAAAAAATAAGTTAAAATAAAAAAAATATTTAAAAATAAAAATAATAATAAATAGCTATAAGTAGTAAATATTATAGTATTTATATATAACTTTATACTACTTAAAGTAGAAATTAAAGTATTTTAATAATAATATTTTAATAAAAAAACTATTTAATAAAAAGCTTAATATTTAAGCTTAAAAGCTTAATAACTTAAATATAATATAATTATTTACTATATTATATATATCTTTCTTATTTTAATTTTATTTAATATTAATAAGTAAATTAAGATAGTTTAGTAAATAATATAATAAATAATATAATTAAAGATATTATACTTAATATTTTACTATATAGTAAAAGTAAAAATAGTAAAACTTTATAGCTGTATTATAATATATATAATTAATATACTCTTTATACCTTAATAAATCCTTTTATTTAGATAGTTAAAATAGCTATCTTTTTAATTATAATTTAATTTCTAATTTCTTTCTTTTTTATTATATTTTTTACTTATTCTCCTTCTTATATATATAATATTAATAATTTCTATTTAGAAATTTCTTTTATTCTATCTTTTAGTTAATATAATACTTATATATAAATATTAAAATAAGTTTTTAATATCTATTAATTAATTAAGTTTTAATAATAATAACTAAAAGAAAGTTTAAAAACTTTATTTATAGTTAATATTTTATATAGTACTGAGTAGATATATAATTAAAGTCTAAAAGGTTAATTTAGCAGTTTTTAGCTGCTATTTTCTATTAAAGATAGTATAAATTAATTTAATATTAAGAGTATTTATTAAGAATAAAAAGTATTATTTTAGTAAGCTAGTAAAAAAGCTTAAGGTAAAAAGAATAATAATATAGATAGAAGATATCTTTTTTTAAAAGCTCTATAATTATAAGCTAAAAAGAAATACAGTATAATAATAATAGCTCTAAAAGATTATTAAGTATATAATTATATTAATATAAAGAGATATATAAGATTAAATACTTAAGTAGAGTTAAGATTTAAAATAATTAGATAAATTAAATTAAATTAAAAAGTTTATTTTAAAATTATAATATAAAGTAAAATAAATTAAAAAGTATTTATTAAAATATAAAGTTACTATATATAAGCAATAATTATAGTAATTATTTAAATATATTAAGTTTTTTCTTTAAGAGCTGTATTATATATAGTATTATTAATATAATTTCTTTTTATTAAAATAAACTTAATATAATAAAATACTATTAATATAATTTCTTTTTTTTAATTAAGTCTATTTAAAATAAATAAATAATTTTTAAATTAGCTAAAAAAAATAAAAACCTTATTTTTTATAGCTAATTTTAACTTAAACTTAATATTATTATTATATAATTTTTTTTTTACTAAAAGTATATTAATTTAATTCTTTAAATTTTAATTTTAATTTAATTAATAATTAAATAATATAATATTAATTATTTAAAATAGTTTTTATCTAGCTATATTAAAAGCTTTTAATTATTAATATAAATATATATATAATATAATCTATATAAATAAAAACTTAAGTTATTACTTATTAAAGTAAGATTATATAAAGCTATAAATAATAACTTATAGTATTAAAAAATAATAGTAATATATACTTAATAGCTTTTAGCTATAGAGTTATTTTTTTAGTTTTTTAAGATTTTAAAGCTATTTTTAAGCTCTTAAAATAAATTAAAAAAAAGCTTATATCTCTAAAGAGCTTAATAGCTAGACTTTTTAATAAAAAGCTTACTTTTAAAAGAAAAAAACATTTTTAAAAAGCTAAAAAAAAGAAATATTATAGCTAGCTTAATTATATAGTAATATTAATATAATTTTTAATTTTTACTATAAAAATAAAAAACTATAATAAATTTTAAAGCTAATAATAAAGTTTAATTATATATATAAAAAAGAAAAGTTATTAATATTAAAGTTAAATAAAAAGAGTTATTAATATTTAGATTTTATAATAAAGAAGCTTATTAATATTAAAGTTTTATAAAAAAGAAAATTTATAATAAAAATAAAGTTAATTAAGTTAAGAATTTAATATATAATAAATTATATAATAAGTTATATAATAAGTTATATAATATAATAATAATAATTTTAATAATAAGTTTAATAATAAGAATATATTATAATATAAATACTTTTTAACTTTATAAAGATATATTATAGTTTTAATTTATATAATTATAAATAAGAGAAATTTACTTAATATTTATTAATATTTATAATAAGTTTATACTCTTTAATATTAATATTAATAATTATTAAAAGCTTATTTAATAAATAATAGTTATTAATTTATTAATATTTTTTATTTTAACTTTATTTAATATTAATAAGTAAATTAAAGTAGTTTAATAAATAATATAATAAATAATATAATTAAAAGTATTATACTTAATATTTTATTATATAATAAAAATAAAATTAATAAAACTTTATAGCTATATTATAATATATATAATTAATATATACTTTATACTTTAATAAATCTTTCTATTTAAATAATTAAAATAGCTATCTTTTTAATTATATTTTAATTTTTAAATTTTTCTTTTTATTATCTTATTATATTTATAATTATAATTAATACTAAAATATTAACTATTATATTATATTATTAATATATTTTATATTTACTTAAATCTTTTTTAAATATTATATTAAATAAGTATATAATTAATTTATAATATATTAATAAGTATATTATTAACCTTTAATAAAAACTCTTTAATATAGTTATATAAAACTTAAAAAAGTATAGCTTCTATAAGCTATAATACTTTAATCTTTTAAGAGCTATAAATTAAAGAATTAACTTATTATAAAGAGTTAATCTAACTATATATAATTATAATCTTTTTATTTAAAGTAAAAAAGCTAGTAGCTTATAAATAGATATATTTTTATATTATTAAATATAGCTATTAAATAATTTTATATATAAAATAAAATATAATAGTATTAAGTTATTATTACTTAAAGAGTTATTTTTTATTAATAATATAAAGTATAAAGCTTTAAAGAGAAATACTTAAAGAGGAATTTAACTATAAAATATAATTAGCTATATAGTATATTTATTATTAAAAAATAAAAAAAGTAAAAATAAAATAATAAAATTTTATAAAACTTAAAGTTAAATAAAATTAAAAATAAAATTAATTTAAAAGATTAAATTAAATTAAAAAATTTATTTTAAAAATATAATATAAAGTAAAATAAATTAAAAGAATTATATTAAAATATAAAGTTACTATATATAAGTAATAATTATAGTAATTATTTAAGTATATTAAGTTTCTTTTTTAAAAAAAGTTTAATAATAAAGTTTTAATATTTAGTAATTTATAATATAATAAACTTAAGTTAATAAAATTAATATTATATTATATATAACTTTAATAATATTAAAAGCTAGCTTTAATAACTTTAACTTTATAACTATTTATTTTAATTAATTTTATTTAAAATAAATATAATAATTAATATTAAAATAGCTTAATTTAATTAATTTTATTTAAAAAAAAATATTTTACTTTTTAATTAATTTTAATTTTTTTAAATTTCTTAAAAAAATTAAATTTTTACTTTTTATTTAATTAATTTATAACTTTTTTACTTTTAAGTTTAAACTTTTTAACTTTTTAAAGCTTCTATAAAAAACTTTTTTTTTATTACTATAAATACTATTAAAATAGTAATAATAGTTTTTACTTTTTAATTTAATTTTAAATAAAATAATAAAAGTATTATTATAAAAACTTATAAAAAAAGATTTAAATTTACTTAAAATAATTTTATTAAAGTAATTAATATATTATTTTTAAAATTATTATTATTAATTATAATAAGAAACTTTTATTAATAAGTTTTAAAATATTATAATTAATATATAATTAATTAATAAGTAAGAAATAATTATATTAATTATTTTTAATTATTATTCTTTTATTTATTTAGTTTATTTTTATTAAAATAATATATATAATAAGCTTAATTAAATTAAAAAAGAGTATTTTTTATTAAATATATTAATTACTAAACTTATAAAAAATAAGCTTTTAAATATATAAAAATTATATTTCTTAAAACTTTATTAAAAAACTTAAAAACTAAATATTTATAAAAAAGATAATTAATAAAAAAAAAGTTAATTTAAATATAATTTATAAAAAATAATTAATTAAAATAATAATTTAAATTATAAAGTTAATTATAATTTTTAATAAAAAAAAGAAATTAAAAGAAATAATTAAAATTAAAGTTTTACTTAAAGAAATTTATATTAAAAGAAGTTTTTTAAAAGATTAATAATTAAAAATAGTATTAAAATTTAAAGAAATTAAAATTAAAAAATAGTATTAAAGTTTTTAAAAAAGATTTTTATTTAAAGTTTTATATAATAAAAAGTTAATATATTTAATTAAATAATTAAATAATATTATTAATTAAATATATAATATATAAAGCTTATAATATAAAAAAAACTATAAGTTTAATAATTTAAGTTATTATTATTATAGTTATTATTAAAAACTAAATAAATATATAAATATATTTTTAACTATAAGAATTAATTTTTAAATAATTCTATTAAAAAAATATAATAAAGTATTAATAATATTATATATAATATATAAATAGTATTAAAATATAGTATTAATACAGTATTAATAATACTATTTATACTATATAGAAAAAATAATAGCTCTATTTATATTTAGAATTATTTTTAATTTTAAATTATTTTTACTTATAATTTAAATACTTTAAAAAGTATAAGTATCTTAAATATAAAGCTTATACTAAAAAGAAGCTGTTCTTTCAGGCTTTTTTATAGTATATAATATATTTCTATACCTTTATTACTTATAAATTAATTTAACTTTAATCTTAAAGTAAAAACTTAATTTTAAAGCTAAATTACTTAAGATTCTCTAAATATTAAATAATAATAATAGTACTATTAAAAAGCTGCTTTTTTAAGCTTTTTAATAGTATATTCTTTATTTAATTATAATAGTTAAATTTTAAGAGATTATCTATAAAAAGCTAGAGACTTTCTATTAAATTTAAAACTTATATATATATATATAGTATTACTATAATATATACTATATTATACTATTATATACTATTTTATACTATTTACTCTTTATTTATTTATTTCTTCTTTTTATATATTTTTTAATAGAATATCTTTCTTATTAATATATTTTTTTTTTATTTTACTATTTTATAATCTTTAATAAAATTAAATTTTTATTTCTTATTTATAATAATTATACTTTTTGGTCTGCTATATATATATAGTAGAAAATAAATAAAAAAGTAATTATTAAATATAAATTATAAGTTTATATTAGTAAAATAATTAAAATATTACTTATTTTTAAAAAAGAATATTATATTTAATAATACTTAATTAATAGTAATATATAGTAAGTTAAAATAATTAAAATAACTAAATTATATTAATAGCTAAATAGCTATTTATTCTAAATATATACTATTTAAATAATTATATAGCTATATAAATTATTAGATTATATAAGTAATTTAGTAATTTAAAATTATAAAATTATAATAGTAATTTAGTAATTTTATTATAGTTAGTAGAGATTTATAAATATTATTCTTACTATTAATTTTAATTATCTTTTAACTATTTAAATTAAGTATAAATTATAATATTACTTAAATTAATTTAATTTAAATTTTTAAAAAAATATATTAAATTTAAAGTTATTTTTTATAATCTTTAATATATAAACTTCTATTAATTAAAACTTTTATTTAAAAATAATTTTTAGTAATATTATTAAGAATTCTTCTTTAAATTATAAATTAATAAGTTAATTTCTTTTTATTTTTAAACTATTAAAATATATATATATATATATTTATATATATATATTATATAAATATAAAATAAGAAAGTTTAATTATTTATAGAGTTTTATAAATTAAAAGAAAGCTATATTAAAATTTATATATATATAGTAAGTATTTAAAAGCTATATTAAAATTTATATTTATAGTAAGTATTTAAAAGCTATATTAAAGTTTATATATATAGTAAGTATTTAAAAGCTATATCTATTTATCTTAATTAAAAATTTAAATATATTTTTAAATAAGTTATTTATTATTATTATTTTTAAATATTTATATTAACTTTATTAATATTATTAAAATAATAATTTTAATAATTTTATATTTTATAAATTTCTTTTTTAAAGAATTTATAAATTCTTATAATAAAAGATTTAATAATAATATTAAATATATAGTATATATTATTAATTTAATAATATAAAAATATTTTAAAAAGCTATTTAACTATTAAAAACTTTAAGAAATTTTTAACTAAATATATAAATAATAATATTATATATTTAAATAAAAAAAACTTAAAATCTTTTTTTTAAAAATTCTTTAAATTTTAATTTTAATAAATTATTATTAATTTTTTTTTTATTAATATATATTAATTTTTTTAAATTTAATAAATAAAATTAAATAAATTATAATCTTAATTAATTTTTTTTAAAAATATAAAAAGTTTTTATTAATAAGAATTTTTTAAATTAAAGAATTTTTTAATTTAAAAATATAAAAAAATTTAATATTTTTAAATAAATTCTTTTATTTATTTTATTTATAATTAAATTAATTATTAACTTTTAAAAATAATTTTATTAAATAAAATTCTATTTATTTTATATTTAATTTTTTATTAAAATTTAAAAAATTTTTTAAATTATATTTAATAAAAAAATTATTAATTTAAAATTAAAAAAGAATTTTTTTAAAAAAAATTAAATTAAAAAAAATATAAAAAAAATCTTTTATATATTTTTATAGTCTTTTATAAAAATATAAAAATAAATTTATATATATTTTAATAAAATTTATTATTTATATATATTATATATAATAAATTTAAAAAAATTTAAAAAAAATTTAATAAATTTAAATTTTTAAAAAGAATTAGATATTTATTTAATATTAATATAATTTTTTTGAATTTATTTTATATTAATTAATTAATTATAAAAATTAAATTAAAAAAACTAAAAAAAAAAAATTTAAATTTAAATTTTAAATTTTTTTTAATTTTATATAAAATCTATTTATATAAATTTATTAAAATTTTAAATTTAAATTAATATACTTTAGAAATTAAAATTTATTAAATTATTATTTTTTAATTTTTTAAAATATTATTATTCTTTTTAAAAATAAATATTATAAATAAAATTTATTTTTTTATATAAATTAAATATAAATAAAATTAAAAAATTAAAAAAAATTAAAAATCTTTTTTTTTTTTTTAATTTAATAAATTTAAAAAAATTAAATAATAATATATATTTTAATTTTAATAATTTTAATTTTAAAAATAAATTATATATTATTTTTTTAAATAATAAAAAAGAATATTTTATTTATTTAAAAAAAAAAGTTTTATATTTTAAAATAAATATATTATTATTATTATTTTAAAAAAATAATTTTTTTATTTTTTTTAATTAATTATCTTTTTAAATTTACTTTTTAAATTATTAAAAAAATAATTTTAAAAGATCTTCTATTTTAGCTATATTAATTAGGTATTTTTTAGTTATTTTTATTATTTTTATTTCTATAAAAAGCACTTTTTTTATTAGTAATAATATTATTATTAAAAGTAAAAATAGCTTAAATTTAAAAGTAATTAAAAAGTTTATTTTATTAAAAAGTTAAAAAATAATAATAAAGAAATTAAAAGAAAAAAAACTTATAAATATTTAAGTTAGTTATTTTATTTATAATATTATTTTTAAATTATTTTTAAATTATTTATTATTTTATTTATTATAATACTTTTCTATTATTTTTATATTATTTATTATTTTATTTATATAAATATTTCTTTATTATTTCTTTATTATTTTTATATTATTTTTATATTATTTATAATAGTATTTTTATTTTATTTATTATATTATTTATAATAATATATAATTTTTTTTTATTATCTTATTTTATAGTATTTTTATTTTATTTTTAATAAATTTAAATATTTTTTTATAATATTATAAAAATAATATAAAAATATAAATTATAATATTTAAAATAGGCTTTAAATCTTTTATATAATAATAGAGAGTTATTATATAGAGAGTTAGAGCTATTAAATAGCTAGTAGAAATTACACTCCCCTTAAGTAGCTATAATAAAACTATAGTAGGAATAGATTAAAGCTAGATACAGTAGTAACTATAGTAAAAGCTAATAATAATATAAAGACTAAGTCTAGCTATCAGTCTAATATATATTATACTAGCTTATATATTAACCCTTTAGTAATACTTCTACAATCTAAAGGTATATTAAGTTAGAAAAAGAGTAATTATATATTGTATAGATTTAAATAAGGCTAATACTGAAAAATACTAATATAAACTTAAAGATAATATAGTAGCCCTAAGAGCAGTAAAGTAATATTATAGAGAGGTTTTTATTCTATAGCTATATTCTTAGTAAAAAGGTTTTTTCTTTCTAATTTAGTAAGTAGGAGTTCTATAGGCTTAAATATAGATAAGATAGTATATATAATAATAATATTATTATTATTTTAATTTTTATTTAATTAAATTTATAAATTTCTTTTATTATAATTATTTATATTACTTTATATTTTTTATAATTAATATAATATATTATATTATATTATATTATATATATATTATATTATATAATAAATATATAAATATATAATAAAAAAATTATATAAAGTAATAAATTACTTCTAAAAAAAATTAAATTAATATAATTAATATATATTTTTAATATTAAAAATATTAAAAACCAATTCAATAATTAAATTAAAACTAAATATTAATTAATTCTAGTTAATTAGTTAACTTTAAATTTTTAATTTAATATATTAATTAGTATTTACTTATATAATAAAATACTAAAAAGTTATTAATATTAAAAATTAAAGTTAACTAATTAATTAAAACTAATTAATATTTTAGTTTTTAACTAATTAGTTAATTAACTAATTATTCAGATATTAATTAGTATAGTTAATTATTAGTTACTAAATCACAGCCCTGTATACGAGTCGAGCTGTGGACGCATACGTGCTAGGGTACGTGAGCTATGATAGCACATCTGATGCTTATGAAGCGTGGGGAGGGCCGGCCTGACCGTGGTACGAATGTCATTAATGGATCTGGCCTTAATCGCAGAGGGCTACACTGAGCATGGCGCCTGGTTAGTCAAGAATTGGACCAAGTCGCTTTCAAGACATCACCAGCAGGGGGTGATGTTCTTGTATTGGTTGAATCGACACCTATCAGAAAACGATAAAAGTACTCATTAGTAGCGGCTGGCGGTTTATTGCCCCTTTGCAAACCTCCTTGGCACTAGCCTCCTGGATAGAAGCCCCATTCTATCCCGCCTACGCGAGCTACCCAGTGCCGCCCCTGGGGACGGCACCTAAGCGGGACGAAGGAGGACCTGGTAATATAGTCGCATTACAAAGTGATGGAAAGGTTCTGAATAACGGCTTCACGGGCCTAGGAGCAGATGTGGCAGCGGATTTCGTTCTTCTCCTTCCCTCCACCTCCTGCTACTCGCCCCCGTGGCACCCTCTTCCCGCACCCTCTCTCTAAGGCTCCACCCACCCTGCGTGAGCTCGACACCCAATCAGGCTGCTGAGCATCACGAGTTTTCTTGTTCGGGTTAACCTTTGCCATCTGACAGATTCCCTTAACAGCACTTACTTTCTTATAGGGCCAAGGCTATATCCTGATCATACTGTCAAAGCCCGGTAAAATAGAAACTGATACCGCTAGACATTCACATCTGAGGGGCGCAAAATTATATAAGGAGCGCGATCGCCTGGCCTCCATTGCCACAATCCGACTTGAAAGCCAGCGCGAACAGTATCAGCTTCTTTGCTTGCTCTGTCTCACCATGGCTGTTTCCGTTACTCGTTACTCTCATGATCATTTCCAGAGCCTCCCCAGTCTGGCGGAGGCTCGAGGTCGGTTTGAACAGCTGAATGGACCGAGCGTCGTTCCTGGGGAATTCAAGCGTCTTTTCCGCCTGCACGGGATGGAGAAAACCTTTGGGCTCTCTTTATCGCATCGTCATTTTGACATTAGCCCGAGCTAGTTGTTGGTTGAATACAATGGTACCTCTACGCCTTGGGACGCAAACATGCCTGCCGGCATGAACCCACTAAGCCCTCATATTTGGAGTTTCAACTCTGCTGGAGAGCTCGTTCCCACGGAGTTTTAAGTACGGTGAACGCTAAGGCTATGTCATAGGGCCCAAAGAGCTCGAGTTCGTAGCCGAGTTTAGGTTCTTGCTTGCCCGCCTTGGTAGCACGGACACTTTTGGTCTTTGCCTGTACCGTGGGGACGACTTCGCCGGCATATGCGAGGTGACCCAAGGCAAAGCGAATATCAATTTACAGCCAGCTGATGTAAGTAGCCTGTGGTCTGGGGTCGGAAAGGCTGAGCAGAGCCACCTACTGACTCGCCTGGCATATAGTATCCCGTTGATGTGCAACAGACGGAGGCTGCCTGGTTCTTCTCCGACGAACTTTGGAAGCGGGGGTGCCGATGCACCTGTGCCGGCGGAGCGCCTCACCAGCATGGGGTGCACGTGGACACGAAGCAGGGTTAGGAGGACGGCTCATCTGGGTTGCTTGGCGCGAATACGGATGACCCTCCCGCTGTGGATCTGCAAGGATATAAGGACACGGGAACACACACTTGTCGAAAACGGGTTTCTGTTTGCTAGTTTTGTCCTTACTAATCAGTACCTTAGGTAGCACTAAGAAATTTGACACTACCCACAATCGTTCCTCTTTTCTTTCAACTTCTCGTCAAGTCGTTCATTAATAACAATGGAAACCTCCTTGTTGCAACATTTCCGACCGGAAAATATTACCACGCTTGTCTCGAGGTTCAGACCTGATAACGAAACCCCAGTCGTAGCGGAGCGCCATTTCGACGGTGGCCAGTGTCGTGTCTACCGAGCAAGCTTTCACGATGGAGAGAGCCGGGCAGTATGCATACCAATCCATATTAAAACTAACTCAGAGGGCATAATCCTGGACTGCCTTCGAAATGAATGCAATGTGCTTGAGGATATCAGCCAGCAGGGGTTTTCCTGGGCTCCACGACTCATCGGATTAAGCCTCTCCTTTAATAATGCAGTTAGATATCCGCTCCTTGTTCTGTCCTGGATTGAAGGTGAACCGTTAAGCTGGACCACCACCACACCGTCCAGGCAAGACCGGAAGCTTGTTCTGGCTCAGGTGGCTAAGATTCATGTCAGCCTCGTCGCTGCGACTGTCGAAAAGCGAAAAGGCAGGTCATGGGCCTCGTTGGCCCCGGGCTTTGAAGCTGACTAAAAAACATAGGCACGTCTGGAGCGCGGCATTTTTTTGCGGATCATGGATAATAAGCTCTCTCGAGTGCGTGACGGCAAACTACCCGAGCTCTCCGAGCAGGATTGTGAAAATCAACGGCGCCTTCTTGACACAGTGCTTGATCCAGCCTTAGGGGACATATTTGCTTTAGACCACGGTGATCTAGCACTATCAAACATTATAGTTGACTCAGAGTATAACATCTCAGGGTAAGCCGACCCGCGACTCAGAGGAAGGACTGTTTTACTAACATGAAAAGAATCATCGACTGGGGATTCGCTGCAAAGGTTCCGGCACAGCTGGCTGGTCGCATGCCTCGCCTACTTCAACTTGCAGAGCCATCATTGCCTCCCAATGCTGTCCTGCAGGAGGATCGTAGGGCGTATATTGCAGCAGTATAAGGGGAAGGGGGCGAAGTGGCAGAATGGATGTCGCGACTTCATCAAGGCGAAGATATGGACTTTCGGGACTGGTATCTCGAGTCAATCATTAGCAAAGGGGCATACGCGATAATGGCGCACTAAGGCTGGAGGCTTTGATCGAGTCTGAATGACAGCGGTCCAGTATGAAGCTCGAGGCAATGAGGAGGAACAGTGCGTCTACGGCGTTGATCCCCTAGTGCGAGTAGAGGAAGTTGATGAGATGATCGGCAGCAACTCGGCACCTGCGTGTCCTGCGTGTCTTGCGTGGACAGTCATGTGAAGGGCAAGTAGGCGGGCTGGGCAAGCTCGAGGGCTAATCACCATCAAGGGTTACTATTAAAAGGATGCGGTCCTCCGCTCGCTCGGTGGCGGCTGGTATGATGTTCTCACAGTGCTGCTATGAACATGCAAAATGAACTCATGATATTCTCTACCTGCGGTGAACTATCATGTCCTCCAAAGCGCGGGGTCAACCGGCATTATAGGGCTTCTTGGAGCAGATGCCGAGCAACTGTCTCCATTACCTGTTATGTCTGGCGAAGCGACGGGAATCTGCCGCGAACCTGGCTCGCCTGGGGCGCCAGTTGCCTCGCGGCGCTTTAATTTCGTAGAGTAGCGCACCTGAAGGCTCGCTCGAGACCGCCGCTCTGGGTATTGTTCGCTGAACTTCTTGTGGATTGCGGCCCATGTCAGCCCTTCCTTCCCTTCCTTCAAGTTAATTAGTACCGGTAGTTCTTCCTCCTCTGGCGTAAAACTGGGATTTGATACTGCCTCTGGCCTGCGTTGACCGCCCTTCCTGAGGACTGGCGACTGCGTCCCGTCGCTGTTGGGGCAAGCTGCTGGTTGGCCGTCTCCGCACGGATCCCAGTCGAATTGCAGTTGGAAAGTCGTTCGGCCGTTACTTAACTGGACTCGTTTTAACGTGGCGTTGGGCAAGTGCCACTCCTCGAATTTCGCACTAGCGGTTCTGGCAGGGCGGATGTGAGAAAGGCGGCGGGAAGGTGGAGGGCTTGGTATGTTGTGAGCCGAGTGAGATGTTGCGGTGTGTGCTGATGATTTGACGGCGTTCGGACAGGGCAAAGAAGCCCCCCGCTGTGATGTCTGCTCGGTGCTGACTGGAAGTGGTGATATCTTTCGGCGTTTAGAAGGTCGCGCATCCGACTCATCGTCGGCATCGTTAGACTCGGAGGTTGTATTAGAGTCTTGGTCCACGTAGGCGCCAATGTTGTTGATACGCCGTCGAGAACTTCGCCGCGGGCTCTTTGCCGATCTCGCATCTCGGCGACCTAGCTATATGCTGACAAGGCGTGCCGGTTCCCATCCCGACGCCTTGTTCCTGCAGCCGACTCGAAGAATCACAGTTCCCCGGCGTCTCGGGACGACTGCTAGAGGTAGACGCCGCACCATCTGAGCGGCCTGGGCCAGCGTTGCCTAAACTGGTCTTGCGACTCGCTTCATAGTTTCGTCTTGCGGCGTCTGCCTGGGCTGCAGAAGGTACCGCAGGCAATGGTGAAGATGGCAAACGACGAGCCTCGCTTCCCGTGTCGGTCCCCTGGCATGGGTGGTTAAGAGTTGGGAAGTAGATCGACCCACAGAATCACGGTCCTCGGGCGATTTGCTGGAGGTCTCTGGAGCGCATTTTAGCCATAAAGCTCCCGGAAATGTGACGTGCCTCTTGACAACGTACCTTTTCTGCTGGTCTTGTCCCGCCGTAGCGTCGCCTGTCGCGCAACCAGTGCCTCGAGCGATGGAAGTGATGAGTCTGATTCCCCTCCATCATCCTGCTTGGCGTCGCTGCCATCTGTGACTGACATGTCGGACTCTATGTCAGAGGGTATCAAGATAGGCTGGCCGGGCGATTGACCGCAGGAAGTCCGCAGGTCATCAGCATGGCCATCGAGAGCAGAGAACGGCTCTGATAAGGACGGGGAACGATCGTGAGGCCTGTGTTGTGAGGGACTTGCGGCTTTCAGCTCCTCTGTAACCGAAGGAGTCCAGAAGGACATGTTATCAAGGCAAACAGACGCCATTGGAAGGGGGTAGGCAGAGCAGCAGATCTCGTCGATCGATAGCTGTGGAAGATGGAAGGACAGTGCTCGCACACAAGTTGTCTCGGAAAGGTGACCTTATTGGGTTTTAAATACTCGACGGGCAATGCCGAGCTTTCTCGGGGCTATACACACACTATCCCTCCTTCGCGCCCCTTTCTGACCCAAGACCGTCCGCGCTGCCGGAAGATTCTGCCAGCCCCCGAGAATACACAGACACGAGCCATGTATCATGACACCAACAAATCAGCCTTCCGTCTCACCAGCCGGCCAACTGCATACCTGCCGAGACACACTTCGAGCAGCTGTGACGACGTTGCTTCCTTAACTGGCGGTCTCGCCGCGGATTGACTCGTCCCGTGGGCAGCGCTAGAACCTGTCGGCGTAACCAACTCGTGATGCGCTGGTTGACTGGCTCCACACCTGCCACTGGCCGTCAATGCCGCGTCCTCGTCGTGACCGGATTAGATGGAGGGTAGGCAAGAGATCACAGACGACCCTGCTACAGCTCGATGCGCATCTCAGGCCATGCATCCCGGGACACACAAGGGGACGGTGCTCACCGATCCGCGGGCAGCCAACACTCGCCAGGTCAAGGGGTTGCGTACGGTCAAAGAGAGCCTGTCTGACATGGCGCTGAGCTGCGAGCCTTGAACTGACGATCCAGGCCGAGGGCCAGACTTCATCTTACCGGGGATGGCGCGTGCCCCTCCCCGTGACACTGCCCCGTTCCCTTCTTGCCGAATCGTGCGACTGCCGAGCTGCGCGCGGCGCGCTCAAACGCAGCATGGCGCGGGAATGCTTCCTGTCCGAGGCACACGGCCGCAGAACAAGCCAGCTGACTTCCAAGGCCGTACCTCGGCTTTTCCGGCGCCCTGTTAGCTCGTCGCAGGACGGCTGCGCCTTCGTGGCGTGGGTTCCCCAATTAGCTCCCTGGGTTCGTTATCTTCAATAAGCGAAGGTGGACCAAAATCTACCCGTGGGCATCCTCGGGACTTGTTCCGTGTTGCGAGTCTGGCTCGCCATCGGTCGATGAAGGCAGAATCGAATATCTGCTCGACCCACGTAGCCTATTATGAAGGACCAATACTAGAGGTGGGCGGTGACCATCCTCCAGCTGACGACGCAGGGTGTGGGTGAAGAGTTAGGCCGAGACCGCCTCGAGCCGCCGATGGCCGACTCATAAGTCCCTCTTCGTCGGTGGTGGTGACGTGTCATCGAGATTGCGAGCAGTGGACTCGTCCATGCATCACGCAGAAACCGGTCGTTTGTCGTCTTGGGAAGGGGGCTAAGACAGGGATGTGACGCAGTGTTGGTCCAGCGGCTATTCCGTTGCACTGAGCCGGCTCTGCTGGAGGTGGTTACGGATGACAAGCGTCCGCTTGCGAGGAAGCCAAGGGTGAGCGACTTTAGCGGTGGGAGTTAAGGAATCCGTGCTTGCAAGTCGAGCGTACTCCTGGGCTTGTTAGTAATCGAGCGAGGGGGACGGAGGCGACCCTGACCGCACGAAGGAAGGGATAGCGCACAGAGAATGAGGCGCGGGAATCAAGAGACGCCGGGGCGGCCGAGAGACGCTGTCTCGTACTCCCGGAGACAAGCTCGGATTGATGCAAATGTCAGCAAATGAAGTGGACAAAGACGTGGGGCAGAAGAGCTGAAGGGCGGCGACGGGCTCGGGAGACCTGAAATGAAGCTGGCAAGCGAGCGAAGAAGAGGAGGTGGTGGAAAGTCGAGGGTACAAGCTGATGGCGGAAGTTGGAGGTTGGGCCCTTTTATACCAGCGCTGGGTAGGCAGGGGTCGCGGGGTCACGGCGGCGAGGGCGCGTTGCCCGAACGAGAGCGCCGCTAAACTGGAGGCAGTAGCAGCGCATCTGCAATTACTATAGTTAAAAAAATTAAAAAAATAAAGATATTAATAAATTATTCTATTATACTTTTATTTAGTAATTTAATATTAAGCTATTAAACTTAAATAATATAAATATTATATAGTAAATATAAAATTCTTACTTAAAAAGTACTTATAGCTATATTATTATTAATCTATTTAAAATTAAATATAAAAAACCCTTTTAAAAGCCTATAATTAATAAAATTAATAGTATATTAAAATTTACTAATAAATATTACTCTTAAGATTATTTTATAATAGTTTATAATATCTTATTAAATAGCTAAAAAGTAGCTAATATATTATTATAATAATTATAATAATAGCAATTTCCTTTTTTTAACTAATAAAGTTTTAATTTACCTTATATATATATATCTTTTCTCTTTTTAGTAGTAATTATTAATAATATTACCTAAACAGCCTCTATTACCCCTCTAATAAAAAAGATTATATAAGTCTATATAGCCCTACAGTATATACACTTAATACTAAAAATCTTAATATATTAAGTCTATTCAGACAATATATAAATCACTTAGCTTTAAGATTATAACCTAAAAAAGCATCCTTTCTTCTTTACTCTAACACTAACTAGTTAGATAAATAATATAATAGGACTATATAGTTAGAGTAAGTATCTATTAAGCTTAAGCCTACCCACCTAGGGGTTTAGCCTACTCTTAATATGCCTTATAGCAACTAGTGCCTAGTACATTCTAAAGTAATTAGCCCTAAGTGCTATAGCTACCAGCCCTAAGCACTCCAGCTATATCATCTGGAAATAATTCCATATCGCCCAGGAGTTCTACATTACTGGCTGAGTGCTATAGAGAGAGAATATACTGGAGAGTACTTAATACTATAAAGCGCACTAAGCGGCTAGTATTTAGAGCTTAATGCTAGCAGTACTAGCAGTACCAGCTGTAAAGTGCTGGGCTTTAATCTCTTAATAACTGCTATATAAAATTATTCAGCTAAATAGAGAAAAGTTAATTATATTACTAGTCTGGTATTATATATAAGTAGATCCAATAAACACTCTTTAATTTCTGCCCCACTTCTTCTCTAAATTTACAACTAGTATAGTTATCTAGAATACCCATCCAGACTTAGAGCTTTACCAGTAGAAATACTTACTCTATTTAATCTTAAGCTTTAATTTTAATCTCTTGCTCTTGCAGATTAAGAAAGTAGAGCTTCCCTTTCTTCCAGTAAGTCCGCATCTAAAAGGACCTACCTATACCCACCACTATGGGTTCTATATTTATAGTCGACAACTCAGCCTCCCTTATATTACGTAATCTGGTTTTGATATATAGCCCTCTAAGGCATTAGAGTGTAGGCTGCACTATTGCTTCAGCTGGCCCTTATTAGGACTGAAGCTTAATATAAAGCTTATTATAAGGCTCACTAGTAAATTAACACCTAATGGATCCTATAAATTATTGCCTTTATAAAGATAACCAGAAGGGGTAAGTGCTATTAGCTTGTTTAGAATAGTCAATAGGATAATATAGCCAGTAAGCTTACTGCAAGCAGATTAAGCTAGTTATTTAGGGTATATACTATAATAAATATTAGAGTTAGTAGTAGATATAGATACTATATAAGAAGCTGTACTTCTCTTAGATATATATAATTTAGATATTTAAATATTACTAATAACTCTTATTTTAATAAAATCCTTAGTTTTTCTAATAATTACTTATTATCAATATTATAACTACTTCTATAAATACTATTTATTATATTTAAGAAACTCTATTATATTTATTATAGCTAGCAGTTTTATGTTATTTGCAAATTAATAGGAATTATAAGTTGTATTACTTTAATCTTTAACTAGCTAATTCTCTAGCCTTTATCTATTTAGCCTTATAATTTCTATAATATTAACTTAGCTATAGAAGTAGGGGTAATTAGTATACTATTTATAGAAAATATAGTAGTTTATAGAGATACTTTATTCTATATATAAGCTAATTTAATATATTTTAAATTTCCTCTAATAACTCTAAATATTATAGGTATAATAATTATAACTGTTATTAGTATATTTATAAATATTATACTATACCTTATACTTTAAGCTAGTTAATATAGTATAAGCTGTAGTTATTAATTATACTATAGTTAAATAATATTAAAAAATTATATAATTTTACCTTTTAATACTATATTCTCTTTATAAGGAAATAGAAATATAGAATTTTAAGAAAAAAATAGTTAAAAAAGAGAATTTATAATAAAATAGCTAGAAGAGCTATTTTAAAATAGCTTCTAAATACTCTATTTATAATTAAATTAAATCTAATAAAGCAGCTATAATTATATTTTAGGGTATTTCTAATCTCTTAGGCTTTTATTTACTTACTGCCTATATAGTATTACATTTTAACTATAAGTTTAGTCTTTTTTTATACTAAAGTAAATTACTTAAACATTTTAATACTATATAGACTCACTAGTATCCTTCTCCTTATATTTAAGTTTATATAAGTATATATAAAATTAAATTAATAAGATTGAAATAATATATTATCTGAGTTCTTCTCTTTTTACTATTACTAAATATCTTCTATTAACTTAATTTCAAATTATAAAAGATACTATTTAGTTAAATATTAAGGTATATTATACTATTTATACAGCTAGTTTTAAAATATAATCTTAATTATACTGCTAAGCTTAAATTAAATTATTACTACTATAATATACTTTTTTACTTAGTAATATCTTTTTTTAAATATTCCTACTTCCCACCCAATATAAAAATTAAGTATACTAAATATTAGCAATATAGTTTATATATATATTAAGAGTTTATTAGAATAGGAGTTTCTACTAATAGGATACTGCTATAAGATATCTTTCTTTTATTAATCTATAGATATTATAGTTACTATTAAGAAATCTATTTTTCTATCTATTTAAAGTGAGCTTAAGGATAATTATATTACTAGCTAGATTGCTCTTTAGAATTAAAATTATATCTCTATTCTTATTTTTAATATAAATCTACATTCTATCAGTCTGCTAAGTTAAGCTAATAGCTAGAGAATACTTAATTATATATACTTATATTTAAGTACTAAGAGTAAATAACACCAAAATAAAGCCTAGTTAAAAGTCTATTCTTAAAGTATACTTAGGTAATTATAGCCCTAAAGAAGCTTACTAATAGACTATAGTTCTAGTATTAAATAGAGAATAATATATAATAATAATAATTATAGATAAGGATAAACTATTAGCTCTATAGTTAATTTTATTAGAATAGAATTCAGTTTTTACTTTATCTAGCTAACTAGAACTATTATCTTTACTTTTAATATAATATTATACTGTATCTTTTACCTAAGTCTTTTAGTTTCTTAATAAATTCTACTAGCTTTATTATATTAAAAATTAAAATCTAACTGCTCTAGCTATTATACTTCTACTTTTCTCTCTATAAGAAATATAATCTCTAACTTTACTAATACTAAGGCTTAATCCTTAAAATATATAAAACTAAATTAATACTAACTTCCAGCCTAGTAATAAGCTCCAGAAGTAAATAACTTCAGTATATAATTTAATATTAGTATCTAAATAGATTACTTATCTTAAGCTGCTATACTAAAGGTATTAATTATATTCTTCTTAATATCTTTTTTAACTTAAATATAGAATATAATAAAGCTGGACTATAGCTATAGAAAGCTCTTAATATTATAAATCCAATAGTTATAAATAAGCCTTAAGTACTTAAACTGATACTTATAAATTAGTTACTTAAAATAGCCCTATTATAGTTAGAAGTAATAATTCTTAGGCTTTAGAAGAAATTAATACAGTAAGTTAGTTTTAAATAAATTCTAATAGACTTTAATACTACTGTATAGTTAGAGACTATTTAGTTCTTTATCTAAATTTCTATCTCTAATTCTTTTTAGCAGATAGAAGTTATTTCCCAAGTAGATAAATACTGCCTTCTTTTTCTTATTTAAATAGATACTTACCCTTATACCCTATTTTATTAATAGGCTCTATTTAGTATAACCTCTATTAATAAAGTAAATATTAAAGTGTAACTATATAAAAACTGTAATAGATATATACTTTAATATAAGGGGTTTACTTAGAACTCTAATTACATTTAGAGTTAAATATCTATTTTAATAGTTATCTATAACACTTTAAGATTTAATATAAATATTAAGTTAAATAAGTAGGAGTACAATCTACTAATACCTAAAGATTTAAATTACAGTAAGAAGTTTATCTCTAAAGTTATAACTTAAAGTATATTTAACTAGCTGAAATTAAATAGTTATATATTCTAGAAAAAAAAACTATAGATATATAGCTAGCTGGATATATCTTAAAGTAATAAAATAAAGAGATTAAGAATAATAAAAATAAAAAAAAGCCTTCTTCTTATATTTATTCATAAATTAAAAGTCTAAAGATAGATTTAAATTCTATAATTTAATATTATATTATACTAGTATATTTTCTAAGTATATATATTATATAGTACCCTAAGATTCTATACCCTATAATATATAATATAGTATTATTATTAGTAAATAGATTTAATACTATTAAAGCCTAAAACTAAATTACAGTTTAACTAAAAATACTACTACTAGAAGTCCTACTGGAATTTTTTAATATACAATAAATAAAATTATACTAATTAGTACTTTCCTCTTTTATTATCTATTTTACTTTATACTTACTTCCTACAGTCTGCCTCAGTTTAATAGTAAGAATTAAAGGCAAAATACTAAATAAGGTAGATATATATTTAAGCAATATTATTATTAGAATGAGAGTAGTATAGTATTATTTAGGGAAGATTAAGATAAAAACATTTAGTTATTATATAGCTATATTTAAGCTATTACTAAAAGGATAGCAGCAAGAGAACTATATATACACTTTAAAAGAGTTACTAGAGTATCTTCTAATTGATAATAAAACCCTTTATTAGAGAGAGTATTATTTATTAGGTTAAGCTTACTTATAGCTCTATTAGCTTTAATAATAAGCTCTCTATTTAATACAGCTAAATATAGCTTAATTTTAGGGCTAATTAATAAGATACTAAAACTAGTATCTATACTAATTATTATATCTCCAGTAAGTATATAAATTACTAAATAAAGAGCTTATTAATTCAATTTAGGATTAGTAGATAAATCTATTTCTAACTTATTATAGAAGCTGCTAAAAAGCTTATAGGTAGCTATAAGAGTGTCTACTAAATTTAACTAAATAGGAAAATAGTAAGAAAGCTTTTACTTATTAATAAAGTTTAGATATTATTATAAAAAGAAAATATAGTATTTATCTTTATAGACTTTAATATTCTATTAGGCCAGTTTAATATTAAACTTTATTAATCTTTTTATTTATTTAGTTAAGTATAAACTTAAGTTATACTCTATAGATAAATTAGATTTTAATTTAAGAATAATTATCTTATTTTATTCTATATATAGTATCTTTCTCTTTTAAAATCTTTTAAAATAATTACTAATTAAATTTATTTTTTATTAAATAGAAAGTTCTAAGGAATTATATAGATAAATCTTCCTAAGAATTTACTAATAAACTCTATAGTTATATAATTAAAAAACTTCTAAAGAATTACTAAATTAAGAAAAATAATCTAATTAATTAAACTTTAAAGAAAAAATAAATAGATAACTTAAAGAGATACTATAATAGAAATAGCCTTATTAATACTTATCTAAATATATTATTTTAATTTTATTAGTAATTTTAAATTCAGTTTAATTAGCTGTATTATTATAGTTTTAAATTTAATACTTTTTAATTTTTTAAGCTTCTAGCTATTTTTAGTATTATTTTTAAGTTTATAGTACTATATAAAATAGTCTATATAAAAGTAATCTATAGAATAAAAATAAATTAACTTTTATATTAAAAAGCCTTACTTTTTATAGTATACTTAATTAAACTTTAAGTTTTATATTCTTACTATAGTAAATCTTTTTTAAGAGAGTTTATATTACTTTATAGCTAAGATATTATAAAAGCTAAAAGTTCTATATAGTAAACTTTAATTTTATTTTAGTAAAGTAAAGCTTACTACTTAAAATAGCAGTAATAATACTTTTTTAATAAATATATAGAAGTAAGTAATACTATATTAAGTATATTATTAAATTATATAAAAGTAATTTCTTTTTAAAAGATTAATATTAAGTTTTAAGTTATAGTTAAAACTATTAAAAAATTAACTTTTTAAGTAAAGAATATTATTATTAAAATAAAAAAATATAAAAAATATAAAGTTTAATAATAAGTTTATTTTTTTTACTATTATAGATATTAAGTTATTAAATAATAAAAAACTATATAAAAAGATTAATAATTAGTATTTTATACTTACTAATAATAAATAAATTAAAAGTATTAATACTAAAGAATATTAACCTTTATAGACTTTTTATTATAATTTATTAAATAAGTATATTAACTTTTTTTTAAAAGTACTATATTTTTATTTATTATTAAAACTTAAATATTTTTTAAAAAAGTATTTTATAGCTATAAAAATATAGTTATATAATATTTACTTATATTTTAAAGTTTTATACTTTAAACTATTTAAGTTTTTAAAATATATAATTATTTTCATTTTTAATATCTTAATATATACTATATAGTAATATTATTAAAAAAGTATTTTATAGTTAATTAATTAGTTTAAATTAAAATTAATATAGATTTAACTTAATATAGATATATAAAAATACTATTTTTATTACTATAAAAAATAAAAAATATACTAATATTACTTAAAATAATTATTAAAAATAACTTAAATTTTTATTAGTATTAAAAAAAAGTTATAGTAAAGTAATATACTTAAGTATTAAATATTAATATTATAGTTAATAATTACTTATAAATATATACTTTTTATTTTTAGTTTACTTTAATAGTATTTTATTTTTATTCTATATATTTAAATTTACTTTTAAATTAACTAAAAATATTATAAATTTTAAATTTCCTTTTATTACTATTTATATAAATAAAATTATACTACTATATTTAGAATTAAAATTAGTATTTTCTTTATATAATAACTGTACTATTTCTTTATTCTATATATTTATAGCTCTTTTTAATACTAGATTATCTTTATATTAAGTATTAATAAAAGCTCTATATTTATATAAGAAATTAATAAGTTTAATATTTCTTTTTTTTAGCAGCTTTTATAAGTATAGTCTTATTATTATATTATACTTTAAGATTTGTATTTTATAAGAGAAAATACTTTATAATATTAAGCTAATTTATTTTAAAAGTTACTATAAGAATACTTTTATTACTATATTTTTATTTAATATTTATACTATTTTAAATAAGATATTATACTTATAAAAGTTAGCTTTTTATAGTAGTTTTAATAATATTTACTATCTTTTAAAGTATCTTCTTATTATTATAGAGTTTTTCTATTATTAATTCTTTTTTAATAACTTATTAAATTTATTTTAATTTATTTTACTAATTAAGTAAAAATATATATAGATAGTATAAAAAAAACTTTAAGAAATAAATATTTTATTATAAGATAAATTTAATTATAAAAGTTTATTTTTTAAATAAAATATTAATTTTACTTTTTATTACTTTAAAGCTATTAAGCTTTTTAATTTTAAAATATATAAATAGTATAATAAGGCTAACTCTAATATAAATACTTAATAGATACTATATAATAAATATTAATAAATATAAAAAGGAATCCTTCTATTTACTTTAGGTCTATTTTAAGTCTATTAAGTATATCTAGTTATATAGTCTATTTTATACTATAGGTATAAATTTTAAGCTTAAGCCTATAATAGATAGTATAATTAATAATATAAAGTAAATAAAAATATATTATTCTATTAATTTAAGCTTAAATAAATATAAATATTATTATTTTAATATTCTTTTTTAATAACTAAAAGTAGTTTTTTTTTAATATATTTTTTAGTTTTATTTAATATTATTAAATAAATTAAAATTATATAGTATTTTTAAATGATAGAAATAAATAGTTAGTACTATATTTAGTAATAAAAGAAATAGTAGCTAAATAATAAGATTATTATATATTAATTTTTACTTTAAGCTTTAATTTAACTTTTTTAATTTTAAATTTACTATTTATAGTTAATAATTTTACTATCTATAGATAATAACTTCAAAATAGTAATTTTATTTTAAGTAATAAAATATAAAAAAGATATCTTTTATTATTAAAAAACTAATTTTCCTTTTAATATTTAATTTTTTAACTTTTATTATAGCTATAATTATTTACTAAATCTTATAATTTAATACTAATAAAAACTTAAAGTATACTAATTATTTTTTATATCTATATAATATTAAGTATTAATATAATATTAAATATTAATATAATATTAAATATTAATATAATATTAAGTATTAATATAATATTAAATATTAATATAATATTAAGTATTAATATAATATTAAAAATAAAATAAATAAAATAAAATACTCTATATATTACTAATTTTTTTAAAGCTATAAACTTTTTAGCCTATTAAAATTCTCTTTAAATAGAGTTTATTTATTAAGTATTTAATAAAAGATTATATTAGCTATTTTTAACTGTAATTTCTTTTTAAATAATATTAATAAATTAGATTTATAGAGAAATTAAATTACTTATATTAATTTATTATTTATTTAAATAGAAAGAATTACTCTATTAATATTAATTAAAGCTTTTAAAATTAAAAAGCTAATTTAAAAAAAGAAAAACTTTATTAATAGTATTAATAAAAATAAATAGTTAGTACTATATTTAATAATAGAAGAAATAGTAGCTAAATAATAAGATTATTATATATTAATTTTTACTTTAAGTTTTAATTTAACTTTTTTAACTTTAATCTTACTATTAAAAAAGTTAGATAGAATTTTAATAAATAGAAAAAAAAGCAACTTAAAATTTAAATTTAAACTTTAATAATTATAATATATATAATAAAAATACAGTAAATTTAAATATTAAATTTTCTTATTAAAAGCTAAAAGTAATTATAAATTATAAATTTTTATTTTATTATTATTTTATATATTAAAAGAAAACTTAAAGTAAAAATTAATATATAAAATATTATAATTACTATAATATTAACTTAAAATACTACTTAGCCAGTTTTACTATAGTCCCTTATTTTATTCTTAAGTTATTCTTCTATCCAGATTAATTAGTTAATATTATACTTCTAGTAGTTTTAAAAAGTATACCTATATCTAGTTGTAATAATTAGGATAAAAATAACTTTTAAGGTTTAATCTTATAAAGGCTATAATCACTATATCTATATCCCTATAGTTCCTACTTTTCTGCCTTTAGGTAAATAGAAATTTTCATACTTAATTCCTAAGGCTATACTTAGTAATAATAAGTAAGAAGTTAGATTAGACTTATTAGTAAAGTAAGTAAAATAAACTTAAAATTAGTAGCTAAATAATTACTACCTCTATATAAATTAAATATAGAATGTATTAGAGTAATTAAAGTGAGGTAAAGTTGCTAGGCTAGATATAAAAAAATAGCGGGGTTAATAAAGGGGGCTGCTAGTTCTATACTGCCTATATATAGCCTAAAAGTAACAGCCTAAAAATGTAATATACCTATTAAAGCCAGCTAAAGAACTTAATAGCTTAATTAATTATATAATTATAATAGATTTCTTACTTTACTAATTTATTTAGTTAATAATAGGCAGTATTATATAAATCTTATGATATATTCTATTTTATTAGTATTTTTTAATCTTTAAGGCTGTATTCTATCTTACTATTAGTATTTTTCTCTAACTATTTATTAGTATCTTATTTTATATAGTTATTTTTACTTTATTTATTTTAATAACTGTAATATAATACTATAAATCCTCTAAATATAGCTTTAGAAATAGTCTAAATATTATAGTTTAAGATTTCTATATTTGGAATATTTATATTAAATTATTTTATTATATTATTTAGTTTACTTTTATATAATTAAATAGTAGTTATTAAAGTAGTTATTTATAATAGTAAAATAGTAATATATAAAAATATATACTTTTTATAAGAGAGTTATTTATTATTAATATAATTAAAATATTATACTATATATAAAAAGAGAGAATTAATTAAAATTAAATAAAGAGTTAATTTCTATTTTAAGTAGTTTTATTTTAATAAGTAGATAGATTTTAATTTTTTACTATATATAGTTTTATTTAACTATTTTTTTTTATTATAGAAAACTACTATAAAATTAATAGTTTTTATTTTTTTATTATAAGATTTTATTTTTAATTAAATTATTAAACTAATAGTAAAAAGTTCTTATTAATTTAGTATATTTTAAGATTATAATATTAATAATAAGCTCTATATATATATATATATTTTCTTTTAGATTTATTTTTTAATATTTTAAATAAAATAATAGTAAAAATATTTTTTATAATATTTTTTATAACTTATTATTCTTATTAAATATACTTTATAAATTTAATTAGTAAGTTTTTAGATTTTTATTTTATTTTTATAGTTTTTAATTTAATATTAATTTTATTTAAGCTATATATATTACTATTTAAGTTTAATAATCTTTAGATTTAATATTAATTTTTATTTATATTTTATTAAATACTATATTTAAAATAGCTTAAGAGTTATATATAAGACTTATATATATAAATAGTTAGAATAACTAATTCTTTTTTTTTTTTTAAGAAAAATATTTTAAAAGTTAAAATTAATAATTTTATTTAAGTAGGTATAGTAAAATATTATAAATTAAAAATCTTAATATATTATTATCTAATTATAAATAGAATTTAATATATTTTCTATAAAAATTAAATTTAATTAGTATAGCTTTAAAAACTATAAAATATTTAGTAAATACTACTATTAATTCTAAATATAAAATAAGTATAAAATATACTATTTATAGTATTTTTAATACTTTTTTAAGTAAATTTAAATATCTATTTTTTTTAATATTTTAAATTAAAACTTTACTAATTAATATTATTTCTAAATTTAAAATATAGTATAAATTTATTTTTAGACAGTATTATTTTATAAAATTAATAGTAAACTAAAGTTTTTAATTTAAATACTTTCTATTAAAGTAAAATATACTATTTAAATTATAGTAGCTTTACTCTAAGTATAGTAAATATATTTATTAAGCTTAAAGTATTAAATATATTATTATATAAAATAAAAATAAGTATAAAAGAAATAGTATTTAGGGGGTTTTTTTTTTAACTTTACTTAATATTATTAAATAGATTAAAGCTATATAGTATTTTTAAATAATAGAAATAAACAGTTAGTACTATATTTAGTAATAGAAGAAATAGTAGCTAAATAATAAGATTATTATATATTAGTTTTTATTTTAAGCTTTAATTTAATTCTTCTAACTTTAATTTTTTTAACTTTAATTTTACTATTTGCAGTTAATAACCTTACTATCTACAGTTAATAATCTTACTATCTATAGATAATAACCTTAAGATAGTAACCTTATTTTAAGTAATAAGATATAAAAGAGATTAATATTTTCTGTTATTAAAAGACTAACTTTCTTTCTAATTATTATCTAATTTTAATTTCTATTATAGTAATTATCTATAAAGCTCTTTATAATACCAGCTTAATATTCTAATAATATAAAACTGAATATTAATACAGTATTAAATATCTTTATAATTCTAAAGATAATATAGAAAGAGTAAAATATAGAGTATATTAAAAATTCCTTAAAAAGTATAGGCTTTTAAACTATTTATTTTACTATATATTATAACTGAATATAAGTTAATAGATTATATTAGCTATATTTAAATATAACTTATTTTTAGATAATTATAATAGAGTTAATTTATAAGGAAATAGAGTTATTAATATTAACTTTAGTTTTATTTAAATAGAGAAGGCTATTCTGCTAGATTTAGCTAGAGTCTTTAAAGATAGTAACTAAGATAATATAAATTAAAGATTTATTAATAAAATAGGTAGAAAGACTTTTAAGCTCTAATTTAAAAAGCTTTTATACTATATAAAGATAGTATAGATAATAGCTAGCTAGAGTATTAATTAGAGAGTGAATTTAAATAACTTAAATAGGTTAATATAGATATTAGAAATCTTAGGGTATTCTAAAGGTTAAATTATTAAATTTATAACTTTAGATATTAAGGTTAAAATAGCTATAGCTTAATAAAAAAGTTAAATAGAATTTCAGTAAATAGAAAAAAAGCAGCTTAAAACCTAAATTTAAGCTTTAGTAATTATAATATATATAATAAAAATACTGTAAATTTAAATATTAGGTTTCCTTATTAAAGAAAAAGAAATAGTATAAAAAGAAAGCTTTTTAATAAAAGTAAAATAAAAAGTAATACTATAATAACTATTAATATATATATAATATTAACATATTTACTATTTAAAGTAAAATATATAGAGAATATATAGCTTAAGTTTTCTATTAGTTTTTTTATAATAAATAAATTTAATAGCTATTAAAATATTAAATTTCTACTATATTATATTATTAAAATTTTTCTTTTTTTATTATAAATATTTTAGCAGGCAAAAGAGATAAAGAGAAAGAAAACAACTCTAAATTGATAACCTAATAAAAGCTTAATAAGAAAGCTACTAGCTGCCCCAACTATAAGAAAGATTAAGTTAGTAAGACTATAAGGGCAATTTAGGCAGAAAGCAGTAAGATTCTACTAAGGGGGTCAGTATAATTAATAAAGTTAAAAAAGAAAGAAATTCATATGTCTTTTATCTGTAGTTTCTAGTGTATAAGATGATAAAAAGGTTCTACTAGCTAGCTAGCTGCTTAAGGGCTTTTTTATATTCCGTCTGTAAGTTAGGCTGAAATCCAGCTAGATTACAGACTGAATATAGGCTGAATTCAGCCAGTTTATCTAAAGTTTAATTTAAGCTATTTTAATATTTATTACTATTAATTTTATTAATAGCTTTATTAATAGCTTTATTAATAATTTTAACTACTTAAAGTTATTATTATTTTCTTTATTTATAAAATTAATTTAAAAACTCTTATTAAATAAAAAAAATATTAAGAGCTTTTTATATATATAATTATTTCTATTTACTAAATATAATATAATTTTAAAATATTTATTATATTTTAATCTTTTTATAAAATATAGCTTTTTAAGCTATTAATTAGTAAGAAATAAAGCTTTTTTATTATTATTAAACTATTTTAATTAATTTATTCTTTTTTTAATAGTTATAAGCTTAACTTATTAACTTTAATTAATTTTATATAAATTTCTTTAGTTTTTTTAAAAGAAAATAATATTTCTTTTTAAAACTTTCTTTTTAAAGCTTTAAATTTTTATACTAATTAATTAGCTTTTTTTTACTACTATTTATAATAAAAACTACTATTTAATTAAAAGTATTTTTTTAAATTACTTTTTAAAAAGTTAATAACTAATTGTTATAAATTAATATTATTAAGTATTATACTACTTAATAAAGTATTTAAAATCTAATTATTTTAAATAAAGTTTTAATTAAAAAACTTATTTTTAATAAGTTAATTTTGCTAATTATTATAATAGTTAATTTAAAAGCTTAAAATATTATAAATATAAACTTTAATAAAATTTAAATTTATTTTAATTTAAATAATTAATATAAAATTAACTATTAAATTAAAAAAACTACTTTAAGATTTTAATTACTATAAAGAATTATATTATTATTACTATTAATAGCTATTTAAAAACTATTTAATAAATTTAAAATATAGCTATATAGTTAATTTTATTAAAAGCTTAAATTAAGTTTATAAGCTATAATAAAAAAAAGAGAGATTTTAACTTAAATAAATATTATTTTTAAGAGTTTTAATTAAATTAAGTTAGAAATTTAAATTAATAGTTAGTAAAAAGTTTTAAGAGAAGTTTAAAACTTAAAGTTTTTTAATTTTTAAGATATTTAACTAACTTTTAATTTTTTTAAATACTATTAATTAAACTAACTTTTTTTTAATTTATAAAAAATAGATTTTTAATTTATTAAAATTTAATAAGTTAAATTAAGAAAAAATTTTTAAATAGCTTTATTATTAATAAACTATTTAAGTAAGAAAAACTACTATAGTCAGCTTAAAGAGTAGTTTTTTTAGCTTTTAAAAATCTTTTAATAATCTTTTTATTACTATTAATCCAGTTAAAAAACTAAAAATATAAAAAGTATTAAAATGCCTCTATAAAAAATACTAATTCTATATAAAATATCTTTATTTTATTTTAACTATTAACTAACTAATTAAAAAGCGAGTAAATCTATTAAATTAAAAGTTAATTAATAACTTAAAAATTCTTTTATTTATAAAAAAATTATAATTATAATTAAAAAGAAAAATTAAATATTAACTTTAAGCTTAAAAATTAAAAATATAGTTTTTATTAAAGCTATTAATTTAACTACTAATAGTAGTTTTAATAATAGTTTTAATAGTAGTTTTAATTTAAGCTCTATTAATTTTACTATTAATAGTTTAATTAAATAAACTACTTTTTAAGTTTTTAATAAATTTATTTATTTAAAAACTTTTTTATTTTTAATTTTAAATTAAATATATATATTTATAATAGTTTTATTAAGCTAGTTAATTATAAACTATTTAGTTAAAAAGAGATTCATTTTTAAAGATAATAATTAGTTAGAAATATTAAGCTTTAATAAGATTTTTATATATTTAAAAAATAGTTTATTTTAATTAATTAATATAGTCTATATACTAACTTTCTCTATATAAATATAGTTTTATTAAACTATTTTATTAAATAGAAATTAAATTAAATTTTAACTATTAAAGCTATTTTTAAAAATATTAAAATATCTTTTTAAACTTAATAAAAAGAATATTTTTTTATTTTCTTTTAGCTTTACTTAATATTATTAAATAGATTAAAGCTATATTGTATTTTTAAATAATAAAGATAAATAGTTAGTATTATACTTAGTAATAAAAGAGATAGTAATTAAATAATAAGCTTATTATATATTAGTTTTTACTTTAAGTTTTAATTTAATTTTTTTAATTTTAACTTTACTATTTATAGTTAATAATCTTACTATTTATAGTTAATAATCTTACTATCTATAAATAATAACTTTAAAAATAGTAATTTTATTTTAAGTAATAAAATATAAAAAAGATATTTTTTATTATTAAAAAGCTAACTTTTCTTCTAATAATTATTTAATTTTTTTAACTTTAATTATTTAATTTTAACTTTTATTATAATTATAATTATTTATAAAGCTCTTTATTAAACTAACTTAATATTTTAAAAATATAAAACTAAATATTAATATAATATTAAATATCTATATAATTCTAAAGATAATATAAAAAGAGCTAAATATAGAGTATATTAAAAATTCCTTTATAAATATAAGCTTTTAAACTATTTATTTTACTATATTATAACTAAATATAAGCTAATAAATTATATTAGCTATTCTTAAATATAATTTATTTTTAAATAATAAAAATAGAGTTAATTTATAAAGAAATAGAATTATTAATATTAACTTTAGCTTTATTTAAATAAAGAAAGCTATTTTACTAAAGTTAGTTAGAGTTTTAAAAGATAGTAATTTAAATAGTAAGAGCTAGAAGTTTATTAAAGAAATAAATAGAAAAACTTTTAAGCTTTAATTTAAAGAGCTTTTATATTATATAAAAATAGTATAAATAATAACTAATTAAAGTGCTAGCTAAAAAGTAAATTTAAATAAAAGTTAATATAGATATTAGAAATTTTAAGATATTTTAAAAGTTAGATTATTAAATTTATAACTTTAAATATTAAAGTTAGAATAATTATAAAATAAAAAAGTTAAATAGAATATTAATAAATAGAAAAAAAAACAGCTTAAAACTTAAACTTAAACTTTAATAATTATAATATATATAATAAAAATACAGTAAATTTAAATATTAAGTTTTTTTATTAAAGGAAATTTATTATTAATAAGTTATTAAAAATGAAAACTATATTATTTTTAGCTATATATTTTATATATAATAATAAGTAGTAAGTAGAAATAAAAAACACTAAAAATATATAACTTACTTAAAAGGCAGCTTTAATAATAACTAAAGAAGTAATATATTTACTATAATAAATAGAAGTTAAAACTAAAGGCAGAAAAAATAGATGAAATAAATAGAATTAATAACTACTATATTTAGTACTATTTAATTAAATAGTTTACTAAAAGAAACTGAAAAAAAGTAAATTAAAAAGACTGTAAATTAAGCTAAAAACTAATTATAACTAAAGGTATTACTAAATAGCTATCTTTATAATAATTTTATAAGAGAGATATATTTTATCTGCTTCTATTTATATATTTAAAGCTCTTTTATAGACTCTAATAGATTAAACTATTAGTCTCTATACTGTATAGTTTTTTCTATTAAAGAAAGCGATAGCAGTTTTAGCTCTAGCTATAGTAAGAATCTAATTAAATAACTAATATTCCTAAAGATAGTAAATTTCTAACTTAATAGTTAAATTTAACTTAAAAATATAAAATAGATTTAAGTATAAAATATATATAATTTAATAAATTAAAATATTATAGTAAGTAATATAAATTACAGTTTAATAATAATAAAATAATAAATTTAATATAACTAAATATATTAATAGCTAATAAAGTTATTCTATTTATAAAAATATATATCTATATATATAAAACTAAAAGTATTAATTTTTAAAAGTATATTAATTTTAAAAGTATTTTACTTTAAAAATATTATTACTTTAATTATAGTTATTTTTTATAGTAATTAAAAAGAAATAAATAAGTATTATTATAATTTTACTAATTATAACTATTTAATTTTAATTATTTAATTTTAATTATTTAATTTTAATTATTTAATTTTAATTTCTATTATAACTATAATTATTTACTAAACTTTATAAGTTAATACTAATAGAAATTTACAGTATATTAATTACTTTTTATATTTATATAATATTAAGTATTAATATAATACTAAAAATAAAATAGAAAAAATAAAATACTTTATATATTAATAATTTCTTTAAAGCTATAAGCTTTTTAACTTATTAGAGATTTTTTTTTAAATAGAGTTTATTTACTAAATATTTAATAGAAAATTATATTAGCTATTTTTAATTATAATCTCTTTTTAAATAATATTAATAAATTAAGTTTATAAAGAAATTAAATTATTTATATTAATTTATTATTTACTTAAATAGAGAAAATTATTCTATTAATTTTAATTAAAGTATTTAAAGCTAAATAGTTAATTTAAAAATAGAAAAAGTTTATTAATAGTATTTAATAAAAAGATATTCAACTTTTAATATAAAGAGCTTTTATATTATATAAAAATAGTATAAATAATAGCTAGTTAAAATATTAATTAAAAAGTAAATTTAAATAATTTATATTAATATAGATATTAAAAATCTTAAGATATTAACTTAAGTTATTAAGTTTATAGCTTTAAATATTAAAATTAAAATAAAATAAAGAAATTAAATAGAATTTTAATAAATAGAAAAAAAGCAGTTTAAAACTTAAATTTAAGCTTTAATAATTAATTATTATTAAAAATAAATTATATAGTAAATATCCTTAAATTTTTAAACTTTTTTATATTAAATTCTTTTAAAAAAAATAGCTAATTATATTTATTAATAATCTTTTTTAAATTAAAATTTAATAATATTTATAAGTAAATTTTAATTTTATTTACTATCTATTAATTATAAATATTTAATTATAAATATTAATATTTAATTGATTTATAAAATTTAATTTCTTTTTATATTAATATTAAAATAATTAAAAAGTAAAAATTACTATAATTTAATTTTTAATTTTTAATTTTTATAAAATTTATATTAATATTATTTAATAAAATAAAAATTAAACTCTATTAAATTTACTTAAAAAATAATAGCAGCTAGTAGATATACTTTAAATAGGTAAATTTTAATAGTATATTCCTATAGAATAATACTATATATATAACTATAAGACAGTATTATTACAGTAAATTGCTAGGTAAAAAAGAACAATAGATATATATTGCAATACACTGCCAGCAGCTTACTAAAATAGCTAGACTGTAAATGTGTCTGTGTCTTTATAAACCCATTGCACGCAGCGCTTCTTAGTTTTCCAGGCTCCTGGCTATTCTCGGTGCAATCCCTGAGTTTGCCGAGATAGCCTGTGCGAGATGGCCTGTGCGCAGGTACTCCCGATACATGCATTATTTTTGTGATGCAGCTCCGATTACGTATGCTATGCGCCTCCCGCTGCTGCGCCAGCCTACCTTGACGAATTAGGTAGCCACTGAAAGTTGTCGCGCTCCCAAAGCCAAGACGGCCGACCAAGGCATCATCGCCCCAATACCTGTCACTGCTGACGACGACTTCTCGCTCCCGCATTTATACGCGCCATATTATACCCGCGGCGAGCCTGTTTTCGCATCTGGCCTCCTTCTTTCTGTTAAATTGCTCTTCATTTGGCACTACTCGCGCCGCGGCGGTGTCGGCCCAGTCTTCGTCTCGTCATCGAACCCAGGGGCTTTCTTCCCGCCTCAATCATCCCCTCTCAACCTCGCCGGCTCCGCGCAACATCCTCCTTCCATCACCTGCCGATAGCCTCACGGAGCTTTTCCGTCACCAACCGCAATCATGGCTGCCGTGCGTGGCATAGAGCACACCAAGTTCGTTGTCGTGAATCACTGTTGCGCCGGGAGAGGCGGATGCTAACTCATCTCCGCGCAGGACCGATCAGGAGCTTGCCATCAACATCAAGAAAGCTACCAACAACGAAGAGATCTCCCCCAAGCGCAAGCACGTGCGAGCATGCATCGTTTACACCTGGGACCACCGGTCCTCGAACGCCTTCTGGGCTGGCATCAAGGTGTACGTCGAACCAGCTCCCCGACCGACATCCTCTCCGCAGCTGCTAACCCCGTCACGACAGCCAACCGATCCTCGCCGACGAAGTCCAGACCTTTAAAGCCCTCATCACCATTCACAAGGTTCTCCAAGAAGGCCACCCCAGTGCCTTGAAGGAGGCAATGGCCAACCGCGGCTGGATCGACAGCCTCAACCGCGGCCTGAACGGCGAGGGAATGCGCGGTTACGGACCCTTGATCCGCGAATACGTCTACTACCTCCTTGCGAAGCTCTCCTTCCACCACCAGCACCAGGAGTTCAACGGAAACGTTCGAGTACGAGGAATACCTGAGCTTGAAGGCCATCAATGACCCTAACGAGGGCTACGAGACCATCACCGACCTCATGGTGCTGCAGGATAAGATTGAGCAGTTCCAGAAACTAATCTTCTCCCACTTCCGGAATGTCGGAAAACAACGAATGTCGCATTGCAGCGTTGGTGCCTCTGGTTCAGGAGAGCTACGGCATCTACAAGTTCATCACCAGCATGCTTCGTGCGATGCACTCCAGTCAGTGATACCTCCTTTACTTGATGCAAACCCACAAATGCTAACAACAACCAGCGACTGGCGATGACGATGCCCTGGAGCCCCTCCGACAGCGATACAATGCCCAGCATTACCGCCTCGTCAAGTTCTACTACGAGTGCTCAAACCTCCGATACCTCACCAGTCTCATCACCATCCCGAAGCTCCCTCAAGACCCGCCCAACCTTCTTTCCGAAGACGATGAGGCTCCCGCGCTCCCCGCTCGACCAAAGGGAGAGATTGAGAGACAGCCGTCTCCCGTGCGAGAACCCAAGTCGGAGGAACCTGATGAGATGTCGGAATTCTGGAAGGGCGAGCTGGATCGTCAGAACCGCGAGTACGAGGAGCAACAGCGAGTGATGGAGGAGCGCCAGCAACAAGCATTATTGTCGCAGCAGCAGGCGCAGCTTCAAGCGCAGCGCGAGTTTGAGGAGCAGCAGCGCGCCCTGATGGAGCAGCAGCAGCGTGAGCAGGAGGCTCTCCTGGCTCAGCAGGCGCAGTGGCAGACTCAGGGGCGCCTCGCCGAGTTGGAGCGAGAGAACCTGAACGCCCGGGCTCAGTACGAACGAGATCAGCTGATGCTCCAGCAGTTCGACCAGCGCGTCAGGGGCTTGGAGAGCGAGCTGTCACAGCTTCAGAACAGCCTGGGCCAGCAAATCACGAGCAAGGACGACCAGATTCGAGCGCTGCAGGAGCAGGTCAACACTTGGAGGACCAAGTACGAGGCCCTGGCCAAGCTCTACTCGCAGCTACGACATGAGCACTTGGACCTCCTCCAGAAGTTCAAGTCCGTCCAGCTCAAGGCTGCCAGCGCCCAAGAGGCCATCGACCGACGGGAGAAGCTGGAGCGCGAGATCAAGACCAAGAACCTGGAGCTGGCCGACATGATCCGTGAGCGTGACCGCGCCATGCACGACAAGGATCGCCTGAACGGTAGCAACAAGGACGAGGTGGAGAAGCTGCGACGCGAGCTCCGTATGGCCATGGACCGCGCTGATAACCTGGAGCGTAGCAAGGGCAACGAGTTGTCCACGATGCTGGCCAAGTACAACCGCGAGATGTCAGACCTCGAGGAGGCTCTCCGCACCAAGACACGGGCCTTGGAGGATGCCCAGACGAAGCTCCGTGATGGTGGCTCTGATCTGGAGCAACTCCTCCGAGAAAAGGAGGAAGAGCTCGAGGTCTACAAGGCGGGCATGGACCAAACCCTTCTGGAACTCAGCGAACTTCAACAGAACCAGGGCGAGACGGACAACGCCCTCGATGGACAGATTGACGCTCTCATCCTGTCCAACGTGGACAAGATCAACGACATCATCGACTCAGTGCTCCAAGCCGGAGTTGCGCGTGTCGATGATGCTCTCTACGAACTGGACTCTTCCATGCAGGCCGGAAATCAGAACGCCTCGCCCTCTTACGTGCTCTCTCAGATCGAGAAGGCATCGGCCAATGCCATGGAGTTTGCTACATCTTTCAACAACTTCATTGCGGACGGTCCCAACAGCACACACGCCGAGCTGATCAAGACCATCAACGTCTTCTCGGGAGCTATTGCGGATGTGTGCAGCAACACCAAGGGCCTTAGCCGTCTGGCCACGGACGATAAGAAGACAGATTCGCTCATGAACGGCGCCCGCCAGTCGGCGCAGTCTACGGTGCAGTTCTTCCGCGGGCTGCAGAGCTTCCGACTCGAGGGAATGGACCCTATCCAGAAGACGGACGTTGTCATCAACAGCAACAACGACGTGCAGAGAGACCTGCAGAAGCTCAACAAACTCGTCGAAGTCTTTGCGCCAGGCTTCGGCAAGCTGATGAACAAGAAGGGCGACCTGGGAGACCTCGTGGATCAGGAGCTAAAGCAAGGCAGCCGATGCGATCGCTGCGGCGGCCGCCCGACTGGCCAAGCTGAAGAACAAGCCCCGCGATGGTTACTCCACTTACGAGCTCAAGGTTCACGACTCGATCCTAGACGCCGCCACGGCCATCACCAACGCCATCACGCAGCTGATCCAGGCGGCCACACTGACACAGAAGGAGATTGTGCAGGCTGGGCAGGGATCGTCTACGCGTACGGCCTTTTACAAGAAAAACAACCGCTGGACCGAAGGGCTCATTTCAGCTGCCAAGGCCGTGGCGTCATCGACCAACACGCTCATCGAGACGGCGGACGGCGTCATGTCCAATCGCAACAGCCCTGAGCAGTTGATTGTAGCCTCCAACGACGTAGCAGCGTCAACGGCGCAGCTTGTGGCTGCGAGTCGAGTCAAGGCGGGCTTCATGTCCAAGAGCCAAGGGAAGCTGGAGCAGGCTAGCAAGGCGGTGGGGGCGGCATGCCGCGGGCTGGTGCGTCAAGTGCAGACGATGATCAAGGAGCGCAGCCAAGAGGAGGACCAGGTGGACTACTCGACGCTCGGAGCACACGAGTTCAAGGTGCGAGAGATGGAGCAACAGGTGAGTTTAGTGTGGCCCGGGCGAGACGGGCGTAACGGCTTCCCAAGATGGAAAGGATCGAGGTGGTCTGCCAAGACAAGACTAACGCAGCGTGACAGGTCGAGATTCTCCAATTGGAGAATTCACTTTCGGCGGCGCGGCACAGACTGGGCGAGATGCGCAAGATTTCATACCAAGAGGAGTAGAGTTGGAAAGCGAGCGGCTTGAGTTGGACTCGGTGGCGGTGGCGGTGACGGCACTGGGTGGGAGCGCTAGGCGCGAGGAAGAGGGGAGTGAACAGAACAGAGCAGAAGGGGCGAACACAGCAGAGATGGGAGAGCACAGATGGCAACGCTAAACAACAGGTGGGCTGGGAGCATCAAGGCTGAAGACGCGTGGCCAGGGATCAGGGAACAAGGTGTTTTACTCATTCACTCATTCACTCAATGTACATACAACATCCACCATCCACCATCCACTATCCACCATCCAACATCCAACATCTGCCGGTACGGCATCAGCCATCTTGGATCTTGGACGCCAAGCGACTAATGGATTGTTGGTTTGCACTTTTGAAGGGCCGAGGCCGATCCTAAGCCTAAGCCTAGGCCTAAGCCCAAGCCCTCTCAGTCTCGAATCCCAATCCTCTCCCGCTCCGTGTCACACTGCATCTCGTATCCCCATATCTCGGACATTTACAAGACAGTTGTGCTCCTATCTGTGCTCATGATAGCCGAAGGGGGGTCCTACAAACAATGACCCTTGGATTGAGTATTGCTATTCGCACAACCCCAAATCTCTAATCGCACAACCTGTTACGTGACCCCACCTTTTTTCTCCCCACATTCGGCATCTTCCCCCCGCCACACCAAAATCACAGTGTAAGTCAGGGAACGTTATGAACAATAAGTGAATTCTACAGCTATCAACATAACACATCGACCTGCGAGCCCGGCGGCAGCCAAATCGTTCAAAAAACGCATCTCCGTAGTTTCCCCGAAAAGTTCGTAACTTTGACCCGGCCCGGCCGTTATTCCGGCGGCTGCCATTGCGACTGCCACTGCAACTGTAGCTGCCCTGGCTGCTGTAACTGCCCCAGCTGCTGTGACTGCCCCGGCCGCTGTGAGGGCTGCCGCGAGGGCTGTTGTGAGGGCTGCCGCGAGGGCTGTTGCAAGGGCCCCGGCTGCTGTGAGGGCTGCGTGGCCGGGACGGCTGACTTCTCTGAGTCTCTATCTCGGTCTGCGAGAGTGTGCGGCGCACGCTTGGGTAAAAAAGTGGGGTCACGTGATTTTACTGTGTGAATAGCAATATGTTACTGTATGAATAGCAATACTTCCTTGGATTAACCTAGACCCTGTGGGGGATTCCTTCTGACATGGTTCAGCCCTACTCGAACCTACTCTAAATCCGAAATGGTGGTGGGGTCACGGGCCTTTCCAGGGCTTCTAAACGCAAAGTGTTGGTCGCAAGCGTTGGCTGCAAGAGACCAACGAAGAGTGCGGGCACCAACCAACACAATCAACGCCGCAAATGGAGTCAAATTCTAGCCCCAGTCACCTCTGTTCCAGCCCAGTCACTCTCTAAAGTAGTGTGAGTTGTGGAGCCGCACCATCGCAATTGCAACGAACTCCGCTTTTGGCAGATTCATGAAAAACGGGGACCCGGACCACCATCCATCCATCTTTTGCCCCAACCCCATTTTGACAAATCACGGCCTGCAGGAAGGATCATCGACCAACATGAGGAGAGCGTCACGGTACCAACACGACGAGGGCGTCATGCTCCCCCCCGGGCGCGGAAAGGAAAGACGCATCGAGAACACTGGCCGGCGACAAACCATTGTCCGTCCTGCTGCAGTGTGGCTGGTTAGAGTTGAAGTAGCCCTCTCTTACCCTATACACCTGACGACGGGAACATGATGGCGCCGACCAGTTGACGCGGACGGGATTCCCGTTACTGCCATCACTAGCTCATTAGCACTCTAGACTGGCATTTGCCAAGGCGTTAGATGCGCCAGCTTTTTATGAGAGGTCGCATGGAAATGCAGCAAACAAGTCTCAGTTTAGAGTCAGACTCTAGCTTAGACTAGACTCAGACTTTGCTCAGATCAGCCCGGATCGGATACTGTCCCCCTGATACTGTACGCAGCAGCCACTAGCAGCTGCAGGAAGCGTTTTGTTTACCCCACCTGCCCCCACCCATCGGATCTGGGGCGCTAGCGTTGTTGTTGCATCGGCTGCTTCACCTGCCGCGATGGCGATGGCGCCAAGCACGAGATCGGCTGGTTGAGCCGAGTTGGTATGCTTCGTACAGGGGGGCAAGTTGATTCAGACTGTTGGTGGACTGCCGCTATTGATTATTTTTTTTACTTTTTGGTGCATTTGATATTGTTGTTGGTTGCCAGCGTGCCATCGGGCGTGGGGTCGTCCACTTTTTGTTTCGGATGAGGCCCTCGTTTTGTGGTTTCGGATCAGGGCCCTCGTATGCTGTGCGCAGATCCGGGGGGCAAGCGGGGGCACCGACATGCCGGGTTTGAACGCAGGCCTCCCCAGCCGCAAACGCAAGGCCAAACGGCCCGAGATAATTGGTCGCCCGCAACAATGCATGGGGACGTTGTGTCTCGCAGTGCCGATAGTCCGTCCAACTACTCATCGCCCATCACCGCCTTTCCTGGTGTGCCCTGCCGTTGACTTGCCCAGTAGCCAAGCCCTGTCGAGCCAAGCGCGAGGTGTGGCCAGCCGCAAGGAGAGCAAGCCGACCTGGGCTCACTCAGCCTTCGATTCACAAACTGGAGGGGGGGGCCGCCTGAGACCCTGACTGGCCCTCGCCAACTTTTAGCGCTCTGTGGGTTCGATAAGGCGTTCCCCTAGACCATTCCCCTAGATCATTCCTAGATCATTCCCCTAGGTCATTCCCCTAGACCACTACCTCTCCGGCCTCTTGCAACGCTCGACTCCTTGGCCAACGTCGGCCTGACAGCACCCGCGCCCGTCCCCCCGCACCTCCATCTGCGCACATGCACCCGCAGACTCCACTGTAAACCTTGACTGTAAACCACTGTAAACCACTGTACACCTCCACTGTAAACCACTGTAAACCTCCACTGTTGCCTCCACTGGATCCCCCGGCCCGCCCGAGCCCGGTCCCCGGAGCATGTCCAAACAATAGCTCGTTTTAGCCCCACTGTTCCACATTGTCACTTTACGCTAAGCCAGGTTCGTCACAGGCACGTCTTGCCCGCTGCACATCGCCGCAAACGCTAAATCCGACCTCTATTCTCACCTTGCCCGAAGCCTTCACTCCCACCTCACCTTCAATTGAGCCCGCGTAATGCCAAGAAACGCCCCAAATTCTCGCCACCACGCAGTCGTACGATGGATCTTGTAGCAAGGAAATATAGCATTCAGAAGAATCAAGTCATTTCGTGTACGGAGCGAGCTAAACAGAACAAGTTTCTTCCCGAGCGTCCTCCCGTGCTATGCACACGTCACATGTGTGCCATCATCTCGTACCTCTCCCACTGTCCAACCATCTCTGTCCAACCAAAACTGAAAGCGAGCTTAAGCCAGGGGATGATACTCGGACTGAGGATCGTAAGCATTCGTGTCATCTTGACCCTCAGCTATGATATGTTAGTAGCCGTTCCTGACGTGTCATGATTGCACTCACTTCTCTCGCCCTCTGATTGAGTGTATCCCATCATGGCATCGATGTCGTAGGGGCTATCGATGTCAATGGAATCGAACTCCTCAACACTGCGAAGGTGGAAGGTTCTGCTTGGGCGAAGTCCCATGCTCGCCCCAGAGTAGTTGTAGTACTGAAGAGGATCCGGCTGAGGAGCTTGCATCACAGCGTAGGGTGCGTTGCTAAGATCGTAGACTTCGTAGGTGGCAACTGCCGTGGGGTCGAGGTACTCATCTTCTCTAGCCCGAAACAGTTCCTTCGCCGCTTGAACTGGATCTGCTCGAATGGTCTCAACCAGGTCAAGCTTCTCTGGAGTCTGGATCACTGGCGCCTCAACCGACGATCCGTAGGTGGTCATGATTCCGTTGGTGCTTTCGCTGAGTCGCTCCAGGAGTGCCAAACCCCGCTCAGAAAGGTACCCTGTTTGGAGAAGAGCACGGAGGAGATCCATCTCAGTGCTGGGGACAACCTCATTCTGGAAATGGTCCAGGTTGGTCGGCAGGTTTTGGTGGAGGACATGGGAACCAGCGTCATCGAACGTAACAGACCAACCTAGGGCGGCGATGTAGCCACTTGGGTGGATGATGTTCATGGCAGGACAGCAAACATCAAGAAAGCGCGACAAGGCGATGTTGCCCTTGCCAACCTCATCCCTCACGAAAGAGTAGACCTTTGCGATGAGTGCCCACTTGTTTCTGAAGGGGTCCTTGTTCCAAAGAGTGGTCAAGAAGCCAGAAGCGCTCTTCTGCTGGATGTCCGGGAATAGTTTCAGGTAGAAAGCTGGTAGTGGTAAGCGACTGGTGTTGTCAGAGGGAAATGGGGACATACTGCGAAATGCCATGAAAGCATTGAGAGGCCGCTTGGCACGAGGAGCAGGGGTGTTACGGGACCCCTGGGGAGATGAAGGAGTCACGATAGCGTCCGCCTCAGTAGGGCTCAAAGGCTGGTTGACATCGATGTTGGTGGCGTGGGTCTCGAAGTACTTGGCAGCAACTTCGAGGATTGTCTCATCAGTGAGGAGACTGAGAATCTCTGTAGTCGACAGAGCGGCCAACTGCTGCATGACTTCAGATCTCGACCGAACCATGTTGAAGTGAGGAGAAAGTTTTGATGTAAAGTGATGAAAGAAGTTGAGTGTTTGGCAGAAAAGTAGGAAGAGGGAGGGAGAGATGGGGATTTAAATGGGGGGAAAGGGTGTGCAGAATGTTGGGTGTGGTGCCAGTAAAATCTTGTTGGCAGAAAAGTGACAAAGGGTTTTCTGTGCCCGGTGGCTGGCCACGGGGCGTTTTGAATGCGCCAAACGGGTGGGGATGCATGCCAGCTGTTGTCAGTGGAAGCATTGTTGGCAGCTGTGACCACCTGCACACGTACCAACCTGAAATGAGACACTGTGGATGCTCGGAAGTAAGAGAGCATCGTCTGAAGCAAGCAATTCAGGTACGCGAACAAGTTTAGAAGCACTGTCATATTCCTTGTCTACTCCGTTTGCACTATTTGCAGTGTAGAAGGTCACGCCAAAAGAGTAGCTACCACGCCTTCTCATCGGTTTACAGTTGATGACAACTTCAGGCCTCCATGCGTGGGAAGTTAACCTAGCGCCCAAAAACCATAACGTAGAAGTCCTCATCGACAAACTCAGGTTCCTCCCCATATCGTAGTGCTCGAGCGGTGGTGGTCAAAAATGGTAGAGTTAAGTTCCCGCTTAAGTCCGAAGCGGGCTTTTTGATCTAGTGGGAGTTAGCGTAGGTTTAATGAAACTCTGGAGAAGAGGTGGGCATACCAATGGTACGTTGTACATGTGCTCAGCTTGTCCGTAGTCCTGGATGCTGGTTGAGTCCTGTGTGGTTGGTGAGCTTCTCGCTGTTTCTGAAGAAGATTTGAACGTACCTGTTCTGTTGGTCTCACAGCGGGGTATTGGAGACCAGTCCCCTCGGCCAACCGCCAGAACTGCCGCTTACGCTCCTGAACTGAAAGCCTGGCTCGTCGTGTGTTCGTCTGAAAGCAAAAGGTGAGCCAAATCCTGGAGTAATAATAAGAAGCTACTCACGGAGTCAAACTGCGAGCGGAGGACGCCATAGTAAGCTTCGCAGGAACCAGTAAGTGTAATGGCGGATCCCGGGACCATGTACCGGACGCGATTATCCAAAGTTGGAAAGATCTGAAAGATTTTCTGCCGTCTGTTTCTGATGAACTTGTTCCATGGGGAACCAGGGACAACCCGGAAAGGATGCCAATATGGCGCAACATGCCAGTCCGGACAGCCAACGCGAGTCAAGAGTTTTCTCCCATCGTGGGACATTTTGACTTCCGTGTTCAGAGCGGAAAACTCGGCACCGGGTGGGTGGTCGAACTTCTCCCACCCCTCCCTGGAGACTTGCCATGTGGTCTTGAGGAAGATTGTCATTTCTTTGTGACCTCTGCTGTTCGAGTTTGAAAGGTGTTGGCGCCAAAGGGGATGGGTTTTCAGGTGAGGTGTAATGACGAAAGTAGCGAAAAGAAAGGAGATGATCGCATTTGCCATCAGGGTTGCTACCTGCAGTTTTGGATGAGATGGCTTCTCCCAGGTTTCGGCTGTCATCAGCATGGACAAGTAGCCCAAGTTTCCAATGAAGAACTGAGACTCGGCCAATTTCTGGACCCATGGAAGAGCCAGACCTCCCTCCGAGATTGCCTTGGGAGGCAAACCCAAGTAAGGGTCGCGCGCAAGGATGGGGGAAGCGCTGGTATACCACAAAACGATGGCACCTCGAACGACGAGATTTGGGTCGACACCGGATTCCTTGGAGTGATCCAAGATTTTCTGTAGGATAACGTTGCTTCCAGAAGCCTCCTGGAACAGTGTCTTGATGAGTTCGATGCTGGAAGTGACCACAGCTATAGCTTGGTAAGCTTCATGAGGACAAAATGTGTTGGCGATGAGTTCCTACCTGCCACCGGTGGTGGTCTCACATCCACGGGCAGCGCGTGCAAGAGCTTCTTCATGATATCCATGCGAAGATTTTCAAGATGCTTTGAAGAATCCGTCGCCAAGGATTTCTCCTCCCAAAGAGGTCTGTAGAACAACAAATTGTCCATCTTGGCTTTTGTGATGGTGAAAGGTGAAGAATTGTGGGAACTACAGGTGCACCGCACCTGTAAACAAAAGTCGCGTGCTCGGCCGCCAGTTAACAATGAGGGCCATTCACCCAAACAAAACAGCTACCTAGGTACCTTAGGCACCAAACGAGAAGCCATTGTTCTGAAGGCACCAACTGAGGCACCAATTTTCTTAGGCCTTAAAAATGCATGCCATCTCGCTCTCTCTTCCTTTCTCCACCACGATAGTTTCCTCGCATTACCTTACATTCCGCCACTCTCCAACCAAGACCATCACCATGAGACCTCGGGCTGACATCCCCGGAGCTGCTTTGGAGCTTCCACAGGACGTCCCAGTCACTTTTGTGTTCTCTGCGATACAGGGTGATGTCCACGTTTTTTTGCCTAACACGTTTGACATCAGAGTCGTGTACCGAGTCTCGTTGACCCTGAGGTAGGGCGATACTCCAATGCACATGAGTTATAGTCTGGCTAATCTTGTCAGCCGTCGCGTCAATCAGCAAGTCACGGTATTTCACGATCATCATCGTCAGAAGTATCGTCTCTGTCCTCTCTCTTACCATGTCTTGATGGGAACAACGTCGTTTGGGCAGTTTTGCTTTACATGCGGTACGAACCTCCCAGTGAATTATGATTTGCGCACTACTAACCCGAAATTTGAAGATGAATCTGTTCAGGCACGCGCTGCAAAAGTCCAAGCACCAACAACCACTGTCGCTGAACCGAAGCCTCACATTCCCCGTCCCAAGAACCAGTGGATTCTGTACCGTCAAGCAAAGTCACAGGAGGTCGCCCAGCAGAACCCTGGAATCACCGCCGCTGCAACCTGTGAGTCCCCAGATGAAGTACCAAATCACCTCTAACAGTTTTAGCCAATATCATTGCCGGGATGTGGAAAGATGAGACACCTGAGGTCAAGGCTTATTGGCAAGCTTTGGCCGAGGATGAAGATCGGAAACATAAGGAACAGTACCCGGGCTACAAATTCACCCCCAAGAAAAAGACTTCTTGAAGTCCGTTCACAACGCCGAAAGGATCCTCCGTCGAGAAGGCCCTTGGAGATGGAGTCTCTTCTTCCAGCGTAGCTGAACCATCTCAAAGCCTCTGGTTCTTGGCACATTCACCATGGAAGATGAACAGGGCAAGTGGACATTCTCGAAACGTTTGCGCTCTCTACGTAGCTACGAGGATCGAGATTAGAAAGATGAATAAGAGTTGAAACCCGATTTGCTTTCGCCACTGCTAGTGATGTGAATACAAGCATTCACCCTCCACCGCTCCTCGATCCCGTCCCATGTCCATGATGAACCCCGAGGATGCACCATAGCTCTCGCCTCTGAACACCCGAATCCCATCCCATTTTCATTGTCATCATCCATCATCCTTCATGCCCCCCGAGGCTGAGCAGTTCGGCGCGCTTCCGTAATGCGACGTAGGCCGCCGCATAATCCGCTGCCAGCACCATGTCCCCGGACAACTTCACAATCATCGCCTTCTTGGCCATCATCTGGCACTGCTGGTTGATATCCTCGATGCTGGCGTAGTGGTCGAATGACTTTTGCGCAGCCGAAAGCGCCCTTGCCAGATGCTCTTTGCGCTTGTCGGACTTGGCGTCGTGCTTCCCCGCGAGGCCCATGTTTGCGTCGGCGAGGTGCGAGTAGAGCTGGGCTGTGAGGGCGGCCGCGTCGCACTCGAGCGATCGCGGGATGACTGCGGTGAGGAGCTGGGACGCCGCTTCAAACTCAGCCAGCGAGATGAGGATGTTTGCGACGGCGCCGGTCGCATGCCAGAGGGATGGGATGATTCGCGCTCGCCAGGAAATGCTCGTGGCTCGCATCGCGATGGTGAAGCCTCTCTGCGGCCGCCCGCATTTGTCGAGAAGCGACGCCTTCAGCACCAGCAGCCGAACTCGGAGAGCCACATCTTTCTTCTCGCCTCCCAGCCTTGACATCAAACTGTCAACCTTTGCAAAGGCAGCCTGGAAGTCGCCCCGACGAGTCAAGCAGTCGATGTGGAGGGTGTCGACGAGGAAGGCCATGTCCGGTTCCAGATCGTCCATTCTCGATTGCATCATCTGGGACAGGAGCTGCTCCGCTCCCTCGAGATTGTTGTGGTGCAGGTCCCTTTTGAGCTTGATCACGCCCCTGTACTTGTGCCAGTATTGGCTCGGCTTCCACGACCTCAGTGAGTTTTCTTCCAAAGCCTCCATCTTCCCAAGCGCCTCGTCGTATTTGCCGCGAGCCGCTAAGAGGAGTGAAACGCGGCAGGTGACCTTGAGCTCGTCGTCGAATATTGAATGCCTCGCATAGCAGCGGAGAAAGACTTCGCTCGTCATGAACGACAGGCTGGAAAGTCCCAGTCGATCCCACAAGGCGGCAGAAAGCGAAAGCTGAGATCCAAACATGCTCTTCATGTTCCTCTCGATAATTACTTGGGAGCTCCGTACCATGGACTCGAGCGCCGTCGCCACGCTGTCGCCATTGACAAGACCAAGCTTGGCTTCGCTCAAGAGCACAGAACTCCAGAGCGTCCACATGCCCGTTTCCTTGGCCTTGACGCGGAGAAACGCCAGGCTTTCCTTGCCAGTCCCCAGCATGCTGTTGGTCTCCAGATCCCGGACGAGGTCAGGATGGGCACGGCCAAAGTGGAATAACCAGTTCATGGCGAAGTTGAGGCAGGTCAGGTCGCGGTTTTCCCTTGCCGTGGAGACGGTCTCCAGCATAGCTGCGACTGCCTCCTTGTGGCAGCCAAAGTCGGCTTGGAGAACCGCCAGGTTCATCAACGCGTACTGATAGAACATGCGATCTCGGTTCTGCATCGTGTAGTCGAAGTATCGGTGGAGGCAGTCGAATGCGGTGGGATAATCTCCTGCTCTCCAGGAGTCAAGGAAGCTGGGGAAAGGTCAGCAGAGATGACAACGGCAGTGGGCATTCAGCAAGCATACCCGAGATAATGCGTAAGGCTGGGAACCAGGAAGCTGTCGTTGAGCAAATCCTGAAACTGGTGCGTAATCTCCAGTGGTATCCTGTTCCCGTACTCTGAGGCAGGTCAGTCAACGCACAGAAGCCGGCCAAGGAGCGCTACTCACTCTGCATCTGTTCAATCTGAAACTCAAGCAGAACTTCAATGTCATCGGTGCTGACCGCCAGCGTACTGCTCTGGTCCCCGGTGAGCATGTCTCCATACGCCACAGACGCCAGATCCATGACACCCTTGTGGTCCCAGTCCTCCTGCTCGCCCAGAAGGAGAACATTGTCGAAGCTGAGCCGCCCAAAGCCTGGGATCTTGCGCTTGAGATAGTGAGCTGTGGGCTGTCGATAGCGCACAAAGTTCTTCCACAGCTCGGTGCAATCGTGGAACTGGAGACGTTGGAATTCCAGGCGAGCCCTGCGAAGAAAGATTCCCAGTGGCGAGTTCGGCGATAGCTTGATGCCTTCCTCCTCCTCCTCGGGCTCGCCCAACTCGGCCAGTCTCCGCCTCTCCTCCTTGCTCTTAGCCAACATGTCAAGCAAGTTCTCAAAGAAGTCGTGCAGGGCATCGAGCGAGTTGATGCCCCAGAGCTTCCCGAGGAACTGGTCCCATAGTTTCCGTCCAGGCATGCCCATCAGGAAGGGGTAGCTGCCGAGAAGCCTCTCGAAGTCCTTGATGGCGATGACCAGGCTGACGGTGCGTTCGGCCCTGTTCCATCGCGCGGCCTGGTCTGCGGTGACTTTCGAGGGAGCGTGGTCCATGAGATGGGACGTGATGAAGGAGAGGACGGGCAGGACTGCATCACTGGGCACCGCGCCTTCGCCGTAGAGCTCGGTGAGAACGAGAAGGCAGATTTTGGCCGGGTTTAAATAGCGCGCCATTCTTGCGAGACCTTGGGAGGTTTGAACTCCTCTTCGCGGTCGAGGTCTTTTGCAGGCGGCCTGTCCCGCGATGCGCGCATTCGTGGCGACTACCCGGGGCCAAGGAAACAGGACCAAGGAAGCGCAGCCAAACACTCAGGTAGCACTGCGGTTCATGGCAGTCACGGAATGGAAGTCACGGAATGCCAGCCACAGAACGACAGCCACAGAACGACGACAGCCACAGAACGGCAGCCACAGAACGACAGCCTCGTGCCACAGCCAATTGCGGAGCTGGGCTGGGTGAGCTTCGCCCCACTGTCCAAGCAACCAGGCCAGGCGAGCAACCAGGCTCAAGCATCTACAGCCAGAAACTCAAGCTTCTCCTCTTAGGGTTTCTCGGCCTTTCATCAATTCGAGGATACCCTCTGATTCTGGGCTGCCGTTTGCTGTGTCCTGGCCATCGCGCCTATGCGTGCAGTGGACCGCCTGGGCTCGTGCTTGGTCAGCATGATCACGTGATCTGCGCGGAATGACAGGAAGAAGGGCGTCCAAGCTCCCCTTGAATTGATGCCTGAAGAATAAGGAAGGGGTTAAATCCCGGATGTAATGCTGACTGACGATGCTTCCGTTCTCCAAGCTTGAGAACTCTAGCACGACCACTTCCATGCTTGGGCGGTCTTATAGAAGCCTAGCACTGACTGGCTCGAGTAATATTGTAGCATCGTTATGCCACTAGTCCCCCCGACACCGTTTTGCACCCTAAGTGTATAAAGAATCCCCCTATGATTTCTGCGTTATGATTCCCCTCTAATTGCCCCCTTACTGATACTTATAGAAGATATTAGGGAGTTAAGTCGTTCAGTGTATATACAGATTAGACCTTAGCTGCTCAGTTTTAATAGCACTAGGTTTATATTTAAGTTAAATAAATATATTATTATTAAGAAGGTCTACTTTAGTTAAGATTGTAATTTAGCTAATAAAAAGACTATTTTCAATATATTTAAGTATTATTCTTTATTGCTATATATTATCTAAAGCTTCTATTTGTTACAGGCTGAAGCCTAGGGCTAAGGGATATAGCTATGCTGTATCCAGGATTATACTGCCAGGATAGACCGCCCTCGCAGCTAGCTAGAAAGGGGCTCGCTTCGAGATTGCAGGGAAGACTCTTCTCTTCCTCTACACCTTCAGATAGACTAATATACGGCTTTTCCCTCTGCGCAACACCAACGGATCTGTCCCCTTACACTATTAAACTGAAAAAGTAATCTTTTTAAAATATACTATAAATAGAGATTTTATATTCTTTCTTAAAGAAGAATAGTAAAGAGATAAGTTATTTCAGTAAGTAATAGAAATTATAAAAAGATAGCCTTTAAAGTATTATTTTTATTAAATAAAGCAGCTTAATATTATTACTATTTAGCTTAAAAAACTTAGTTTAACCTACTATAATATTTATTCTAAAAATATACTTTTATATTTTACTAAATATATAAAGCTAGCAGACTTTAATTATATACTTAAAATAGAAGAGAATATATTATTTAGAATAAAGCTATTTATTAGATTTTTTAGTAATAAAAACAGTTTAAATTGCAGGATATATAAAAAGGCTAGCTATTAAATTAAATAGTTTGCTATTAGATTAATTTTCTATTTATTAACCTATAGTTACAATCTATTTAAAAACTAATAGTAGAGTTTAAATTATAGTTTAATTTATATATAGAAGCTATAGAGAATAAAGCTTTCTTTAACAGACTACTTAAAATATAATAGTATTATATAGAATTACTAATATAGCTAATATAAATTTATTATAAAACTTACTATTAATATTACTATTTTAAATAGAAATACTTAAAAAGTTACTTATAAAAGAAATTCTCTTTAGATTAAAGTAAGAATATATAAGTTTAAAATAATAACTTAAAGTAAAATTCTAAAGTAATTAATAACCTATTAGTTATATACTAATTATACTATTTTCTAATAATATAAGTATAATACCTTTATTTTTAATATAGTATTATTCTAACTATTAAGTATAAGTTATTATTATCTTTTTATTAAACTTTTTATAGCTTTATTATTAAAAAAATTATACTATAAAATCAGTTTAAAATATTTAAGCTTATCTACTAGCTAAATTTCTAATAAATACTTTATTTATTATATAGTTTTTATAAAAGTTTAGTTTTACTATAGAGCTAAAATACTCTATTTATTTAATAGTTTTATAACTACTATAGTTATTTAACTAAGAAATAATTATAGGTAGCTTTTTTTAATAATATATTAATAGAGCTTTATCTTTTAAAAAATTAAAATCTTATATATTTTATATTTAATTTTATAAGATTAATAATATATCTTAAGATAGTAAAAGTACTTTATATAATATTTTAAACTAAAAGATAAAAGCTAAAAAAAAGTTAAATATAATAGCTAGTTAGACTAATATTTACTTTAAATTTTTAGTTTCTTAAATACTTTTTAAAAAGCTAACCTCTTAAAATAAATATATTTTTAGTAGTAAGATATATAGAATACTATAGATACAATTAAAATAAGTAATAATTTATAAAGTATTTATATTCTATAGAATATAAAGGTATTATTAGTTATAAGCTAATTATTTACTTTTTAATAAAGCTACTTATAGTAGTATTACTATTAAATTATATCTATCTATATATATCTTACTCTATATAGTTACTCACTTAATAGATATACTTTTAAAAGTAAGTTATAAAGGTATTTATATATAGAAATATAGTTAAAAAACACTATATTATTAATTAGTTATAAAAGAAAAACTAAAAACTATTTATAAATTAATTAATTTAGTATAGATTTAATAATAGTAAGTAGAGATTAAAAGAATTTACTATAAGTATAAATAAATAGTAAATCTATAAATAATAAAAACTTAAGTAAACTAAATTAAGTTTAAGTTTAAATTTAAATTTAAAGTAATATAAATAGTAATATTATTCTATTAATTTTCTAGTTATAAATAGTAATAAAAATAGAAGAAGTAAAATATTAAACTATATTAATTAATTATATAACTTAAGTAATATTAAAATAGTAATTATAAAATAGTAACTATAGAATAATAGCTATAAAATAATAGCTATAGAATAATAACTTTATACTATAGCTAATTATAAAACTAAATTAAGTAAGCTTTATTAATATAAGCTTACTTTTTATTTATTTTACTATTTAAGTAATAAGGTTAAATTAAGTAATTAAACTAAATAAATAATTAAACTTAAGTATTTATAGCTAGAAATTTAAGCTTTTTCTCTTAGAATTTTTAAAGTATTTATTAATTTAAAAATATATTTTAATTTTAAGCTTACTATTTATTATATTCTAACTATTATAATATATATAGTAAACTATTTTAATATTTAAGCTTATAGTTAGTATAATTATATAATTTATATAAAATAATATAATTTTATAGTAGTTATAGTATTTTTACTATATTAAAAACAGACTATAATTATTATTAACAAAAAGTAAGTTTTATAAAATAATAATAAAAGTAATTTACTTACTTTTAACTATATTTATAGTTAAAGCTTTCTATTAAAATAGAATATAGTATATTATAAATATATTTAGCTATTTACTTATTAATAGTTATCTTTTATACTAATTAATATTAAAGTATTAAAAACTGCTTTATAGCTATTTTATACTTTATTTATATTTTTAATTTTATACTTTATTTTTATTTTAAGCTTTATCTATATATTTATACTTAAATTATATAGTATAAACTTAAGTTAAATAGTAAAAAAAAAGATTTAATAGATATTTTCTATACTATTTATATATTTTATTTTAGAAATTATTACTATTAGACTTTTATACTCTATTAATATATAATAAAAGAATAGCTTTTTTATAAAGTTATTTAAAAGTAATAAAATAATTTATATTAATTTATTTTATAATAAGTAAATTTAATTAATTTATTTAAATACTATTAGTTTCTATTAAAGCTAGCTACTATAAATAAATAATAGCTATTTATATTTAATTTAATAATAAAAATAATATTAATATTAAGTAAAAGCTTTTTTTAAAACTACTAAAATTATATATTAGAAATATAAAATATAATATATAATAATAAAATAATTACCTTTAGAATTTAATAGACTAACTATAATAGTATACTATAATACTATATATAGAACTTTAATAGTAAATATAAAGAAAATAAAGAGAAAGTAAAATATAAAAAGTCTATAAGTAGTAAAAAGATATAAAAGTATTAATTTCTATTAATAGAAATTATTTATAACTTTAATTTCTATTAATTAAAAAGTATAATAATATAGAAATATAATATATATAAAAAAGAATAATTATTTTTACTGCTTTTCTTATAGTAACTATTTTTACTATTTTAATAATAACTATTTTTATTATTCTAGCTATATTTTAACTTTTAGAATTATAAGTTCTTATAAATAATTAATTAATTTATTTAAAAGTTACTTTTTAACTATTTAATAATAGTAAACTCTATTAATATATTATTTTAACTATTAATTAAACTGTAATTTTAAAGCTTATTAATAAGCTAATAACTTAAATATCTATCTAAAGTAATAATATTTAGTAGATATTAATATTAATTAGTATTATTCTTTAGTATTAAATTATTTATTGTTTTTATATATTCCTACTATTTAAAATAAAAACTACTTACTTTTTAATTTATAATTAATATAATATCCTAGTTTTTATTTTTATCTTTTTAAATAATAATATTAATAGAATAAATATCTCTATATATAAAAAATTAATTTTTACTATAAATTTAAATATTAAGTTATATAATAGCTTAATATATATAAAATTAAAGCAGTTTTAAATTTAGAGAAAATAAACTTTTAAAACTCTTTATTAATTATAATTAATTTAGTATTTATCTAAAGATTTTAGTATAAGTTTTTATAGCTATTACTTTAAATATTATTAAGTAGAGTAAAAGTTAAATAAAAAAGTAACTTTAGTTAGAAAAAAAAAGAGTAAAGTTAATTAGTAATATATTATTTCTAACTACTATTTAATTAAAGTTAAACCTTTTTTAGATTTTATTTTAAAATAAATATTATAAATAGTATGTAGAAATTACCTAAGTAAATAAAACTATATAGCTTTAATATAAAAAAGCTTAATAGATTTTCTTATAAAAATATAAAAGAGTAATACTCTATTAAAATAGCTTTTTTATTAGTAATTTTAACTATTAAGATTTTATTAAGTTTAAAAACTATAATAAATATAATTTAAGTACTTATATAAAAAACTTTACTATTAGCTAATAGATTTATAAAGTTTTTTAAAAAATTAATATTTTTATATAGAAAAGTATTTAATTTAACTAATAGCTTAAATATAATATATATAATAAGCATATAGTACATCTAAGTATATAGCATACTTTTCTATACCTTTTAAAATTAAAACTTTAATAAAAATATAATAATACCTTAAATTAATTAAAACTAATTGCTATACTCTTCTTTAGAAAACTTAATTATAGCCTAATAGATCCTTATATTATAACCAGTCTTTCTATAAGTTCTATAGTATCTTTCCCTTAGTATTACTAACCTCACTTGACTACTACTTCTTAACGATTTAGCTGCTATCTATATATTAATATCTCTCTAATCTATTTTATCTCTTTCTTTATCTAAAGTTATCTTCCCTTCTTTATATAGGTGGGTTCTTTTTACTCTATACTGCTTACTAAGAGTCTTATTTACCTATTAAAGGTTCTAGACCTCAGCTTTTAATAGAGTATTCTAATGTATTATTGTCTTTATTCCCTTTAAAAGTGACTTAAGTGCCTTAAGAATTAATACTAAAGAGCTGCTCTAATACCTTCTTATTTGTCTTTTAAGATATTCAGACTAAGAGCTAGCCTTAAGTACAGTCTTTAGGGTCTTTAAGACCTAAGGGTTAAAAAGGCTAACCTCCTTTACAGCTGGTATTAGAGTCTGTAGCTGTATATATTAAGCTTTAATATGATATTTTCTGGGTTTAGGGGAATAAGTCTAGCTCCTTAAAAACCTCCTTTAATATTACTCCTTATTATAGTAGCTATATAGGCAGTATAGAAGGCTAGAAAGAACTCAGTCTTTAAAATATAGGTTATAGAGTATTTAATTAATTGCTTAATTACTTAACTATAGGCTATTTTAAGCAGCTTAAAGTATCTAATATTAAGAGGCTAAAGTAGGTAAGATAAATAAGGCAGTATATAAAGCGTAATAATTTAATTCTTCTTATAATATTTCTTAAAGTTAATAGAGTAGTAACTTTTATGCCTATTAAAAATTAGAAGATAATAGCAACTAATTAATTAATTCTTTATATACTAATTAAAGTACTTAAGCTACTTAAGACCTATATTATTATTAGTCTAGCTATTTTAAGTTATTATAATAGCTTAATTGCTTAAAAGGTTACTTTCTTAATACTAATTAGTAAGGTGATATTAGCCTGTAACTACAATAAATAGCTAGATTATCCAGCTTTCTATATTAATTGCCTAAATAACTATAACCTATTTTCAGTTTTCAAACTAAACTGATTTTAGATTTCTATATCTATCTGTATCTATAATAACTATTCTGCTTATAATTATACCTATTATAAAGCTAATCTTATTAAAGTTATAGATATCAGCTAGATTAATATTATATTTTGCAATTATATTCTCTATAAGTTAGAACTAATTGCAAATAATAGTTAGATCTTTATATTTAGCTCTCTAATAGTTATATTTATAAAAAAAACGTATCTTAAGTTCTAGTTGTTACCTAATAAAGTTAGAAGCCTAGTGCTAGCTAATAGGTAATATATTGCAGTTAGCAAGCAGTTAGTTAGCTATTTCTTTAATACTATACAGTTGCAGGGGAAATCCTTATAAATTTAGGTTAAGAATAAACTAAATAATAATCTGCTCCTCTAGATCAGATAGATAATACAATTTCGGGATCTAATTGCATTAAGATTAAATACCATTCTGCTGGCGATAAAGTCTTTACTCCTTAACCTTATAAATACTAGCAGTACGTTAGATATTTAATTTTGGGTTATTTTAAAGAGCTTAAAGAGCGAGAAAGGTCTTTACTTTAGTATTTAACTGTAATATATTAGGTGGTTAAGAAATATATATTTAAATAAAAAGATAAGAGTTTCTAAGAAAAAATACACTGTATATTTAGATGTACTGTATGCTTATTATATACATTAATAATAAAGAGATTAATTATATTAAGTTAGATATAGATATTATAATATTAAAGTGCTAATTTAATAGTATTATTATTAGAGTATATAGAAGCTATATAGTTATAATTAGTATAGAGAAAAGTTTTTTTAAAGAAAAAAAGCTTATAGATTTTCTTAAATAATTATAGCTTTTTTAAATATATTAGTATTAAAAGGCTAATTATATTTATCTTAAGATTCTATTTTAATATAATTATAAGCTAATTTAATATTTTATAATTTTATTACTCTTCTACTAATATTTTAAATCTAGCTTTATAAATATAAGTAGTTATTACTTTAATAGCCAATATAATAGAATTTCTAGTATTATATATATAAAAATATATATAGTTTATAATACTAATGTTAAATTAAATACTAAAAATAGGTTTTAACTTATTCTAATTTATATAGCTAGTTAGCTAGCTATAATTCTATAGCTTAACTATAGCTAAATAAATAGATTAAAGCTTATAAATAACTTAAAGAATATAAAGTATTAAGTAATTTAAATACTTAAAAGAATTAAAATATTTAAGATTTTATAATAAGCTTTATTATTTTTTAATATAGTATTTTATATTAAATTAATAAAATATACTATTAATATTGTTAAATATTTTATTATTTTAAGATATTTTTTTAAAAAGTTTATATTTATTTTATTTTAATTTATATTATATTATTAAATATAATTTTATATTTTTAATTTTTTTTAATTTTTTTAAATAAATACTTTTATAAAAGATTTTTATTTATAATTATATAAATTTAATTATATCTTTTTAAATATTATTATTTTTTAAAAAAGGTAAGTTTTTATATTTATTTTTTATTATATTTTAAGTAAATTTTAATTTTAATATTTAACTAATTAAATATAATATAGTTTTTTAAATAAGAAAATTTAATATTTAAACTTACTATATTTTTTATATATATATATTAAAATTATTAAAAATTCTTATAAAAATAATATATTATTAGATATCTATTTAATTAGTTTAACTATTATTTAATTAATAAATTCTTTTTAAAAAGCTATTTAATAAATATAAACTTTATACTTATTAAATAAATACTTTATAATATAAATAAACTTATTTTTTTATTTATTAATTTTAATTTTAAGTTTCAATTTAATTTTTTTTAATTTTAATTTTATTATTTATAAATAATAATTTTATTTTAAATAATAAAATATAAGAAATATTTTTTTTTATTAAAAAACTATTTTTTTAATAATTATTTAATTTTAAATTTTATTATAATTATAATTATTTATAAAGTTTTTTATAAAATTAATTTAATATTTTAATAATATAAAATGAAATATTAATATAATATTATATATTTTTTATAATTTTAAAAATTAATATAAAAAGAATAAAAGATTAAATATATTAGAAATTTCTTAAAAATATAAACTTTTAAATAATTTATTTTATTATATATTATAAATAAATATAAATTAATAAATTATATTAACTATTTTTAAAAGTAATTTATTTTTAAATAATAATAATAAAATTAATTTATAAAAGAAAATTATTAATATTAATATTAACTTTAAATTTAAATAGAGTTTTAATAAAAAAAAGTTTATAATATTTTAAAAATATATAGTTTAAAAAGCTTTTAATTTTACAGCTACTTAAAATAGTATAATTTAAATTTATACTTATAGTAAGCTTTTAATAAAAAACTTAATATTTAAATTTACTGTATTTTTTATTATATATATTATAATTATTAAAGTTTAAATTTAAGTTTTAAGCTGTTTTTTTTTATTTATTAAAATTCTATTTAACTTTTTTACTTTATAGCTATTTTAATAGTTTTTTCTCTTTCTATTTTAATAATAATAACTAAAGTATTTAATATTACTATTTTAATATATTAAGCTTTAATAATTACTATTAAATATTTACTAATATTATTAAAACTCTTTATTCTATTAAAATTAAATTAAAAAGACTTAATATTAAAAAGTAAACTATAAAATTACTAAATTAAAAGGTTTTTATATAACTACTTAATATTATATAATATAATTATAAATAAAAATAATATATTCTTTTATTTATTTTAATTTAATTTTATTATAGAATTAATCTTTTAAAAAGCTTAGCTAAATTAAGCTTTATAGTTTAAAAAAAAACTAAAATTATAACTGTATATATAGTTTCTTTTAGTATTATTTTAGTTAGAATACAGTATAATAATATAATACTTTTAGTTAATATTACTATATAGAAATATATATAACTCTTTTAACTATAGTTTTTAGTTTATATTATTTAAAGTCTTAATATATAAGTCTATTAAGTAACTTATAATTTTAACTAACTTATTATATATATAATTTTAGTATTTTTAGTAGAAATACTTAATCTTATTAAATTCTATAATATATAAAATAGTTATACTATATTTAGTATAGTATTAAATAAACTTATAAATATAGTTAATTAGTATTATAATAAATTCTAATACTTATAATATAAAATTAAAGTATTTAAAAATAATATTTTTTAATTTTACTAACTATTTAGCCTTTATATTTAAAATAAATTATATATAGTATATAATAAAATAATAAAAATAGAATATTAATAAAGTTAAAATATTAATAGCTATTAATAGTATACTTAAAATTAACTATAAAAAGTAAAATAAGCTATTTATATAGAGAATTATAAAGCTAGAAAGTATAAATACTTATTTATTAAATATATATTCTTTTTTTAGTTTTAATTTTACTATTATTACTATTATTACTATTATTAAATTAAATATTACTAATTTTATTAAACTTAAAATTACTATTAAAATATAAAATTTAAACTTTTAGACTATTAAACTATTTTATTAAATTTATTATACTATAAAATAGAATTTAAATAAGCTTAATTATATTATTTTCTAAAAAGTTTCTTACTTTTTATTAATTAAATTCTATATTCTATATAAGTATTTATATTTCTATTTTATTATATTACTAAATAAATTTTTTAATTTACCTATTAATAACTATCTTAAGTATTATATTACTCTATTTAAAAATTAATTTATACTTATTAATAAAGTTGAAATTTAAAAAGAAATATTAAAGAAATTAAACTTATAATAAATATATACTTTACTTTAAGTAAACTTAAAAAAGCTTAATAATTTAATTTTATATAATATTTACTACTTTATTTAAAAGGTATAATAAGTTTATTACTTTATTGAGTTTTTATATTTAATATATAGTAATAAAAAAGTTATAATTTAATAAGCTAGTAATATTAAATAGTAATTTAACTTATATTATTAATCTTTTTAATATTTCTATAATACTAATAAAAATTTCTATTAGTATTACTTTAGTATTATTAAGCTTAAAAGCTTACAGATTATAAGTAAAAATAAATAACTTTTATTATTAAAATAGCTATTATATTTCTTCTATTATAGTTAATAAAAACACAATTAACTTATTATTCTTATTATTTATATTAAATAGTAGCTATTAAATAAAATTATAAATCTCTTTTAATATAGCTTTTCTATAAGTAATAATAATAATTATAGAATATTTTATTTATTATATATTAGTTAAGATTTTAAGTAATTTAAACTGAAAATAGCTAGTTAAACTTAAAAAAAATAAAAAAAATAAAAGACTTTAATATATAATTACTTTAAGATTATATAAAAGTATTAATTTAATATATAAATACCTTCTATTTAAAAATAGTCTTAAAGTAGTATTAAAAGTTACTTATAAAAAAACTTAAATATTATATTTTATAAGCTTTATTAATATAAAATTATAAAGTTACTAAATTATTATAAATATTATATAATACTATTATACTATTAAAATTATAAAGTTAAATATTTAGTCTATTTATTCTATATAGTATTTTTAAGAAATTTAACTTATTAAAAATAAGCTTTTTAAAAAATATATAATACTTTTTAAAGTTTTATTAAAATTATTATTATTAACTAAAGACTTATAGATAGTAATACTATTTATAATATATTTTAGTTATAAAATTATATTATATAATTAATAGAGATTTTAAAAATTATTATTACTTTTAGATAAAATTTCTATTAATAGTAATTTCTTAATTTAAAATATTAAGTTTATTTTTTAAAGTTTTAATTCTTTTTATAGAATTAATAACTTTTATATAAATATTCTATAATAAGCTTAATATAGTAAAAAAATATATAAAAGCTAATAAAATAAAAGCTATAAAATATATCTTAACTATGTTAATATATTAAAATAGTTTTTCTTATAGTATTATATTAGTTATTAGTATAATAGTTAGATTTAACCTAAAGGTTTAAAGTAAGTCTAAAGTATATAGTTTATAATTAAGTAGATTAAAATATTATAGTAAGTAATATAGATTATAGTTTAGTAATAGTAAAATAGTAAATTTAATATAACTAAGTATATTAATAGCTAAAAAGGTTAGAGCTTTTATCTAAAAAGCTTAAAATTCTATTTATATATATTTAGTCTGTAAGTTAATTAGAAATATAGATATTATAATTAGTAGTAATCTAATTTAAATTAGTAGTAATTTATTCTAAATTACTAGTAATTATATAAGATAGAGTTCTAATTATACTAATATAGAGTAATATAAAAAGTAGGTATAGTTATAGTTCTACTAGTTATAATTACTTAGTCTTAACTTAGGCTATAATATAATATCTCTCCTTCTGTTAGTTTTATTTTTAAGGCTGTATAAGTAGACTTAGTTATTATTCTAAGGTTAATTTATAAAGATTCCTATTTTTTCTTTCTTTATATTTTCTAGTTATAATACTGATAAAATATCCAGTTGTATAACTAAATCTAAAAAAACCCACTATTAAATATATTACTTAAAATTATTCTTCTTTATAGATTCTTATAGAGTCTATTAGTACTCTAGTTATATTATATTCTTACTATAAGAAAAAAGATCTTTAATATAAGATTTCTTTACAGTCTTTTAGTTAGTATTAGTTCTATATAAAAACTGATAAATCTTATAATAAATACAGTTTATTTATAGCTGCCAGTAAGTATTTTTCTGAATAATATAATCTTAGTGTTTCTTTAGTTAATATTCTTTTAGCTTAAAAGATTACTGCTAAAAAAAAGCACTTAAAGTGTAAAGAGAAGAAAGCTAAGAAAAAACTATTACAGCTTTAAGAGAAAATAAATAAAGTTTATTTAGAGATAAATACGCAATTTATATATATCTCTTAGTTATATTATTAGAAGTATTAAGTAACTATAAAGAGTTTTAATATAATTTGTTAGGATTTTTAAATTTATAGATATCTTAAAGTAAGTAAAATAAAATAAGGCTGCTACTAAAAAGTTAGCCTATATTAATAGAACTTTCTAAAATTATTCTGTAGAAATAGTAAATACTAATTAGGATTTTTTAGATTTAGGTAATTATCTTTTACCTGCTTTTAATACTACTAGTAAAAGTTCTTTAGAAGATATTATATATAGGTAATATTTTTAGCTGGTTCCTACTAGTTGTTACTTTTTAAGTAGTTTTTTTTACTTAATAAGATACTCAGTTTAGTTGTTAATTCTTTACTTATTAAGGATTTTCTTAACTTTATATTCTTTAGGGCTTTTAACCTCTATTTTATATATTTATTGCCGAACTTAGCTATAATATTACCTTCTATACTCTTAAGGAGTAAGATAAAAAAAATAGAGTAAAGTCTAACTTTTAGTAATAAGTTTAAATAGTAGTTATTTTCTGAGATTTTTTTAAGAATTTTATAGAGGCTGATATATTTATAGTTCAGTTTTTTATTTTATTATTTTATTTTAATATTCTTTATTATAAGAAGAACTATATCTTCCTTCTAGAAGAATAGTCTCTTTATTCTTTTTAGGTTGTAATATTTTTTTATTTAGTCTCTAATAAATTTAAGTTTAGTCTTTATTTCCTTATATAGATTTTTCAGTTTTTCTATTATAAGAATAACTTTTAGAATAATTAATTTATTTCAGCTTATTCTATAGATATTAAAAATAAATCTAAAGTTAGTATATATTAAGGTAAGCTTTATACTTTTATATACTGATATATTATAGCTTAGCTATACAGTTAGAAGCTTTTCAATCCAGTTATTCTATTTATAGTTAATATAGTATTAAAGATACTATTCTAATATTTAGTTTATTTATTCTATTTAACTGTCAGTCTGTAGTTAAAAAGCTATAGAAAGTTAGTAGTTTAATTCTATATAGTCTATTAAGCTTTACTAAAACTTAAAAGTAAATAGTAGTTCTTAATTAAAAAGAATCTCTATTAGAAGCCTATAAATACTAATAATATTTTATAAGAAGATATAGGCAAACTGCTCTATATCTATTAATTTCTAATAGAGTATAAAATATAAAAATTTTATAAGTCTATCTATAATAATAAAGAATACTATTATATATAACTTTAGTTATAAAGTCTTTTAATAGAGGTAGTTTTATAATAAAATCTATAGTAATTAAGTTTTAAAGTTACTTAGTAATTAATAGAGGCTGTAATTCTCTATATAGTTTATAGTATTAAGTTTTAGTTTTTTTATATAATAGGTATTATTTAATAATAGTTTTTACTACTGTTTTTATCTTAGGAAATTAATATATTATTCTAATATATTTAAGGGTTTTATTAACTTCTTAATATCTATATAGTGGAAGTTTATATACTTTCTGTATAAATTAGTATTTATAAGGGGCTGGACAGAAGTTTATTTAACAGGCTGTTACCATAAGATTGTCTATCTAAAGCTAAAAAGCAAAAAGAAAGAAGGAAAGTCCTTAGCCTCTAGCAGCTAGAAAAGGAGTATACTCGCAAGAGTGCTAGACTTGGCTAAATCCCGGTCCGAGGGAAATCGCCGGGGTCTCAGTGGAGCCCCAGCGAGGGCCGGGGTTCCGGCACAGCCGGAACCCTTACTAAGGCCTCAGCCTGTGACATTACACCCCTCCCCCGTCCCCGGCGCCTCGCTGGTGCTTCATAGCTCTCTCTCGGCCCGTCCGCTATTAACACTGGCCCATACCGCTATTCAAACTCTTCTAGAGCTACTGTATCTTTAAGGAAGGCTACTGGCTCCTAAGTTGGCTCTATATAGCTGCGCCAACGCACTAATACCTTACGTCTCTCACTGCGACCTCGCTGCTTCATCCTAGCGTATAATATCTCTTCTACTTCCCACTTATCTCCGCCCTTATCATTCTATACTGGTAGTAGCTGGAAGTTATTCTGTTTCTGGCCTGAAGTGGGATTCTGTAGCGCCCTCCTCAGCAGGTCGATATAAAATTACAGATATATTGCCTCTAGTATATCAAGCTCTACAATATAAGAGCTTATAACCTTTATTACTGTATATTTATAATACAGCTAATTAAGCTTTTTTGTAAGGTCTTAGCGAATAATAGTTAGCTATTAATAGCTATATTTTATCTCTGACTTTAAATTTCTTAAAGGGATAACACTATATATTTGCTGCCTTTTTATTGTACTGTTATATTACTGCTGCTGCAGCCTGAATATACTTAGTAACCTTATAAGTTTGCTCTAGCAGCTTGTCTGCAGCTGCTGCTATACTATTAACTGGCTCTCTAGCCCCTTCTGTAACTATAAAGGGCTTAATATGGTATCTATACTATATAAAGAAGGAACTTATCTTAATTGCTATACTCTTACAGCTATTTAGCGCAAGCTGTACTATTAGTATCTAGCGCTCTTAGTCTTCCTGCAGAAAGAAGATATAAGCCTGTAGATAGACCTCAATCTTTTAGTTAGTTCTTTCTGGACTGCTATCAGTCTGTAGGTAGTAGGCAGTACTAAGGTACTGCTTAATACCTATGAGTATATAGAACCTTCGCCAGAAGCACCCAGTCTAGTTACTTCTTTAGTTACTAATAATAGAATAGGATATCCTATAGAACCTAAAGTAGCAGCTAATAAACCGCTATATATACACCTCAGTATTTATACTATTTATTACTTTTAGAGTTACAGCTCTTATAAGCCGGTCCTAGATAACCTATAGGTACTTAGCACCTAACTTGCCAGTTAGGGGTAAGTCTATAATAAAGTCTATTATAAGATAGCTATATAGTTTCTTAGGAATTAGTAATAGCTTTAAGAGTCTGTATTTAATCTGCCTTTAGATATAACCTCTTCTGTATATATTATAATTCTATATAAAGTAGCAAACTAGCTGTAACTGCCCAAGCCAGAAGAACCTTCTATATAATATAGCCAGTATACTATTCTATTTAGAATATCTAGTTACTATAGAGTTATAAGATTATTATATTAGGTAGATTTATAGTATCTCTACTTTAGTCTTACTGTTAACTAGCTTTCTATCTAATTCTAATACCTAAATACAGTTCCGAAAGGTTAGGCAGTTCTTATTATCAATATTACATTTAGAGAGCTAGACTTACAGCCTGAATACTAATAGAAAGCTTCTAGCTCCCTACTATACCGCTTAGTATACTCCTCTATACACTTTATCTTTCTAAGCTATATAATACTATAAATTCTAGAGTTCTTTATTCTTAAATACCTTTATTAGAGGCAGAGGGAATATTATAAGTTTGGTTCTATTTAGCTGCAGTTATACTTTAGCTGGAATCACTTTATTTAGAATTAGCTATAATATCTAACTTTATTTACACTTATTATTAGCTCCTACTAGTATATCTTACTTACAGTAAGATAGTATATTAAGTGCTACTATCTTACTGCTAGATTGATACTTAATTATAAAATTTAAGTAGTATAGATTTAGCGCCTAATAGCTCTAACACTCTAAGAGCTTCTATTAAATTATAAAGTACTTTAGGTTTCAGTAATTAGTAAGAATTATAAAGTTCTTATAGTCCCTTAGGTGTATATCCTAGATATATAAGCAGCTAACTACTGCTAGTATCTCTTTATTATAGATAGAGTAGTTATACTTATACTTATTAAGTTACTTTAAGTAATAAGTAACTGCCTAGTAATATTCCTACTTATCCTTCTATAAGAGGACTCCTTTTAGTACAGCCCCTAAACAGTTAGACTCCATAAAGATAATCTTATCTAGGTCTCAGTCTTATAGGATAGGCACTTTACAGAAGCAGTATTTAAGTTTCTTAAATACTGCATCCTTATTAATACCTCAGTGGAATCTAACTCCCTTCTTAGTTAAAGCTAATAGCAGTTCTATAATAGCTAAGTAGTCCAGAATGAAAATACAGTAATAGTTTGTAAAGCTAAGATAGCTTTACACCCTTTTTACTGTTATAGGTGCTGCCTACTTACAGATAGCTTACTGCTTTTTAGGGTTGCAGGCAATATCTTCCCCTGCCTTTATAATAAATCCCAGATATTTAATACTTATTACAGAGAATTCACATTTCTAGGGGTCTAGATGTAGTCTAGCAGCTAATAGTATACCCAGCACTTACTGAACCTTCACTTTATAGTCTTTTAATATTCCACTTAAGAAGATAAAAATATCGTCTATATATATAGTAATAAAGTTATCTAAGTAGTACTATAGAACCCTATTAATATATCGCTAGAAGGTTACTAGTACCCCGCTGAGACTAAATAGATATACTAGCTACTTAAATAACCTGTAATATATATAGAATGCTATATATTCCTTATACTCTTTCTTTATATAGATCTTATTAAAGATAGCTACTATATTAAGCTTAATAAACTACTTTACCTTTACTAGTAGGCTAAGCATCTCTAAAATTAAAAGTAGGAAGTAATAATCTTACTTTAAGATTACATTAAGAGCTTAGTAGTTACAATAGAAATATAGTCCCCCTCTAGACTTCCTAACAAATAATATTAAAGCTGCTACTAAAGAGCTACTAACTTAAATAAACTCTTTATTAAGAAGGTCCCTTAGAGTCTTCTACAAAACAAGTAATTCCTCTCTTATCATACTATATAGAGGGCCCTATAGTAGTTTAGGTTTTTATCCCTTACTATCCAGCTGTAAGTTTACCTTATAGTTAATATTAGGTTAATAGGGAGGTAGCTAATTGGCCTCCTTTAGTAAGAATAGCCCTCTAAATTCCCTAAGGAGCTTTTTCAGTATAAAGTCCTCAGGCTGAATATCCCTCTTTAGTTATAGGGCTTTTTCGATATCAGCCAAGCTGACTGTAAATAGCAATCCCACTGCTTCCCTACAGTACCTTTAAAGGTACCTTCTTTCTGCTCTAAATATAGCTGCAGAAATAAGCTATCTGCAATAAATTATTCTAATTCTCTCTAATTCCTCTTTAGAGGCTAGCTGTATATTAATACTAGTAAGTCTATAGCGAATTTACTATATCTTTATATTATATATAATGCTATTTACTTTAAACTAAGGTTTCTTGAGAAATATATCTTACTTAAGCTTAGATATAATATATATATAAATTCTCTCCTTAAATCCTCCAATCTCAATTAAGAATACTATAACTCCCTTAGTAGCTAGTAGTAATATCCCTTTGGAGAAGCTACTAAGCTTTCTTTCTCTTTTATCTACTAATAGAATATACAGTCTTTTAACTAGATTCTTATTAATAGCAGTATAACAGTTATATTCTATATTAAGTAAGGCTGTAATAATATTCTTACTATTTACTCTAATAGTAATAACTACTAGCTCGCCGCTTATATACTGCTTAAAGGCAGTCTATCCGCTAAGTTCCTCCTTTATTAGCTCTAAAGTATACTTTTATATTAAAGCTACTCTTTTCTTAAGTTATTATTATTACTTAACTATAAGATTAAAGCTTCTTTACTACTTTTCTTAAGTAGAATAGTAATCTTAGCGACTTTCTTCTTCTTTTTCTTCTTAAAGCAGTCTGCCCTAAGGTACTCTATCTTCTTATACTGGAAATAACAGTAAGTTTCTATCTAGAATTCTTTATTATTTAACTATACTGTACTGCTATTTTATTTAGGCTTTTATTAGTTTTTCTATTCTTATATCGGTCGGTAGTGCAATTAACTCCTTCTATCTTAATATTACCTTTATAGTTCTTCTTATTTATTAGTAGTTTGCAGTAGGGTTACTAGTGTCTATTCTTTACTAGTTACTTATTAAGTTATTCAATCTTCTAAGTAACCTCCTAGACTACCTTTAACTATTTGCTATAGACTATAGGTAAGAGTATAGTTACTAGTATATATACTAGCTGTAAGTTAATAGCTCCCTTAAGAAAGGATATCTTAACTCAGTCGTCCTAATTAGATTCTCTAGATTCTGCTAGTAGCTATTCGAACTTAGACAGGAAGGATATAAACGCTTGGCCTTCTTGCTGCCTAAAACTTTACAGTAAGGCTGCTGCTTTCCTTGCCTTATTATAGTTCTTATACTATTAATTAAGGTAGTCTATAAATACTATTAGTGTGTAGGTATATTCCAGCCCTACCTCAGTATAGAAAGTATAAACTAGCTACTAGGGGTCTATACCTAAGTATTTATTAATTAGATACTATAACTTATAGTTATTATTGAAGAAATAGAAATTAAGTAACAGCTTGTCGTATATCTACTGCTGCTACACTAGGTATTTACTATATTTTCCCGAGAACTTTAGTAGGTTAGATAGTAGCTTCCTTTAGGTAACTTATTAAGGTGGTTCTTATAGTGGTAGTATCAGTATAGGGGTTATCCTTTTAGTCGTTAGAATAGTTAGCAGTATGGGTACTAGCAGCTCTGGTGATATTTAGTCTTAGTGACTTTACAGCTTATTTATTAGAGATACTACCTACTCCTATAGTAGCCCTAGGCTTATATTAATTGCCTTCTGGATTATCTGAGCGACAGTAGGCCCTATATATTCCTCTATAGTAAACCTCTTATAAGCACTCTGCCTAGAAGCTTTAAGGCAGTTAGTAGGTTTAAGCTTTAAATATATAAGGGGCTAGATAGAAGTTTATTCAACAGGCTATTGCCATAAGATTATCTATTTAAAGCTAAAAAGCAAAAAGAAAGAAGGGAAGTCCTTAGCCTCTAGCAGCTAGAAAAGGAATATACTCGCGAGAGTACTAGGCTTGGCTAAATCCCGGTCTGAGGGAAATCGCTGGAGTCTCAGTGGAGCCCCAGTGAGGGCTGGGTTCCAGCACAGCTAGAACCCTTACTAAGGCCTCAGTCTGTAACAGTATTATAATTCTTTAGGAACTTATAGCTTATCTATTTTTTTTATCTAAAGGTAGCTTATTATTATACTATTAAATCTTATTATAGAGTTTATTATTACTTATAATAATATAGATATTTCTTAGGATTTTCTTTTTTTACTTAGTAGTAATTATTATACTAATAACTCAGTTTATTTTATAATCTATTTCTAAGTATTCTGGGTAATTATTAATTATATACTGAAGTATTTTTTTAAGTCTATATATATTGTAAGTTTTAATAATAAGCTAGTATAATATATTAGTGCTTCTATTATAGGGTTCTTCTTTATATAGTTTTTATATACTATTTAGTACTAATAATAATAAGAGATAATAATATATCTATTTTAATATTTAATTTCTTTAGTATATCTATATATTCAGTCTATAAAATTCTATATAGATCTATTTCTATAGATTAAAGTTTAGGTATTTAAGTTGTAGTTATATCTTTTATATATTTATAATAAACTTCTACTTAAGATATTCTTTAATATTAAAGTTAAGAATCTATTTATTAGTTTTAAGCTTATTAGTATTAAAGTTGTATTATTAACTAATAGTATTAATTTATCTATTTTTAGATTTTTTTCTATAGATAATTATATAGTTAAATTCTAAGAGGTATTTAGTATATTATAGTTATTATCTGCTGAGTTCTTATATAGTTATAAAGTATAAGATATTCTTATAGTTAGTATAGATTTTAATCTTATATTTACTTTTTGGGAGGTAGTATTAAAATTTCTTAAATAAGTTAATAATTATAAGAAAATTCTTTATTATAGATAGAGTAATTTAGTTTAATACTATATATTTTATAAGAGAAGAAAGTAATAAAGTATAACAGTCTATTATATTATTCTTTTAACTAATTTAAGTACTTTAGGTAAAATCTAATAAATCTATCTTAAGTTTAATTTCTTATTTAGAGTTAAAAATTATTAGTATAGGCTTACTTAAAATAATATTCTTAATAGTATTAAATATTTTTTCTAAGTAGTATTCTATAAAAAGTTTACTTCTTTCTTAATAAGTTCTATAAGTAGTATAATATAGCTACTAAAGTTCTTAATAAATCTTTAGTAGTAGTTAGTAAATTTAAAAAAGAATTATACTTTTTTAATATTTATTAGTTTTAGCTATTTACTAATATAAGGATATACACTAGCCCGAGGGCTTACTGAGGACTCACCGCACTGCAGCACGGGACCTCCCTTATAACCTGTTGTACAGCACGATTGAGTAACGCTAGCTTACTCAAATTGGTTGATCTTTTTTGGCCTAACGGCGGGACGATCTATTGCAAGGTTGGGCATGCCGCCCAACCCTTACAATTATTCGAGTATGCGTTGGGTCCTATAGCTGTGGCGGGAGGTCGTGGGTTCGAGCCGTCGTGCCGACCCGACCTTGTGACTGCAATAGGTTGTGGGGCTCTCAAGGCGTTCGAGCTTGGGGGTTGACAACAGTGGTTATCCTTATAGGCTGGAGGACCAGCT